>JAPMOQ010006612.1:1165294-1293704 GCA_026543055.1 Argiope trifasciata
TTCTGAACCTCATTTAAATGATGTTCATGAGGACTATGATTCTGAACTTCATATGATAGATGATTACAATGACTTTGATACTGGTGAATCTCGCCATGACAACAGGGAAGCACCATCTCCTACGGCAGAGACCTTCACAATCAATTCCAATATGGCTATTGTAACATTATCAAAAGAGTTTAAAGATAACGGAAGTAAAATTGCCCCCGATGAGGAATTGCAAGAAAAAGGTGTGACAAATGTGAGTAATAACGCGGTTTCATCTGTAAATGAGGGTGCAGAAAATGTTAAAATTGTGACTACTGCTATTTCTGTTTTTCCTCCTTCAGAAAGTGCCAATGATCATCTTGGAAACTGCGTTCCACGATTACGATTTGTAATCGTGATTGTCGTTATGGGATTTTTTATAGGATGCTTACTATTGGCCACTTGCGGCATGGTTCTTTACATACGTAAGGAGAAAAAGAGAAACAAATTAAACGACTTTTTACTGTATTCGATTGGCTTTTAAGATAGTCCTTGTTTTAAAATAAAATCATCATATTAACGCCATTTAAATGGGGAATATTTTAAAGACTGATAGACTAAATGTCCAATTTTAATAACAACCTGTTCTGAATAAAGTTTATTTTTAATACTTGGTGCTTTATCAAATGTCTTTTTAACCCTTTAACTATCCTCGATGTGCGTTAACTGTGCAACGAATGATCGCTTCTCAGATTTGTAAGATGCCATTAAATCATTCAAATGCGGTATAATTTTATGAAAACTGTGCAAAGCATATAATTTTCTATGCAGTTTTTGTTTAATCATACTGATAATGCCTTCCCGAGACGAAAGATACCAACCAATTCAATAGTAATTATTACTGATTATCACCTAGAAATATTATACCTAGATATTCTCATTCGAACTATAAGTTTCCAATAATTCAGGTGAATAATGTTACTCTGTTGTAAGAATTGTGATTCATATTATATAGAACTTTTGTAGGTAAAAGAAATATTTTGAACTAATTTTATTTCTTCAGTTTTTGTTATTCATTGTAGTTAAATTTCTTCACCTTGCTGATTTCCTTATCTTATTTGGATATCCACTCTTCTGATAAAAATAATTTTATTTCATTAATAAATGTTTAAATTTTATTTCCAACATTTTAGTATTTAATGTTTTGTATAGCTCTTATAAATACTAAGGAACCAAAAAAAAATGCGATTCTTTGTTGACTGACGCCGCCATTTTAGAATTTAAAACTGATTAAATTATAATAAAAATCTGAAAATACTCGTCTTGTACGGGAACTCACAACCACCCAAAATTTCAAACTTAATACTTCAAGACGGGAGAAAAATTTCGAAAAAAGAAAATGTTTACAAAAAATAAACTTAAACATAGAAAAATTCTTGTTATGAGAATTCCGATTCTTGAAACTAGAATTTAATAAATATGCTGTCGCCTTTAAAACACTTCTAAAAAAATTCGTCAAAATAAATATTTGTTCTATTAGAATAGATCGGCAAGTTTTGAATGAGAACATTAGTGATTGTTAATTATAGATTGTCTTAAAAGTAATTTGCATTAGTAATGTTTATGTAATATTTTAACATGCAAACCGATAATTAAATGGAAACACTGCTATTTGAGTTGAAATAGAAACGAATGCTTATCGGAAAAAAAAAAGATAAATACTGGGTCAGGTATCCGGTGACAGCTATCAAATAAAAGCATACTGTCATAATACTTAATCTTGATTTTCGTAATATCGGTAACAAATCAATCGCATACATGAAACAAAACAATGCAGAACGAAGAGTACATGAAGTCAGATGTGGGCACTAAGCAAATACATTGATCATTGTTGTCAAGAATTGGATCTGCTTTTTATCAGTCTTTGAAAAGCAGCTAATCAACTGTTTTTGGGTCAAAAGTGGCCTTTTGTGAAAGTTTTTCCCGTTAATATCTAAATTTACGATGATTGCACAAATGGTTTTATTGTGAATGAATTCCAAAGATTTTTTAAAAATTCATGTGATGTTGATGCGAAAGATGAATGTTCGCACTAATTGCGATTGTAGGACTGAAAAACAGATTACAAGGGGACAATTTATTGTTTGGGATACCAAATTTGGAATTACTTAGCATAGTTTGCTTATGGGAATAGCAAGTAAAATATTTTGTTCGCTGTAAGTGAATCAATTGTTCCAGAAACTCCTTAAATTTCTATTTTTCAAAAATCAATTTTGCATGAGTAGT
Source organism: Argiope trifasciata (assembly GCA_026543055.1). Taxonomy (NCBI): domain Eukaryota; kingdom Metazoa; phylum Arthropoda; class Arachnida; order Araneae; family Araneidae; genus Argiope; species Argiope trifasciata. Next base: position 1,167,548 of record JAPMOQ010006612.1, read on the forward strand.
CTTTTTTTTTAGAAGTATACACATAACATGACATAAAAACTTTTAAATTCAGGTTAATGGGTATTGTCCAAAATGATTGATAAAATTTCCAATCACGGTTTATCAACGAAAATATTCTGACTTAATAGTACGAAATGTATCAAACTCCTTAATATATATCAATCGATTATCTGTTTTTAGATGCGGAAACTTCTCTCTTTGGCGCATGCGTCAGTGGGACTGAATTTCGTCCAAAAAGGGGTGAAATGACGAATAGAGGAGGGGATGTTTATTTTTTAATAAGCTGTACATACAAATATTGCACAGTTAATTAGTAAATCAAGACAATGTAATTTAAAAATAAAACTACATTAACATCTAAGTACAAAAGCTAGATGAAAAACGCACCGAACAAAAAAATTTGGGGAAGAGCGATAATTTTGCTATGCCTATAATGCAATGGGAATGCCTATAATTTTTTAACGATCCCTCTGCAATGTGGGATCGTTAAAAAATTATAGGCATGGGATTCTGAAACAAATAGTACCCAAGTCTATTTCTTGCAATGAACAAAAACAAAATATGTGACTGTTACTCTACTTTTTAAATGAATTGAAAGCTTTTTAGAGCGGTATTAGAGGAAAACAAAACTTCCAAACTTCTATTACACGAAGATCGGATCAAAGCAATTAATAAAACTAGGTCTTTTTCTTAAACACAGATGCTTAACATCTTTATTCTGTTCGAGACAAATGAATAACCTTTTTTTATTCTAAATAGATGTTTTACTACGATTTGACTTTCAGCAGACTATTTTTAATTTCGTAAGAAACAGTAATCCCGTAAGTCAAGACAAGTTAAAACCAATAACTAATTAATCAGTGGGTAAATTTAATTGGGTATCAATAGGAGACAAGTTTAATTAGGCTTTCAAAAGAGATTTAGTTTTTAAACAAAATTTCTTGGTAGTGAGAGGTACAGATAGGGAGAAAACATTTTTTTCCAACAACTAATTTGCAATGATTAATGGTGTTTCTGAAACAACTGATTCGATTTTATTGAAAATTCGATATATAAAGAAATATTATTTGGAGGTCCACTTTAATTTTGTGAAGTTCAGTTACTCCTTTCCACTTTCTCGTGTACGAGAAATAAAGTACTGTGATTCTAAAAAAAAAAAAAAAATACCCTCGAAACGTAAGTCTAGATTTTGACAAATTGTTTTGTTTCAAACACCTCTGAATTCAAAAATTCAGAAATACTTTGATCTATACAGGTGAAATCTCGTTTATGGATTTAAGACCAAATTTGTAGATTTCTATCGAATTCTGAATGAAATCTATTCTGAAGAAATCTATCTGTCTGAATACAATTGGACTCCAAAACGTAAAGAGTTAAATAGAAAAAATTTGGATAACAGATTAGCATTTGATAATGCAGATTCTTGTTAAACTTTGAATTTAATCTGTTCGAAAGTTGATTTCTGCTGTTCTGTAACTCATAAATGCAATGACTTTAAGCAATGAAATTCTGTTGCGACTACAACTGTAGTTCCATGAAAATTTTGGTTTTAATCGATCGGAAAGAAAGGTCTCCAAAATACATATTGGCACTTTAGATTCAGTAAAAATGCTAGATTTACGTCAAACATCTATATTTCTCAACTACTGTTTACCAATGCCGTGCAATGTCCACAATTTTATAAGGAGGATAAGAGCATTATTAAAAAGTTCGCACGGAAGTTTCAGTGACACTATACCAGTTGCTTTAAATGAATGTTAGCTCTGTTGTATTAGGTTGTTCGGAAAGTAATTTCGTTTTTTCCTGACAAAGGATTTAATTGCATTTTTCGCACCCAATTTCATACTTAAACCGCAAAATCATTTTATGTTTTAAGAGCTGATATAGCAAGGCTTGAGTGTGAAAAAGTGCAGCTGATTCTTTGCAGTAGTTTTTGGATGGTGCCCTTTTAAATATGGAGAGCAATAAACAGCATTTTCGTCATTTTTTTCTTTTTTGCTATAAAAGGTAAAAATGCTGTTCAAGCCAGAAATAAATTAGCCAATATGTGTGGAGAAGATATGTTAACAGTACATCAGTACCAGAACTGATTTGCAAAATTTTTCCTTCAAATGAGGAGGCCAAAAACCACCTCGATCAGTTTTTTTTTTTACAGCAAAGACCAAAACTTTTATGAGCGTGTAATCATGTTACTACCAAAAATATGGCAAAAGGTATTAGACCAGAATGGCAATTTTATAATTTAATAAATAATTTATTCATTAAACGAAAATTTCTTTTCATTTTGACAAAAAAATACGAAATGACTATCCGAACAACCCAATATAATAAAAAACAAATTTCATGAAAAGTTTTGGATTTGATTAGAAAATGAGACGCACTGAATATTAAACAGAAGGAAGAAATCTCTAGAAAAAAGTGAAAGGATAATGCATGATCAAGAATTTCCAAGAACTTTTCGATTTGCACATTTTCTCGAACTTTTTTCCCGAAGAGCTACTTGATCTGTCTTCAGTTTTGTCCAAGCAAAGATTATGCTTAAACTCGCACAGTTTAAATGATTTTAATTTAGTGGAAGCATTTATTAGAGCTAACGATATCTAACTCTAAGATGAAATCGATTAAAAATCTAGAGCATTTGGGTTCACCCCACTTCACAGAAATCTGATTGTGCTTTCTAACTTTCATCAATGGTTTTGATTTTATTCGCAGTTCTTGTATGCATCTTCATATTAATATCAATCATATTCAAAAAGCTATTTAAAAAAATTAAAACAATTTTTTTCTTCTTTTTTCATTACGTGATGAATATTCAACAAAATAATATGAAAATTATAGAATGTATGATAATGTCACCACGAAATATTATATTGAAACTTAAAGCAAATATTTTGAATATTCGAGGTTAAACCAGCATTTATAGTAACATAATTTATAATTAACATGCGCAAAAACATTTTCTTTCATAATTCCGGAGTCATATGTGGAAGTCAGCTTATATAAAAATTTCCTTAGGATATTATTAAAATTAAAAAATATATCGATATTCAGTGAGTTGATTTTCAGTTCATCACTGAGAGTAGCAAAATGAGAATCTTCCGTAAACTGATATTTTTTATCTTGATTTTTCAAATAGTTATAATTCTATAAAGATTCGAATTTGCTAAATGCATCTGTATGCATATAAATTATCTATACTTATAATAAAGCTCAATGTGTGTGTGTGTGTGTGTGTGTGTGTGTTGGTGCTCTACAGGCCAGACCGTTGGACCTACAGCTACCAAATTTGGTACATGTATACCTTGGAGGTCGAGAATGTGTACCTCGGAGCCCTTTTTTCGAATTTTTAATTAGAATGTGAATTAATTAATATTTAAACGAAATTTCGACGTTTTTTACGCTGTAACTTCCGAAAATATAATCGCACGAACAGGATTTTTGCATCAATTTAAAGATTAAAAAATTAGCTTTCTAATGGTATCAATGTTTTAACGTATAATTTAAGCTTCTATTTTTAATGAATTTTTAAAGAAATATTTTAACCATGTTTTTTAAGAACGTGACTGGATAAAAGAAAAGAAAACAATGACGGAAGTTCAAATAAAAAAAATAACTAGCATTGAAAATAAATCTAAAGAAATGCAACTTTCAGCACGTGACTGGATGAAATAAAATAAATATAAAATGCGATATTTTCTTTAAAAATGCAAGGCAAAGGATTCTATGATCGTTTGCAATATCTAAATCATTAATTGAATAAATTATCTTTATTTATACAGGATATGCATTCAAATTCCGGTCCAATGGCCAATTTGTAAAATATTATTAATAGGCATATATATTGTTTAATACTATTAATTTGATCTAAATGAAGTAAATAATTACATTTTATGTAGCTTGATTCAAACAATGCATTTATGAATAATGAGTTTTAGATTTTGTCATCCTTTGCTCTGTGAGGCATATTTTACTAAATATTTTCATTAATATTTTAAATAAAAGTTGCAACATCAATCAGTCTTCTAAATCAGTAATTAAAACTGACTGATTCATAAAATTAAAGAATATTATTAGGAAAATGTGTTCTTTTAGAACTTTCCGTCCATCATCTTAAAGAAATATTAATTTCAGGCCAATCAATGCCTGGAATTACTTCAAGGCCAATGAATATGCGATTTAATTGAAAATTTTAGAACCCATTACTCATGGCGAACCAGTTGGTCGCCAAAGGCGGCTAGTGATAATATGACAATAAATTAGGCATCATATGTAACAGTAAAATTTGTTACATTATTAACATTACAGGAACAATCATGCCGTTTCAGTATTATATTACTATATTTACACAACATAGTGAAAACTTTCGGACACTTTGTTTCTGACGCGTAAATTACTAATATAAAATGGGACAGCTTATGGTTGCAGTGCCTTTTGCTTCTTCACAATGACGTAAATTATCCACTAATTTTTGGAATGTTTTTGCAGGAATATTCGTTAACTTTATATGAAATCTAGAAAGTTCTGTCACCCTATGTGAAACATGTTTGATCTATGATGAATTCTATATTTCAGTACGTCCTACAAGTGTTCAGGAATTTAATTGAACTCCACAGTCCAGGTTTCAGTTCCATAAAACACCTGTGAGATGGACTGGAACATTGTATGGATGCTTTTAAAAAGTTGGTTCACAGGAAGTTTATCCTAAATGGCATTTTTTTCCCATGAAGACAAAAATCTTTCAGTTTTATATCTAAATAGCCCATCCATAAACCAGATATGCTTCTGTTTTACGAAAATATTTCTTTGAGTGAATTTCATTGAGTAGAAATAACCACATATGCAGCATTTCTACAGTATGTAGCAATATTTCATAAGTATTTTGGGAAATATTCACTGATAGTTGAAACTCCAGAGTTAATAATACAGAAGCTTTGAAATACAGAAATCGTTCTAGTTACTGAATGTATGTTTGAAACGAGGATGTGATTCATCTGTTATGCGCATTTTTAAAGAAGATTTTCAGCTAAGAAAACTAATCAATTACATTTTTGTTGGCAAAGGAGCATTTCATGTTAAATAGAGCTCATTTGGTACTTGAAATTATAATTTAAATATTTTGCATTACAAATTTAATGTATTTTATACTTTGAACATATAACTATAATTCAAAAACTGCTCAGATTTTTTTGACAAAATTCTGAAAAAAGCACATAAAAAAGATATACTTTTTATGACTTGCAATTTTTAAATAATTTAAATAAATTCAATCATCAAATCATTAATCATATCAAATAATTAGGAGAAGATAATAATTATGTTCAGTTTAAAAGATGCAGCAGATGTTAATATTCTTTCTTAAGTACCTCATAAATGTTCAATGTTAAAATATTTTCTCATCTTGAACCAGTTTAATCATGGCGAAAAATTTGTTTTTCGTCTAAATATATATTTTTTGATTGAAATATTTTTTATCAAACCGAATATTGCTCAATCTAATGTACCAATAATCAGCACCCATTTTATTAGGTTGGTGCGTATGAAATGTCGGATTCTTAAGTGATTGTCTGAAACTGCATATCTTTCTTCAAAAGCTGTTTATTCAATCAAAGTATGCTCCATTCGCTTCAATACACTTCTCCCAACGAGATTTTAAAGCGTAGATGCCTGTCTTAAAAAAATTTTGGTCTTTAGAATTAATAAACTCTGATATCGAGTTTTTTAGACTGTCTTCCTTTTCATAGTGTTTTCCCCTTAAAAACAGCTCTAAATGCTTGAAAAAATGAAAATCGGTCGGCGAGAGATCCGGTGAATATGGTGGATGCTGCAAAACTTCATATTCCAGTTCGTTCCAGCTTATTTCGCTCTGTCAGTGCGTGCGGTACCCACTTGTCCATCTTCTTAACCTTGCCAATCTCAGAAAGGTGTCTCAATATCGTTGTATGGTCAACTTTCATCCTGATAGCAAGTTCCCTCGTGGATACGGCTGGATCCGCTTCCACTAGAGCCTTCAGGTCATCATTCTTCACAGACGTTTTGGGTCTTCCGCGCGGCTCATTTTGCAGTGAAAAATCGCCAGTCCGAAATTTTTCGAACCAACGCTGCACTTTCCGATCGTTAACCGTATTCTCCCCAAACGCTTGGTTTATGTTGCGTGCAGCTTTTGCAGCACTATTACCAAGTTTGTACTCATATAAGAAAATGACGCGAATGTCGGCAGAATTCATATCGGCAATAAACTCAAAAGAAATAACAAAAGGGAAGACCTTCGAGAAAACCTATTTTGCTGAAATGAGTCTCTGGCAATGGACAATACGACTATGAATGAGGTTATGCCAAAGACAAAAGTATAACGAAAACAGGGAGACAAACGTCCGCATGTAAAGAGAATCCGACATTTCATACGCACCAACCTAATATAAATGCATAATCACCAGAAAATGTTTTTCTATGTTACAGGGCCTTTTAGCGTAATAGCTTAATGTTGTTCAAAAGGCGTGACCATTTCCTGAGATTGATAATCATTCATAGTTAGTATCAGTAGTGTCATCATCAATAAAATAATGTACAATACAACTAAAATAGGCAGGCAAGTGGTACTTTAATTTCTTCACAATTTCACTTCTTTTGAACTAGAAGCTGAATAGATGTATACAGGGAACTTAAATATTATATAGGTTATTATATATTACTTATTCAATATAAAACCCAAATACTTATACTATATAAGGCCTATACCACCACAACCACTACTTCACCCAAAATGCTGATAGTCGGCGAAATTTCGTTAGTGAAATGAACTTTTCATACAAAAACAGGCATTTCTAGAAATAAGATATAACATCGAATAGATTTTCAGATTACAACTTAATTTAAATGAAGGCATGATTTAGATTCATTTATTTTCCATTCAGATCCAAATTATTTCTATGTACGATAATAATGTAGTGTTTTTTTTGTCGTGTCCGTGTTTTTCACGGAAAGGGGGTGCAGTAGCTTCTGAGGGTAAAGACCCCTGAGCACCCAGAGGGCAGAAGTCTGACTTGTAGCTCACACACACGACACAACCCTTTTTAAGGGGTGGTCGAACTCATTCATCCATACGCAAGTCAGAATTTAGATCCAAATCAGTGATCGACTCATCCCTGATTCAGTACCCCCAGAGGTATCGTTTTGTTATGGGAACTTGGAGGACTTTGTTGCCTCGACATATTTAACGTGCCCCAACTGCCATTAGCCAACACGGCGGTTTTTGGCCGAGACGAGGACAGAACCCGCGACCTTTCGGTTACGAGACTGACGCTCTACCAACCAGGCTACCACGGCCTAATGCAGTATGTTGAAAAGATCATTAAAAATTTGAAAATTATTCGGAGTAAAATTTTGTATGTTCATTGCCTGATACTTCAATGTCATTTACAAAGTATTGCTGTTCGAATTATGGTATATCACATAACATGATTTATATAATAAAAAATTAAATAATCAAATATTGGGGAATTCAGATGGAATTTAAAAGTCAGTAATCCACAATTGAGTGAAGAATTGAAGGGTTCATTTTCCTTTAGCTGCTTAAATATTGACCAAAATGTACTTAGCAGATAATTGTCTCATCATATTTGAACCCTTATGGCATAATTTTAAACCATAAGTCTTTAACCTTATTCGTAGATAAAAAATATCACAAAATATCTTTTAATTTTGTTGCTGTTTGCTCGTTGAAAAATACATGACGTCATGTGGAGCATTTTCTTGGAGATCTGTTGATTATAGGTCTAAGACTTGACTCTAAGGGAGGTTCGACGTGTGTGTCTTCCAGCCACATACTAAAAACTAATTTTAAAAAAAAGATTCTACCATCCTTTGCCGGCAGGAAATGTTTGATCTTCAAATGTCCTCTCTTCCAAGACTATAAAAAATGAGAATTTCTACTCTATATATAATGTTTTTTCAGAAAACTATTATTCTATTCACTATAAGGAAAATTTCCTCTCTGCATTTAATAGTGATCTTGAAATACTGGTAATGAGTACTAGAATGTTCGTTTTAGATATTAAAATAAAGTATTGAATTTTAGAAAAAATACATTTTTTAATATCAAAATTATAGTTTGGTTGATAGAAACTTATAAGCACCAAAAGTAAGTTATCAAAAAGATGTATTAAAGGAGGTTTAATACGAAATGCGGTCACTTAAATAATTTCATATAATTTGGTATCACGAAATATATATATATGTAATGATATTTTTAAATCCAATTTGAACCTCTTTTTCCTTATTTTCATTTAAATTTAGCCCATATTAATAACAACTTCATTCTAAAATAATCTCTTATTTCCCGATCCAATTCTCCCTTTTATTAATTGATTCAACTTCCCTATTTATAAAACTGCTCACTTCAGCATGTTTCACTCACCGAGTGAAGGAATAAAAATCCTTTAATGTTTACAACATTATTTTAACGATACATAGATTTTCCTCTCCTATGTCTATACTCGTCAAAAAAATCCTTTACAAAATCTCACAGTAAAATCACTGAAGGGAAAAGTTTTAAACTCTTCCTTGTACTGAGATGGAAACGGAAATAAATTTCATCGTTTTTTCATGTACTTAATATGCCCTAAGATAAAATAAATCGAAGTTTAAATTTTCAAAATTTTCTTATATTCGGCCACGCATCTGCTAAAATATGGTTACATACGTATGCAAGTCCAAATATTATACCAAATATATACCAAGTATTAATTTGCCATACGTTTTGGCTTAAGTGAAAGCTTAATCTTTTTTAAATACATCATTAATTGCAATATTCTAATTTTTCCTCATCTTAATGTATCACTCAAATCTTTTATCAATGACCGATTGAATAAATAAATATTGACCCATATTTGCATCAAATTCTGATACAGTGAAAAAGGGTGAACTTTAAATAAACTGATTTGTAAAAACTGTTTTCTAGAAGGGGTAAAAACCAAACTCTACTCCGAAATGAGTGACCTTGGTATCAATAACCTTGCGATTTAACCATGAATCGATTTCGTGAAACTTATTTCGAATGTTCTACTTTTATATCACAGTGATGGAGTGAATCAGGGTAGGAGATCGTAAAGGTCGAATCTAATCGTTAAATGAAAGTATAGAGGGAAGAATTATTTATATTTTCTTTTTTATTTCTTCGAAAGCAGGACCTTAATCCATATTTGAAATTATTAAAATTATATAGATAATTAAAACCATTATGGAACTTTACAATCTATATATCTCTTTGTTCGAAATGTTGGAATATGCTAGACAATAAAAAACGATGAAAACCAAAATCATTGCATAGCATTAAAGGTATAAATTAAAATTTTCAAGACAAAATCAACAATTTGGACTGTTTTTTTAAATTAATACATTTAACATTCCTCATTTTGTCTTTTTTTGTTGTTGTTGTTTATATATTTATATCACATAACGGAAAATTTCTGCATTTCAATGACTTTCGCGGAAACAGGTTGAAATGAAGCGTTTTGTTTGCCCATAATGAAGAGATAATATTCATTACTGCAACATTTTATGATTACGTGCATCAAAATTATCTCAAAAAAAGGGTAGGATTACAGTATTCTCCTTTAAACTGAACACTTAATTTAGAATGTTAGAATTAGTTTAGAATTCTAATACTTTAAATTGTACAAAAGGAATTGTCGAAAAAAGAGAGGAGTACAATATTTCTCTTTAAACTGAACACCTAGTACATAATTTTAGAATTAGCTTAGAATTCGAATATTTTAAATTATATTAAAGGAATACTTACTTTAGTGATATCTATTAAAGTAAGTTTACTGAAAAGAAGAAAAAGCGTATTTATTAATGCACAAAGAAGTAGAATGTTTTATCAGTTATATCAAAGATTTAAGTCTTTTAATTATAATTAATTATTATAAATAACATGAAATCTTAAAATCAATTTTTTGTTTTAAAAATTTATTACCAGTTGATTCAGTTCGTATGGCATCAAAATTTATTTAAATTAAGAGATTGAATAATGATTAATTTCTGGCAATATTATAATATTGTTGTTGAAAATACGCAAAAGTATAAAATTTCCAAAGTTCTAGCATTTAAAGAGTAAATGAAGAAATATTTACAAATATACATCCTCACATAAATGAGATAAGTCATGTTAAATAAAAGAGAGTAAGTTTGATGGGGGTTTTTAAAAAATTATATGCATTTTTAATAAAAAATATGAATGTTGAAATTATTTTTTTAGTCTTTTTTATACCTATTTAAATTAATTTTATTGGCTTTTCAGTTTTTAGAAGAAAAAACTATGATTTTTCGCATTTGTAAGGATTTATATAAAAAACAGACACTTTGTACCATTTCGTTTCTGTTAAATCGTTTGACTGAAACTGCAACGTAACCAATTATATAAGTATATTTATAAGGCTCAATACTGCAATTACATATTAGCATTCCATTCAAATATAAGTCATTATAGATAAATCAAATATAAATTTTGCTAAATAATTAAAATTTTAATATAAAAGCACAAAACACAATATATTTTTAAACTCAAAATTTAAAAACAGACTCTACTTATTTTTACATCGTTTAGTTAAATTTCTTTCCGAGAATGTATGTATATCATCACTTCAAAGCAAGGACAGATTTAATCAGAGCCATCGCGAAGCTTCAGGGTCATAAATCTCCAGGAAACTGTGAAAACACTACATATCTTATTAAAAAATTAACAAATAAGATTGGTTTATTGGTTGACCTTGAGCTACTTATATTGACTAATGGTAGAGCTCTTTAAAAAGTAGTGTAGAAATAATGGTAATTCCCATCACAGTAAAATCGTTATTGTTAGTTTAAAAATAAAAAAAATGTTTTATTAAATTTCTAAAAAAGATTATATATATATATATATATATATATATATATATATATATATATATATACTTAAACAATCAAAATTCTTCTTAAATTATATATAAATTGAAAAAAATGAATCTCTAAATATTCTCTTGAGGGAATTTTTATCAAGAAAATTATTTAATTGCTTTAAACGTGTAATGCTTTTAGTTGTTCTAATTCTTCAAATAATAATCTTATGTTTTTTTTAACTTTTTGCCCAACATTGATTATCAATTTTTGAATCTCTTCTAGTATATATCAGAAATTAGATTTTGTGATGTTGTAATTAATATCATTCAATAAAGTCATGCATATTGTGTCCATGAAAAATTCTTTCTAAAACGTCTTGGTTGCTTTTATGATAAAATTCAAGCTTATATTGACCTTCAAAATCAACTGCGGGCTTCAGTCCTTGTAAAAGAGAATAATCCTCCATTATATTTTCTCGTATACAGAGTATACAAAAGAAAAATATTTTTAAGACTTAAAAAAAAATCAACTTAGAGATGACGATTTCTAAACATGTTGCAGATCTCCCTGAGTTTGAAAATAATTTTTTGGATTATATGTATCTGTCTATGGATTCTATAATTTACAACACTTTGAAGTAGGAAGCACGAAATTTAGCATGCAGACTTTACCCCAACTATGTAAATTCCTAAAAATTTTGAACTAAAGCCGTTCTGTCTGTTGGTCTACCATGCGCACATAAAAACAAATAAAAAGAATCAAAAAGGTCTAAAGGAATAAAATTTGGCACCAATTTTTATCACCCAAATCGGATATCAATATCAAGTCTGAACTACACTTTGCAAAGAATTCTCCATCTATCTCTTTGTATGGTGTTTACGTAAACACTATAACCAAAATTATAAATTTTCGTCAGACTTTTATTTCAATTGATATAAAAGCAGGGGCTCAAACTACATATACATTTTTCCTCATTATGCTAAGAAGCATAAAACGCACCATGCTATCTTTGCCCTGACTCTTCGGGGGATTTCCACCTTCTTTTTCATCACCCTTATTACAATAAAAGGAAGCATAATCTTAAATTGAAAACCGAAAAATAGTGCTATGCATACATCTGAGGGTAAAGACCTCGGAGCACCAAGAGGGCAGATGTCTGACTTCTAGCTCAAATGAAGATGAAACACACACATTCGCTTGCACAGCCCCTTTTTACAGTGGGGCACATTCATACATCTCACAGATCGAACTCAGAACAACCATGCCTGAACCAGGAATCGAACCCGGGACGCCAGATTACGGGGAAGACACACTACCCCTATTCCAGGACACCTGCTCTTGTCGGCAATGAATACATTAATTTAAATTGAAGGATATATGGAGGAGATGCATAAACAGTATTTATTCTATTTTTATTATTATATCCTACAAATAAATATTTATTGTTCTGTATTTGATTTGTGTATTCTTTTAGAATTGTACAGCTTGTTGTTTTATCAGAATGGTAATGAAAGAAACTATTTATTGTAGCTTGTTATTCGTTTAATACTCATTTCGAATTCTAAAGTTTAATGTTAAAAAAATGTGATTAAAATATTTTCTTTTAAAATTTATTAAACATAGAAAATGTATCTATACCATAAAAGCTTTAATATAGTTTAAAAAATAATTTTTTGAAAACTAAGATGATGCAAAATTATTTGCACTGTAATATTTTCAGCAGTTACTGCGAAAAAAGGTAACATTTTATTAAATGTTTAGCTAAAATTTCAGAGTTATAGTATCGGTTCCTTTAAAACTTTCTCGCACACTCTCTAATAAAACTATTACCTCAAAGAAAGACTTGCATTGTATTTACACACATCAGCTACGAAATATTAAGCACGAAATATACTAGCTTGAATTTAGCATTTTCACTGAATCTGTTGTGTCTCCTTGGCGAATTATTTGATGGTTAATAGATGCAGTAAATAGATCGGAAAATATTATTTATTCTTTAGATGGTTGTATTATACCTATAACCATCACGTAAGTGGAAGCAATATGTAAATAGTTGAAGTTTTATCGAAATCGGCTGAGCGGTACTGCAACGCATAAGAGACATACAGTCAAACATACCTTTTTATTTATAGAGTTGAAACCAACCCAAAATCTATCAATGCTTCGAGCTGTGCTGCGATTCGGACTTCGAAAAGCCTCACTTCTCAAATGCAGTAATACTTTAAGTTCACAGTAAACTTCTCAACAGTTTTAAAATCCGGAAAAGTTAGAAAATTTCGTCCTTCAGCGACATTTTTTTGTTTGGGGATATACATTTATTCTCCGTTAGTGATAAAAACTGTTAGTAGATAACACTACTCAATTAAACTTATTTGTTGTCAATCCAAGAGTGAAGGGAAAAGAATGTTAGAAATCAAAAGTGAATAATTTCCCATTTCCAACATGACGATATTCAGAGAACGCTAATTAAATCCTGGACACCATTTGGAATAGTTTCCTCTATTGAAATGATTTATCTTTATTAATTGTTATTGAATTATTCCATTGTCATTAAAAGTTATCATCCTTCACTCTAAACATAGAAATAACATTTCAGTGAGAAAATATTTTCTTCAATAGGACTCTTATTCAAGTTCAAAGAAGTGAATCCGTAATTGATAAGAATAAGAATTTTATATCGAATTAACTTAAAATAAATTGGGGAAAATTCAAATATAATTGAAACTATTGACATCTGAAAAAATATTTTGGATATTTCTGCTATATTTTGGATCTCCCTTCGGCTGAGTATGAATGGCACGCGCCTATTCTTGAATCCGTTTTTTCATCATATCGTGTTATATGTAGATCTGTTCCTTTCAACAAAGATGCACCGACTTCAATTTTTTTACTTTCTCATATGCGTAGTAAACTCTATCAATCGAAAATAGAAAAGTATAATTACTTGAAATGATTTGATGATTTTCAAAAAAATTTGAACTCGAAATTTTTATTTATCTTCGAGTTTCAGACCTCCCTGAGATCGAAATGTACACTTTTGGAAAATGTCTGTCCGTTTACTGTTTGTGACAAAGGTAACTTTGGGTTACTTTGACGCTCTGTGATAGATGGTTGAAAATTGATTCACAGTGTTTGCACTAAATTTGCTGATTTCCGTTAAATTTTGAGTAAAACCTGTTCAGATGAAGTCAGTCTGTCCGGATGTTTAAATATAAGTTAACATAATATCTACTAAACGAAGAGTAGTTATTATGTTAAATATTAACTACTAGAGTAGAACTAGAACTACTCTTCTAGTATAACTAGAAGAGTATTATTAATGTACACAACTGTTAGGATTTGAGACAAAACTAACAATGGTGTGACTGTGTGTCGATTTATAATTTCAGATTTACGTTAGCGCAATGGTTCAAAAATGAAATGACTAATATATCAAATTTGGTATGGAATTTTGTGATTACAACTGTATTTTTATGTTGAGTTTCTGCTTCAATCGGTTGAAAAAAGTGTATCCAAATCACAAATTCGATTTTCGGATACAGTTAGCAGCCGCATAAGAATTAATCTCAAAACAACTTGCGAAGAATGACACTATAGACTCAGTAAGAATGCTGAATTCACTACAAAATCTAGTATTTCGTACCTCTGGTATGCCACTGCTATGCAAGGCGTTCTTTGACATGATCAGTGTATTAGAGAGTATACTGGAAATTATTGGGGAGATATCTCCCGTTGGTTATTCTAAATTAAGATGTTTGAAAATTTTATCTAACTCGAAAATGATAGCAAACATTATAATTTCAAGCCCAGGTCAAAATATAACTAAATATCTGTGCAGACGATTTGAGATATTTCAATTTCTGTCCCTTTTAGCTACAGATATGTGAGAATGTGAGGTCCTTATGCATGTGTGCATGTGTGCTGCAAATTTCAATGCATGTGTGCTGCAAATTTCGGCTAATAGAAAATTGGAGTACACTATTCTTTAATGAAATTATCTACATTTTGTCCAAGCTCATCGAAGCCCAAAATCAACTAACATTACTTCATATCTTGTCTTCAGAAGGCAAAGTTTTTAGAAGCGGAAGCCAACACCGCAAAAAAGGTGACCATTTTTCAATAAAAATTAAACTGGTTCGAAAAAACATCTTCTTTGGAGTTGTTTAAATTTCCTTATGGATCAAATATGCAAGAGGTAGGCATTTCTTAGTTTCGAGTGAAGATATTTTGAGAAATGACTGCGTAAATAATTGTTTATTAAATTAAAATAGATATTTAAACTTTTTAAAATTGCATCATCTGTTTCTAAAATAAGGCTGGAAAGCGGTGTCATAAAATGCAACAAAAGGATGCAAGATCAATTTCGACAACTGACATACATTCATTAATCACTCAGTCATTTGAGCAGCTGAACAAAAATAATTTACGAATCTAGTCTGAAGACAACCATACTATATGCAAATTTCCTTGTAATAATTCTTAAGATGTATATATACATTGGAACTCATCAAATTCTCATAACCAATTTTACACAGCTTGTGAAGCTTTTGGTGTTTTCACTCTTGGTTTTAATTGTCTGTTAAATATTTTTTGTCATCATGCAGAACATCTTTCTCTTTATGGTTAAAGTTGCTCACCATTTGTAAGTATTTTTTATATATTAAACGATGTGACAATATTTAACTTATTTGTTGTATTTTAATTACTTATGGTTATTTCTAGGGACCATATTACATTCCGTCATTCTATAATGAAGCAAATATTTCTGATATTCGTGATGACGGTAAATATTGCTAATTTCTTGACTTTTGTTTCATAGTTATCGTTGAGTCTCTTTACTGTTTCTTTCATTTGTCGTTCTTATTTGATAAATGTTGCTTAACTGGTATGGGATTTGAAATGTGGATCTTCCCTTCATGTAGGTTCCATTGTCTCAAGCTATTGTATGGGAAAACAAAGCAACTATAAATGCTGCATGTGACAACACGACAATGCATCTTAGTGTTAATTTTACGGCTTTATTTCAAGGGACAATATACCAGTCAAGAGGGTACTTCAGCCCGCAATGCAGGTAACTATTACTAAATATATTGAGTTCTTTGAAGGAAACGTATAAATCTAACTTTTCTCTTACTTTCAGTTACACGGTACCGTTTCGAAATAACGTGACGGAAGTGGAACTCTCCATGCCTTTCAGATCTTGTGACATCAAGATTCAGGAACTTGATAACAGAACAATAGCTTCAACTGAAATGGTCATTCAAATGCATAGCTTGCTGGACTCTATTTACGACAAGAATGTGCACGTTTTTTGTGAAATCCCAAATTTCATGTTCTTCAACCAGACGGACAGAGAAGAATCGACTCTATTCGAGCCTCAAGTAGTGGATCATTCCTGGATCGAATTCAAAAATGGTCTTGTTCTTCTCGGAGAAGTTGGTGAACCAATTGAGTCCTCCTTATTTCTGGTAGTTTACATACGCGACGACGGCTCAAATCAAGACATGGTAGTACAGAATTGTGTTGCACATACTGACAAAACCGTAACCAATACGACTAATATAGTTCGGCTCTCTGACTTCTATGGATGTCCTGATCCTTCTGCTGTATTGCCAAACTTCACCGTGTTTCGTCCAGAAAACAATCGTGCCAGCATATTTGCGTACGCCCCTATTGCAAACTTCAGTTTATTTGCTTCTCGTGGTCGTATGTCCGTCTCTTGTGGCATAACTGTTTGTGAAAACGCCTGTCCAGCTCACTGTAATGGCACCAGTTCTCCCGTTCGGCTTCCTTTATCGGATTATGTATCAAAAGATCTTGTAAGAAGAAATGACGGTGCTGTGATGCCAGATTCTTTACGAGAACTTAACAGACACAATGACAGATCCCGAAGAACGCCAAACAGACCCAAGAGATCGCTGTCTTCATTCTTCACTAGTATTTTTCAATGGGAATCTCTAATTGTGAATGGGTCTGTATCTGAAAGTAATGTAACTTCAACAGGAAAGGCGAAAGGACTTATTGTGAATGGGCTTTTTGCTAAGGATGTACTTGTCCCTGCCCATAAACCTGTTAATTTCAATAACAGGGGCTCGAACTTGGTTAAAGATGAATTTATCATGGATGGACAAACATTTCGCTTTATTGCTCTTGTGGCCATTTGCATGTTCATCACTATTGTTTCTTGCTACTGTTGCGCTGATTACAGCAAGAAAACTAAAAATCAATCTCCATTTGTATTTTAACTTGTTTTTAATGTATTCTTTGCTTGTTACCTGTTTTAAGTATGGAATGACAAATCTTCGGTGCATAGATGTCCTTTAACGTATTTCTCTTGTGAGGAAAATAAAGTATACTTTAACATACCAATGGCTACAATTTTCTTCTTTCAACGGTCCACTTTCAAAACCACTCGACTTTTGTTCGGAAGTTGTACACGAATAACCTTCTCGATGCTAATAATTTTGCTCTAGGATTTTCAGTTTTTGAATAGATTTTAAAATTAAAGGTGATAAAGTTCGATTAGGGGAACGAACTTATTTGCTACTTGATATCGACGTCTTAGCTTTTTGCACCTGGTCTCCTCTTGGGACTCATTTGAGTCGGTGCATCATTTTAATGTTTTTCGATTTAAGAAAAAAAAAGGTGTGGGGAGAAATTATTCGGTGAGGACAAATATTTTCCTTAACAATAATTCTCTGCATTTGAGGAATAATTGCTCATTTAATTACTTTTTGGACGGAATGGGTTAGTATTTCTTGAAGTACTCGCTCTTCAAAGGTATCTATTGAATAAGACTAAGTTAAATGAACAGTGATAAACGAAGATATTGAGTACATTTATTCCAATCGGATACTTCGTAATAGCCAATTAACATTTCACTCTAATGTATTATAAAGGACTAAAAGTGAAGAGTAACCGATTTGAGAAACTAACTTTACTTGCTGAGTGCCGGTTTAAAAAAAGCTGCATGAAGAATTTTTGTTAATGCAATCACTGGAGATGAAGTCAATCGCTCCATTGACTTGTACTAACCTTCTGTATCCCTCAAGTGTTTACAAACTAAATTAAAGCTTCAGCGCCTGAGCTTTTTGCATCCATAGTTTTTAATTGGGTAGTTAAATTTCCTGTATCGACTAAAAATTATTTAAGCTGCTTGGAGACTTCTCAAATTGACTATAAATTTTTTTAGGCCTTGAAAGATGCCTCAATGCTTCGGAAATTGTGTAATGCTAACAATTGTATTAAAAATTAATATTTCCTCGAGTAAAATTTATATATATATACAGGGTGTCCCAAAAAGATTGAAACGCGCTTTAATTCTTTAACCGTTAGAGATAAGTAGGTGATGTAATTTGAAAAAATGTTCAAAATAAGATAGGAGAGAAGATTACATGAAGAAAAAAAATCCACCTATGAATTTTAAAAAGTTACACTTTGCAAATTTTTATACAGCCCCTCTATGCGAATTTGGTCAATTAGAAAGTTTTTCCTTTCCATCCCAGAAGACCATTAAAAATAATTGCATAACTGTATCTTTAAAACTTTTTGAATTATAACACAGAAAAAATTTTGACTTATGTCACTTTTCCATACCACTTGAAAGACCTTTTCGTCGGTGAAAATAGGGACCATATCCAAATTGATAATAGAAATTCTTCGATCAAAAAAAAATAATAAGCGTAAAAGAAATCCAAAATGGCATTTAAATAAAGTCCTTATTGATGGAGTTAAACAGTTTTGACAACATAAGATTGTAAGAAGTGTAACATAAAAAAATAATAATAAATAAAATGAACTTACATTTAAAAAGTTTTCGTTGAGACAGTTTGTTACATTTATAGACTTGTGTGCAGGTGCTCCGTCTTGTTGAAAATACATTTTTTTTACTAATGACAATGGTGTCGTCTCCAAAGTATCTGTTACTATGCCATTTAAAATAAGTTGCAAATATTTTATAGCTGTAAATGTTCCTTCATAAAACACTGGACCAATCAGTTTTCCGTTCCGCACCATACGGACACAGAAAACTTTCTCTGGTGATGTATTTCTTGTACAAAAAATGGTTTTGTATCATTCCAATAATGATCTTTGTGTGCATTTATGTCTCCATTTTCCGTAAACAAACATTCATCAGTCCAAATGATGTTCTTGATAAAGTTTGAATCTGTGTCCTGTTGGATTAATAACCAATTGGAGAATGCTACACGTCGGTTAAAATCAGAGGGATGGAGTGCTTGAAGTCCATGAATACAAAATGGATGCCAATTGTGTTTTTCAAGTATTCTATGGATTGACGTCCTAGGTAATCCTGTAATTGCACTTGCTTTTCGAATGCTTGATCGTGGGTTGGAAGAAAAATATGCAATAATATCAATTTCTTGGTCTTCATTGAACAAGATATTTCTACCAGGGCCAGGTCTTGGATTAAATGAACCGGTAGTTCTCAATCTTCTCATCATCCGATAAACAAATGTACGTGAAATTTCAGGCAAATAGGGATATCGTCGTCCGAATTCCCGAGCAGTTTCTGCATTATTTCTATTGCAAATAGAATAAACCATTGCTAGTTCAAATAGTTCGTCATTTGTTAAAAGTACCATAATGCAAAATTAGTTACAGTATTTTTAATTCGACAATATGAAACTCAATATCGCTGAATGATTTCTAAACTTTATTTTGATATGCACGAGGAAATCTTGGTTAAGTTGTACAGGAAAGAAATAATTTTGGAACTAAATAAGTAAATTGAAAAATAATCGTCTGCATTTCTTTATGTAACTTAAAAATAAAATTAAAAAAACTTTAATATACACGTATTAGAAGCGGTTAAATTCCAGTTAAATGAAAGGAAAAAATCGTCTGGCAGTTAATTTGTTAGAATGTGCTGTGTTAGAATGTTAGAATTCATGACAAAAATGTGATGAATTTGAAAACAATTAAAATTCTACCAGACTAATTTAACAGTATTTTTCTTTTTTATAAATTTAGCTATAAAAATCTGTCAAATGGCTTTTATTGATTTTCAACGAAATCTTATAAAATTTCTAATGTAAATTTAGAATACATGGCATAAAATTACTTGCCCCTGATAAGATTAAAACTGTATCTTGAACCTACCGTAATACGCAAAAATGTGTTTTGTAAATAATATAAAAAATTTATGTGTTTATAATTTGTTGCAAATTTACATTTCCATTTTGGTATATGGTCACTAAAAACAGCGTTCAATTTTCAATTACGCATAACTCACTCAATTTTAAAGATACAGTTATGCAGTTTTTTTTAATGGTCTTCTGGGATGGAAAGGAAAAACTTTCTAATTGACCAAATTTGCATAGAGGGGTTGTATAAAAATTTAAAAAGTGTAACTTTTAAAAATTCATAGGTGGATTTTTTTTCTTAATGTAATCTTCTTTCCTATCTTATTTTGAACATTTTTTCAAATTACATCACCCACTTATCTCTAACAGTTAAAGAATTAAAGCGCGTTTCAATCTTTTTTGGACACCCTGTATATATATATAGTATTAGTTGCTCTACCCGGTGATTACAATAAGATAATTGACGAGGGTTTCGGCAACAAATGGTTGAATTATTTCTCTCATTAAAAATCTTGATGCTTGAATAAATGTATCTTATATTCGAACAGATATTGACGTGTACTAGTGTTTATAACAAGACCTTTTTAGATACGCGAAGAATTTAAAGGTGTCGGGATTTTTAAAGAAGGATATGTAATTCAATTGAGTTGCAAGTCTCAACTAGGTAGAAAATTATGATCAAAAATGTGTTTAATATGTGAAGTTAAATATAAAATATTTCGTATATGTACACTTTGTTTCCAATTCTTGAAAAGACCAGAGGGAGGGATCTGCCTGACACTTTAAAATATAGTTCTTGTGATAAAGAATGCAAGAATCTTCCTTGCCCATTGTCCACAATTTCATGCAAACATGTGAACGCCACGAGTGTTCAAATTTTTATTTTCAAAGATCAGCACGCGAAAGTTGTATGCTTCTTAATATAGCAAAGGAAACCAGTAGTTTTATATTAGCTGCATGTCGTTTGCGAACAGTAGTAACAAAAGAATAATTAATCTGTGACCTTTGGCAGTTTATTTTACTCTGATTAAACGCTGTCATGTCACGATTACATGAGTATTTAAGAGCATAATATATATTTTTGACACAATTTTTTTCGAATGATTGGAATTTGACTCATACCGTTTCATTGGATGATCCCATACCGTTTCATTTTTTAATATAACTTAAGTCGTTTAATTTTATAGCTTATCTATGTACACGCGCAATTAGAAATTAACAGGTCGACAATCCTTCTACAAATTTGACTCAAAATTTGATAATGATTCATTTTTTAAGTACTAAAACTGTAAACAAAATTTCATTTACATGCTTTTTTTGTTTCTGAATTATAGTATTTACAGGTAATCAAAAGCAGAAACCGACAGATGTCCAACCCCTGTATGGATATAGTTAAAACTTTGACAACAAATTTAGTATAAAGATTGAACATTTAAACTATAATTTAATCTGTCAAGCGCTTTTAGTTTTGTTGTTATCGCCGGACAGAGGTACTTCCGCTGGAAAGATTTTGTTCAAAATATGATAAGAATCAACAATTTGGTGTAAAGACCAAATACGTATTTGAGTTATCGTGTTCACAGACAGATAAAGATACAAATATAATTACAGCTAGTGCGAATGGTCTTCCTGAAAACGTTTGGTGCCAAGAAAAATCTTAATACCCTTTCTCTACATAAAATTGTTGACTTCGGGTAAGATCGCCAATTCCTTGCAAGGCACTGCTGAATGATAGTTACGAAATATATATATTTTTTGAACACAACTGATTTATTGATACAAGTTATTAGTTACAAAACACTGGAGAAGCAATAAGAGGTATTAAATAATTTGAGGTTGAAAAATGTTACGCAATATGTTCGTTAATAATTCCAGTACCGCAGAATTGCGGATGGAATATTTGACATTCACCTGAGATTAATGTTTTTCAAGGCTCTAGTCGTTTGTCCAGCATGTTCTCATTAACCCCTTCCGGTAAAATGACGAATATAGCTCGTCATTGACTTTTCCTATCATATAGCACAATGACAAGCTATGCTCGTCATAAGACTAAAACTATTGTTGAATATAACAGTAAATTTGGTTTAAAATTTCTAGTGTACTGAATCCGGCAGAACATAGATATCATAAATCACTATCGCTTATTGTTTATCATTAGATTGTCTTGATGCAATTTACGGCCAAATTGTTAGTCAGTGGATTACATTCTTATAAATCTTTAGTGTGAGCATCGGTCTTATGAGATAAAAGCATGTTTTGGAATAAACATAGTAAAGTATAAGTGTAGTGCTGACTATGAATAGCAAGGAGTTGAAGGAATTTTGAAAATTCTGATGATATAAGCATACATTTATTTGATACTCTTAATGAAACTAATGGCAGTGAAATATTACCAAAAAGACGAAATCTCGCTTACCGACTAATAAGAGATTTTAGTGAATGTTCTGAAGACTCATAATCAGAATGGATTTGATAATATGCCGGGGAAAAAATTTACGGGTATATCTTAGGTAAAGCGAAAACTAGAGGCCAATTCGAAGTCATTAGAGATTTTTGAAGAAATTTTGAATTTGAACTTATGAATTGCAATTATATCCATATAAATAATATAATTTTAATTGAAAACCTGTAAAAATTATAAAATGCACTACGTTTTTTTTTGAATAAAAATTGATTGGTTATTTCATGCGCAATTTAGTATGTATATTAGTATGGTACTAAAAATAAATAGAGTTATATGCTAAATATTCACATCTAAATCAGTTGCGTAGAGAATATAAATATTTCTAGAACATTATCCCCACCCCTCTCTTACTTGTCTTGAGCCTTAAAAATTAAAAAAAAATGTATGCGTAATAGTTTTCCTTAGAGCCTTCTGACCTAGATTTGCACCAGGGGCATCTACACGTCTTTTCCCTCTTCGTTACGCTATTGGTCTAGATAAAATTAAAATAAGCATGATACCTATATAGTTAGTTTAAAATTGGATTCAAATTATTCAATTTAATTTCTTAGTTTAATATATCAGAGATATAAGACTCGAAAGACTATCAATTTTTTTGCATATTTGAATTTTTCCGTCAACATACACACAATTATCCAGACCGACAGATAGTCAATTCATCGATGAATTTAATCCAACACTTGATGTATATGTACAAATTTGCTTATGTGCTCACATGATAAATTAATTTCTTCTATTTAGTTCTGTGTGTTTTCAGTTGTCGAATTTTCAGATAGACAAATATGAAAGTTTGAAATGTGAATATTCAATGAAATTTCGAGATTTGTTTTCTCTCCATATAATTCGCATTCAAGACGGTAAAAAAAATATAAGACAGGAATGAAATGTTCTTAAAAACCTGTCAACATATCATTGACAACTTTGAAATCAGTTCCCAGAAAATGTAGAAATAAGCGAGTAGTAAATTGATTTACCCTAAATATATTTATTACTCCATTCCTGCTACACTAACTCCATCTATCTAGTTCTGGTGTATTTTGAGTATTGTATTTTCAGATAGACAAATAGGGAGATCTGAAATGGAAAATTCATGGGAATTTATAATTTTAATTTCTTGACGAATACATTTCTTTTTCTTCCTACAGTTCGCATACAAGAAAGTAAAAATGTATAAAACAGGAATTAAATGTTCTTATCCACCTGTTAACGTATCGTTAACAGTTTTGGAATCACTTCCCGGAAAACATAGAAATAAACGAGTAGCAGATTGATTTATACTAAACATATTTATTCATTCCTGCTACGTGAATTCCAACTATCTTGTTTTAAGTGTTGTGTTTTCAGACAGAAAAGTAGGGAGGTTTGAAATGTGGAAATTCAAGGGAATTTCAATTTCTTGACGAATACGTTGCTAATTTTTCCTGCAATTCGCATACAAGGGGATAAAAAATATTTAAAATGGGAATTAAATGTACTTGTCCTGTTAACATATCGTTAATAGTTTTAAAATCTGTTACAAGGAAACATAGAAATAAATTAGTAACAGATTTATTTACACTAAACATAGTTATTACTCCTTCCTGCTACATGTGCGAATTTCTTCTCAGATTTTTACTATCTATTCTCTTAACTATCATCTTGCATCGCACTTTGTTTCCGTATAAGATCCTTTCTTAACTATATTTCATGCTTTGAGGCTAATAACGGAATGAGATTTGCCTTGACTTGATATATGTTTGACAGGTTCTATCTGTTCAATTCTCCAATTTTTTATTTGAAAGCGGTCACCTCTTCATCAGTTCATTTCCCGTTCCATTGTTCTTCGTGTCACTGTACTTGAAAAATTCCCTCTGGTGACAACGAACTTGGCGAGTTAAAAGCGTTTTGTTCTCTTTTCTCATATTTCTTCCGAAGAATGAAACAGCATTGTTCTGCCTTTGAATGTGGAATCGACTGTTTATTTTGAAACAGCAATTTAAGACTGCGAGGGATCAAATTATTAACATGTTTAGTGAATATGATGATAGAAAAATAGGGAGGTCTGGAAATTCAAGGGAATTTCAATTTCTTGACGAATACGTTGCTAATTTTTCCTGCAATTCGCAATTGATTGTACTGTACAATCACACGTGCTGGCAGTGGGTGTAGGCGATTATTTTAATTTTGAATCACAATCCACTACGACCTTTTTTTGTTGTTGTTGTGTTTTCTCGTGAATGAAGTATTGAAAAAGAATGTTTTTTAATCATCTTATATATATGTGTGTGTGTGTTGTTCATACCATCAAAGGTCAAACAAGTTAGATCTAAATTCTAGAGAGAGGTATATATTTCTAATTGGAAAAAAATGCTTTAAATAAGTACAGAATTTTATTGTATGTTTGTTTCAATTAATAAATCAGCTTTTGAAAAAAATACGAAATCTAAATTTTTATACCATAAATTGATTTTTTCAGACAAAATTAGTAAAAATTGAGAAGTCTAAATTATTATAAGATACATTTGTTATGTCAAATTATTATAAGATACATTTGTTATGTAAAATTATTATAAGATACACTTGTTATGTCAAATATATTTGGTAAAGCATTTTTGGAGCATTAGTATTAAAAAAAACCTGCTCATTTGGGATAAAAGCTGATTGCGTTAAAAATTTTGAATATCCTTATTTGAGATCATTTTATTTGTTACTTAGAGGAAGAACCACCAATCCATTTGTCGTGTTTTCTTATGGTAGTCATTGATAGGATCTACATTATGAAGCTCAAAGCTTAACATCTCGGCCACTTGTAGTTCTGATGAATGTGTTAGTCTCACTTTCTCATATAAGAAGTCAAGGGAGAATTATAACCTTCAAAAACATTTGATTTTGACGAATCTCCTTGTTTCACACCTCTTTAAGTTAAAAAAAACACATCTTTGGTTCTATGAATGTTTGTTTGTCTCTCTGTCCGTCCGCTTCTCTGTCTGTGAACCCGATAACTCGAAATACGATATGGGTCAGACTTTTGAAATCGGTATACGAATTTGTAGATTTCTATCAAATTTTAAGCCCAATATATTCGAAGGAAGTTTGTGAACCCGATGACTATAAAATGAAAAGAGCTAGATGGATAGAATTTAAGTTTATTCACCCATAAGGTATACAGCTTCAGTACTTAAACGTAAATTTTTATCGAATTTCGTGCTAAATTTGTCAAAGTGTTGGCTGCCAGCCTTTTATAATTTTCCATGCTTATGAACACAATGACTCATAAAGGTAATGACTTAATTCAATGAAATTCGATAAGTGATCTTGTGTATACATCTATAGTTCCATGTCAAATTTAGGTTTCAGTCAATCGATGTATCGAATCGATATGTATTTTAGATGCCTATTTCCTGATTGAAATAGGCATCTAAAATACATATTTGCACGACAGATTCAGTAAAAAGGTTGGATTCTCGCCAGAAATCTATATTTAGTAACTGCTGTTCGCCTAATGAATGTCATGCAAGGCATTCGTGCCTTATCTAAGGTTCATAATTTTGTGTGTGGGGGGGGATAAGACCCTTATAATAGAGAATGGATTAAGTTTAGGAAGACCATTTCCGTTGATATTTTGTATGGAATCTTATGCTAAGAATCCTATATTAAAAGCATTTAAAAGATCTGATGGTGATTGAACTGCGATCAGTTGTGCACCACTCTAGTGTTACAATGCTTGATCTGGATGAATTTAGGGTTCACGATATTCCCCAACACAGCTGCTCATTGGGAAAGTCAGCTTCGAATCCTGAACTTTCAGGGACCGAGGTCTTGCCACTCTACTCTTGTACTATTGAGGATGTTTAGTTTCGTTATATTTACGTCCCGTTTTAAAGCAACACGAAGGCTATTTTGGGAAGGACCTCGTAATTTTGAACCACGGTTAGATGACGAGGACGACACCCGAAGTGGCACCCCCCTCTCCACACCACACCAGCGGGAGGACGTTTGGCTTGACAGATTTAACGTGCAAGAGACCCCCCTAACACGACGGATCTTCGGTGGAATTGAGTCTCGAACCTGAAACCCTTCAGTTCCGAAGCTGAGACCTTACCACCAGGCCACCGCGGCCAATGTACTATTGTGGAAGTATACAAAAGAGTCGAAAGTCAACACTGGTTTTAATCTGAGATGAAGGAGTTTATACTGTGGTGAACCAACATATAATAGCAGATTTTCAGGCATAAATGTTTTGGCAAAAAGAAAATAAGAAATTTGTTGTTGTGTTTATAACAGTGCGTTTTTTTTAGTACATATTTTTTAATGTGCGTTCCCTGTAATAATTTTCCTTAGAAATAGCATGGTATGCATTTTTTTAGAATTTGGATGAATTTTGTATAACTTAATTTAGGTGCAGTATACAATGATGAATTCGAAATGCAAATAGTAAAACTGAATGATATTTGATTCTTGACTGTGTAACTATGTCCGATTCATTTTCCGATCTACACAGTCAAAAGCAGGTATATCTTGAGAATTTAAATCAGATTTTTTAAAATATTTTTTTTTCTTTGAAAGCAGTAATGTCCAACTAAAATAAGTGCCATTTCTGAAATTATGATAGTTTCTTGAAATAGTGATAAGAGATTTTTGGTGAAAACTTCAATTGAATAGCGAATTAATTGCGAGTCAGCAGAGGTGCAATATCTCTATCCTCTTCAGACATGAAGCTATGACATCATAAATAATTTTTCATGGATTTTACTCACATATTATGAAATCATAGATCACAGAAGATTTATCCTAAATTAAAATTGGGTGCAGACTTTACTAAAGACTCACGAATCAGTTGAGGTGCAATATCTTGATCCTCTCTTGATATGAAGTTTATAATAACGACATAAATAATCCTTCATAGCTTTTACTCTCATATTATGACATCACAGATCGGAGAAATTTTTATTCTACAATTGATATTTAAAGGGCTATTAATTTAAAGTCCACACGTGTGAAGCTCCGATCTCAATGCAATAGAGAGTCGAAAAATTCCTAAATGATTTATATACTGAAATTCTTCCTTTTAATAAAAAAAAGGTAAAAAAATGTTAGTATGAAATAATTGCTTCGAATAAAACAATCCTAAATACAAAGAATATTGTTTTTTGAAGCAATTATTCCAAATTTACTACACACAAATACATATTACACTGCATTTAATGCATCCTTCTCAAACCTTTGAGTTACATTCTGATAATCTGCATTTGGAAGCACCTTTCTTATAAATTTTGGCAAATGCCTTACTTCTTAGACA
This sequence comes from Argiope trifasciata, assembly GCA_026543055.1. Lineage (NCBI taxonomy): Eukaryota > Metazoa > Arthropoda > Arachnida > Araneae > Araneidae > Argiope > Argiope trifasciata. The sequence goes on from JAPMOQ010006612.1 coordinate 1,195,269, forward strand.
CACTTCTTTCGTTGATTGGTCTACAACAGTCTTTTACTTCACAGGAGTATTTTAATAATTTCTCACGAACTCAAAAATTCCTGTTTTGTTTGCTGATTTGGTTTCTTTCATAATTAAGGAAACAAAAGACAAACGTCATTCAAAATTCTAATAGCGGCATGTACTCCTTAATGTCATATTTTTTAGAACCTGACATAGTGAATCAAACGGTTGGATATAGTAAGATTTTTTTCTTTCGTTTTCTATTTCATTCTCGTATCAAGGTCGTTAAGGAATAACTTACAACATCCACTTCATAAGTATGTGATAATGAGTGATTATTATCTTCTTCATCATTAGGCCGTCCATCATCGCTCATATCACCCTCTTTACTCTCATAAGTCTTAAAACTTCTTCCTGGTTTAAAACTTCTAAAAAAAGAAAAATCGAATATTAAACATTTTAATAATATTCAGTTTTTTTCATGTTCTGCAATAAGTGGTACTAAAAAACTCCGAAAATGGGAGAAAAAATTACTGTTATATATAAACTTATAAATCTTTAAAAAATAAATTAAAGTTGTACAAAATACACTGAAAAAGAACCAATGGTAAAACCAACCATGCCAATAAAATCTGGATCATCCCTGATTTCTTCATTCAGAACTGAGGTCTTCATATTTTCATATAAATCGTTATAGTGCACATACTTGTATACAAATCACTACAGTACACATAGTTGCATATAAATCCTACTTGAAGATTTGCATATAAATCACTACAGTATTCCTAAATACAACACAACTGAAATTATAATGGATCTGTATAAATTATAAAGATACAATGCTACAAATTTTATTTCCAGAAAATGTCTAATTATTTTTAATGATTGTGAAAATTACTTGCTGTTTTGACCACACTGTCTTGAAGCATTTTGCAAAATCGGGAAAAAATAATTGTTTATTTCATTTAAAAAATTCAGTAGTGTTCTACTTTCTATTGATATTTGCACAGCTACAGGATCCAACGTTCTAGAAATAAAATCAAAATATCAAAAGATTAAACGGTTTAGAGTTTATCAGGAAAAGAAGATCGGTCTATGAATGTAGACCTAAGAACTGAAAAGGCTGTTAACCCTTAACACTCCGATGTCTCCTCCCAGGCACCATTCAATGCAGTGCATCATGCTATTCTTTTATTTGATCATTCTCTTAAATTTTGATCAGTAAAAATACTTAAGAGTAGTAAAAATATGTAGATAAATTCTCCTGAAAAATTCAGCTTAAAAAAATTCATAAATATTAAATTTTCAGAGCAATAGCAAGTCATTTTATTCGGCAAATATTTATGCATCGAATTACTTTTTGGAGCGTTAAGAGTTAATATAATGTAGGGGGGCTGGGACGTTGACATAGCAGTCATCCTCATTCTCAAACAGAAATGCTACTACAACCTCCAATACCTCTGTGTAGCTTCGAAATGGAGTGAAGATCGAATGAAAACAGCTGGAGGGGTTTTTCTGAAACCTTTTCGCAAACTCGCAAATAAATGCGCCCTAATTCTCTGAAATTCACAAATAAATGCACCTTATTATTTATTGTTAAAGAACAATTGTTACAATAAGGTCTATGACAGTCTAAACACTGGGATGCGATTAATGCACAAGCAAAAGGGATCGTCAAAAAGGGTCCATTAGAGAATTAAATAAAAGAAAGGCACACATCAGATAAAGTGTAAAGCACTGCTTTTATGCTGGGTTGGATTAAACCTTCTAAGAATCCTTAGGTTCAGTAAATTTCATTTGCCTCTCTAAACTTTGAAAACTAAATATTTTACGGATTTGGAATATAATATTTATGAAAGCTTTTTATCTGCAAATTCTGAGAAACTGAAATAGTAAAACGCTTGGTTGCAGATAACTCTTTAAAAAGATAGTTTCAGTGAAAACAAATATCTGAAATTTAAACAAAATAGATTTAAAAAATAGAAATATAACTTTTCTGAACACAACTTGATAATATTAACACTTTGCACTCGAGGGCTCCGGAGCGGAGCCATTTAAAATTGGTCTTCGAACTCGAGGGCTCCGCTACGGAGACAATGTAAATAATTTTCAGTTTTTAAATAAACACACCGAATTAGAATTATAGAATTATTCAAATGATAAATATTTAGTAAAATCATAAGAATAATGTTTCAAAATTGTTTGTATAATATTTAATGTTAATTTTAATGAACTTAATTTCAATGTCTTTGTTATTAAATGAAAGCAGTCAATGAGAGAACTTTTAAAACACAACAAAAATATCTAGAGGATCCGGGCAACCTAGACAATGGCGTACATTTTCTGTTTAATAATTCGGTCCTGGTTTAAAGCAATGCAAATTGACAATAACAAAATTACCCAAATGAATGATTAGTGAAATTATATGTTGAATATGACGTGACAGATATGATAGTGATAAATAGGTCGCAGCATTCACAACAAATCTTTAAACTACGACATCAAGTAAGTGTTCCCAACCTTGAAGCGATTCACTCTTCGTATGTGGTTAATCATGCAATTGGGTTGTGCCAATTAAAGCGTGTATTTCAATAAACGTTTTTTTTTCTCAGCGTGTACATTTTTTCCCCTCATGCCTATGTTCTACTTTTAACTAATTTGATTATAAAATAAAATAATGGTTAATAAAATATACAATCGCTCCTTTCCCTATAAGATCTTCAATTGTAAAATGTTCTTGTTCTGGCATTTCTAATCTTTCCTTTATCCTTTTACTTCTTATTCCGCGATTTTAAATTAAATTTGAAAATTAATTTGTTTTCTGCTATATCCTGCAATTTTCTAGGGCTAATTTGTTCAGTTTTACACTGTTACATATTTATTTCAGGAAGCATATAGTAATAGTTCAATTCATTTTAAAATTGCTTGATTATCCTTGCAAATATAGCATCTACGAAGTGATTAAGAAAAATCGTCAATCAGAGGTTAAAGTTTACAAAAGGTTTCAAAGCATCTTGTATAACTGTGGCTATTTCACCTGATATTCAATATTCAAAACGTATCGATATGCATACATTTTAATATTTTTAATAATGGAATTCAAATGGAATTTCTTTGATAAAATTACTTCTGTAATTAATTTTTTTATCTTGGTAAAGGGGCTACGTGCCAGAGCACCGAGCGGTCAAAAATTCGATACCCGCTTCCACGGAATTTTCAGGCATAATTCTAACTAAGATAAAGTTTCTTCTTTCTGGAGGGGAGCGGAATCTTAGAGAAAAGATACTGGACAAGTTATTGCTTTCATCATCTAATCATGGTTAAGACTGCGAAATATGTTCTGTATTTAAAAAAATGATAATAAGTTGAATTGTAAACACATATATACTTTTAAAAATTTATACAAAATTTCTGAAATCGATAGAAATCAAATAATAATAAGTTTGATAGCTGTTATAAGCCAGATAATCAACACAAGCGTAACAAATGACATTCTGACAATTCCTTTTTATAGGTATCCATATCCACAGGAGTTTACCCGTAAAATATTTCAGCTGTTTCTGAATTCAAGAAATTGAAGACATTTAACTAGAATTTGGTAAGAAAGGGACCCTGAAAAATTTTAGGACATTTTTTTAAAATTTCTAATATAAAATCATGATGCGAAAATAATGCTTTCCTTCTTTCTTTGTGTGACAATGAAACGTAAGAGGTAAAAAAGATAGACAAAGCACACTTGTAGCAAACCATATTTTAGTTTTATTAGCCAGAAAAGTTTGTTATTTTAGAATATATGAAGGAAACTGTCCTTCCATTATTACATTTTTCGTTTAAACAACCTCTTTACTGGCACTAGTGTCTGAGTCATAATTCATCTTTAGTATTTTGTTGCGAATTACTGTTCAAACTCTGCTTACATTTCGTTTGATCGAAGCGACAGCCTTTTTCTCATAATGTCCTTCCATTCATATTATCCAAACTGTATTGTGAATTTCTTTCCTAAACGAATACGTGAGTGATTTTTTCCAACCACTTGCTAGGGTCCAGAGAATAGAACATATTAACCGCCACTCGCTAGTTAAATGTATTGACATTTAATATTTTTTCTTGACTGAATTTATGTTTTCGAATTCATACGCATGGAAAATTATTTAACAAGTCAATTTAAAGTATACTTAAAATGCGAAAAGAGAAATTATAATTAAATTGCTGAAACAATAAGTATCTGTTTCCTAAAAAGTTAATCAAATAAATAATTATTATTAAATAAATAATATTGCCCTTAATTTTAGAATAGTAAGATATTAAAAATTAAAACTGCAGATGAAAAGCCTCCACTTTTTAATGCTGTAAATTGTGGGTATTTATTATTCCATTGTTTGGTATCAATTTATAAAATTAATTAATGCCAGAAATGACATCTATTTTTAGCGACATTCACAATTACATTTTTCGGTATCTAATTTATCTCCTGAATTCTGTTTTAGTATTAATAAAATGCCTAACGCCCTTTTTTCCACTTCATTTCAGTTATCTCTGAAGCATAACAAGTTTTGATGAAATGTATGGGTGTGCGTGAATTAAATGGCATATTACTTGGCAGCAATCCATGCTGTATTAATGCATACTAAATTAAGATGTCGCTCATGCTGCCATCTTTATTTCCACATAAGAAGTGAAAAATAAATCTATTGAATTATTATTTATCGAAATACATAAATTTTTTGTCATTGTTTTTAACTAGTATAAATGCATTTAAATTGAATTGAATTAAAAATGGTCTTGAGAGATGATTTTAGAGATTATTTTTATCTCGTTTTTTCATAATAAATATTTTACAAAAACTTATCAAACAAATCTTTCAAAAAAACTAGATTTGCGTTTATTTTGGCTGTTAAAGAATATTTTTTGCAATTTTGACTTGCTGTAATTAATGAATCATAAAGTAAAATCTAGAAGTAGTTTTATGATTTGGAACACAGATCTGAAAAATATTGAACATCAATTTCTAGTTCTAATTGTCCTTTGTTTGAAGCTGCCAAAGACCTGTAATAGTCTACAATTCTCATTTTGATTTATTTACTTATTTTTGCAATTTAAACTCAGAATTAAATGTCAGACTTGGCACATTAGGTACTTTCCTAACAGATGTAAGGGATGTTTTTTAAAGGGATGGCGCAAGCAAGTAGATTAAGAAGATGTTATTAGCCCAGCTGTCAAATAAATTGAAAAAAAAAATGTTAATTATATGGATTAATTAAGGATAATTATAAGATTTGTTTGAACAATACTTGACTAAGTATAAATTATCAGAAACTACTATATTGTCACATAATTAATTATTACAATTATTATTAATATAGAAAATGTGTTAAGATAATATTTTTCTTCCCGCATGGATGCTGCACTTAAAATAAATAAAAGTTATTGTCATTATGAATGGATATATATTGGGTTGTTCGGAAAGTCATTTCGTATTTTTTTGTCAAAATGAAAAGAAATTTTCGTTTAATGAACAAATTATTTATTAAATTATAAAATTGCCATTCTGGTCTAATAACTTTTGCCATATTTTTGGTAGTAACATGATTACACGCTCATAAAAGTTTTGGTCTTTGCTGTAAAAAAAAACTGATCGAGGTGGTTTTTGGCCTCCTCATTTGAAGGAAAAATTTTGCAAATCAGTTCTGGTACTGATGTACTGTTAACACATCTTCTCCACACATATTGGCTAGTTTATTTCTGGCTTGAACAGCATTTTTACCTTTTATAGCAAAAAAGAAAAAAATGACGAAAATGCTGTTTATTGCTCTCCATATTTAAAAGGGCACCATCCAAAAACTACTGCGAAGAATCAGCTGCACTTTTTCACACTCAAGCCTTGCTATATCAGCTCTTAAAACATAAAATGATTTTGCGGTTTAAGTATGAAATTGGGTGCGAAAAATGCAATTAAATCCTTTGTCAGGAAAAAACGAAATTACTTTCCGAACAACCTAATATATGCGTATGTTCCATTCTTAACAACTAGGTCGGATTCAATCAAGCAATGATTATACAATATGAGAAAGAAAGCTGTCAATTTTTCGATTTATAAAAATTAATGAAATATTTCTTTAATTAGAAATTCACATAAAATTTGTCTTTTTGCTCTTTGAACTGCTTTGGAACTGCTCTCTTTTTAAAATTTTATTTTATTTTAATACGCTCTTTGACAATCTTTTATAGTCGTAAAGTAATAATTTAATTATATTTAAAACTAGGCTTAAGTCAATTACTGAAATGAGCACAACCTTATTTACGCTGCAGCATTTGTGAATAAAACTTACATTACAATATAACTAACTTTAAAAATGTATGGAGAAAATTAGCAATCTGTGCTTTTTAAAAATCATGTGGATAATTTTATATTCTAATTTTACTTAAAATAAGATGACAAAGATAGAGAATAGAAGGATTTTATGTGGCTTAATGTTTTATACGATATGTTTAATGAGCTATATAAAATATATGTAATTTAAATACTTTATATTTATTAATATTCACTTTAAAATTTATAAGTATGAAAGGATTTTAATCTCAAGTAATGCAGGGTGTAATAAATAATAACAAATAAATCAACACATACTTTCTTGGAAAGTTAATAAAATAAAAATAATCCGTTTAAAATAAATCATCAATGAGAAAAATTGAAAATATATTAAAATGTGAAACTAAATCGGGATAAGTTTAAATCAGTACACCACCTTATTAAAATAAAAGTCTCATATTGTGTATTATCTATGGGTTAGCAAAATGGCTAAATCTAAAATAGTATAAGGCAGCAGTAAAGTTATAACCTTTAATAAGGAACAATAATAAACACAAGTTATCAAAAAAGTTGTTTTCAAACTTTAAAGTAAGGTTAAGCATACAGAAGCAAGTCAATTTAACAAATGAAGATAGGGTACCCAAAGAAGAAATGATAAAAAGGATTCTTAGCCAATGAATTCAACGAAGGAAAAACGTTTATGATAAGGTGTACATTAATACATAATTAGAACATTGATAATATATTATTTGTAGTAAACGTTAGATGCTAATATATATTTATATTAGAAGGTTTGTTCGTTTTTAGTGGAATTTTTTTCTTTCCATAATGTTTCGCAAACGTTCAATTCAAAAGGAATAATCAAAATCGGTTTGAATTTTAAGTAATAAAAAGTGCATATCTCAGAGCAGTGACATTTTTTAAAATTCACCATAAAGTAATATAAATAAAGAATGAATTTTGCAATCCCATTATAAATTTTTATTCCTGTTTAGCTATATTCACATATCGATGAAGATCTTATCTGAGTTGATCAACGCCAAAATAGAAGTTGGAATTTACGTATCCTATGTAAGACTTTAATTTAGTTAGTAGTCTATACATTCTTATATTGACGAATTTGATTTATTGATTTCATGTTTTTTCTGGTTTGCTGTGATTTTGACTTACCATTGTTCAAAATTTGATGTCTTTTCTTTTGTGATACTAATTGATCTCCAAAACCTCAATATTCTGGGATTTTCGGGTCACAAAGGGTCAATTGCTTCACGAAAGTCAGACCCTTCACAGAAAAAATCCCTGGTTTGAGTCCCTGTCTGAGGGTGACCCTTGAGAAAGTCCTCAGACCGGATTCTTTTTTGAATTTTGATTCCTAGGCAATAATTGTTTCAATAGTACTAACATTTATTCTAAAGTTATTCAGTTCATTTGTGTTTTAGTAGTAGCAGCATTAGCGCTCACTAAATACAATGTATATTTATTCTAAACATTCAACAAATTTCCGTAGATAAATTTCTTACTTTACTTTGTTTCTGGATTGATATTTATTCATAACTCATTTGCACTCAGATAATTCTGTTGTCTAGTCTCCAAGTATTCCTCCTCATCTCAAATTCATAGCAGACATGCATAACATGGTTAAGAGGCGGAAAGGGTTAGAGATAAATAATTCAAGCGGATAAAATTTAATTTTCCTGAATTAAATTTAATTCACCTTCAAACCAAACTATTAATTTCCAATAACCAACAATTTGATTATAATTTGAATAAAATGTTATTCCTGTATCAAAATAATGCATCATTCATTTCATAATCATTCGAAAACCGTTGACTTTGATTTCAGTTATTTTTAAAATATTGAATATAAAAACTAGGTTGCATTACAAAATTATTTGAAAAAGTGCAGTTATAAAATCGGTGCAAAAAAAATAAGAGGAATCTTTTTGAGAAATATAAAATTTAAATTTTTATACTGTTTCTGTCAATGAAATAATTTATTAAAAAATTCCCATAACAATAATTAAGTGATATTTGAAAATTTAGAATTTAACATATATGATATCTAACACATTATTTGGAGTATTTGAACCCTCTGATATTATCACGTTTGACATCTAATATGTGCAAATTAAATTGCGTTTTTTTCATTTTAGTAAATAAGTTTAGAGCCATTATCTGAGGAATTAAAGTCAAGGTGATTGCTTTTTGATAACATTAGAGCATGAAATATTGGTAAATTTATATTCTTTACTCAAAGAACAGTTAAATTATGCTTATCAAATATCCTACTGCATTTGTTAAATTATTATTTAAATTAGAATGTTTCTTAAATTTCTTCCACACCACATCTCTAAGAATACACACATGCATCTATATTTATTAAGAGTAGAGATGGTATTATATTAGAAATGAGTATCACCTAAAAACAGTGGAAAAAAAGGTCAGAAATGATTATAAAACTGCAAGAAAATCCAAAACTCAAAGGTAAGCTCAAAAAAATAAAAACATTTAAATCAAAATAAGCAAATAATTTTTAATGAAAGTTCTTTATGAATATGCACTATTTCAAAATTTATTTAAAGAAAAGGAATAGATTTATAAAGAATAAAAAATAATCCGAAGAGTAAACGCCATTAATCAGTTTTCTTAGAAATCTTAGAAAAAATTGAGAATTGATTATTTATATTTTTATTAAATAAATTGTTAATATTTTTTTCAAAAACCTATTTTTACTAATGTGAAAGAAAGATTTACATTTAAATAGTGGTATCTTTTAATCAGCGATGCTTTAGAAAGTAGTTATCTGATAATTTTTTCCCGCTTTCCTATGCACCTCAAGGTTTAAAAAGATACAATAATTCTCAAGTACTTAAAGCCATTTCTGCTATTCCAGAAATATCTCCGTTGCCACGAATTTTACATCCAAACTTAAGCTAAAAAAATAGAGACAGACAGAAAAAAAGCGATGTAAATCTTACTCAACATCTTTCATGTTGTCATTTTAATGTGTGATTCGAAGCATATAATCATTTTCGTATTGTCTGTAAGAGAACTGTAACCATCTCGCCGTTTGTCTTTCATTCTAAGTTGTCGAGGAGTTTTGACAATTTAATAAAGTGTTCATTCATTTTATGTAAAAAAGCCCTCATTTTATTCAAACATTGAAATCTAAGTAGTACTTTTTCCTTCCTTCTTTTACATTTTTATCCATCATTATCAAATAAAAAGTTTCACGCAATGCGTTACATTCATCGTTCTTACGCAGTAAGGTTTTCTTTATATTTATGTCTGGCATTCTCATGTGAACTTAAATTCAAAGTATTAGAAGTTATTGTTTATATACGAAGAAAGCGTTCGTTCTTTGAGGAATGTTAAGATTATCCCAAAACGATAAATTTCGATAACTTTTGTTAAATTTTTATGTGTAAGTTACAGTTTTATTCGTTTATTTATTTTAAAAAATTCTTCTTAGGAAAAAAAATCTTTTAATTATTTTGAAATCAAACGGTAGCTTATCCAGACCGTCCTGTGTTCTGGTTGAACCGTCACAGTTTTAGAGCTTATAGGTTCTAGTTCTGAAATTTGATTCTACCGAAGAACCGACGTGTAAATGAGTTTGATGCTCTGAAATGTCCTTCCGCTGCTGCGGTACAGAAATTTGGAAAGACAGGGTCTATTGAGGTAATGTCATTATCTGACTGAGATTCAAAATTCGAGACTGGTTCTGGAATATGCTTAATGTTGTTTCAAAGTCAGGGCTTTAAAATAACGTAACTATATTTATTATAATTCAAATTTCGAACCCTAGGAGAAAAAATATCTAATTATCAATTCTGTGTTCAAATTATTTTATGTCGTCTTCAATACAGATTTGGACCCTTGTTTGATTTTCATCTCTCACAATTTTTACCATATCAGTTGGTGCATCAGCGCAAGCAACATTAATACGTTATAGGAGATTCTGAATGTTGGCAGAATCCTGCTGTTTGGGTTATTCTCACTGGAAAAAATATACTGGGGCAATTTTTTGACCGAAAAATAAACCACTTTTACTCATACCTTGCTATTCCACACATTTGGAGAATGTGATCCAATAAATACCTATTTCCCCGGTACTAATCTGAACAAGTTTTTTATTTCCGTAAATCGACGACGATTTTGTATCTAATATTTTTTCCCTTTATTTTGTACCGTTTCTGTGATAAGAATGCGGAGTTTACCATTATGGTGTTGTAAGAGAGAATATCACATAATGCAAAACCATTTTTCTATGCCTAGACACCATTTTCATGAACGTATTACTGATGTTAAAGGGGATGTAAAGGATTTAAATGGGCATCCTGCATATAAATACACTGATGGAAAAAAATCCCAACACCAAGAAAAAATTATTGTACAGTAATGAAATTTTAGGAATACATTTGTCTAGGTAACATATTTAATTGATTAAAGTTTCAAGATCACAGGTAGAGCCATTGGCGAGAAGAGCCATTTCAAATGTGAAATGTTGGTACATTAGTAACCAGTGTAACCGCCAGAATTTTGAATGCAAGCATGCAAACGTGCATGCATTGTGTCGTACAGGTGTCGGATATCAGTTTGCGGGATGGAGTTCCATGCCTGTTGCACTTGGGCGATCAATGCAGGGACGGTTAATGCTGGTTGTGGATGACACTGGAGTTGTCGTCCAATGATGTCCTATACGTGCTCGATTGGAGAAAGATCTGGTGATCTAGCAGGCCAAGGCAACATGTCGACACTCTGTAGAGCATGTTGGGTTACAAAAGCGGTATGAGGGCGAGTGTTATCCTGTTGGAAAACACCCCCTTCAATGCTGTTCATGAATGGCAGTACAACAGGTTGTATCACTAGACTGACGTACACATTTGCAGTCAGGATGCGTGGGATAACCACGAGAGTGCTCCTGCTGTCATACGAAATTGCTCCCCAAACCATAACTCCAGGAGAAGGCCCTGTGTGTATAGGCCGCAGACAGGTCACTATCAGGCGTTCACGTGGCCTCCTTCTAACTAACAGACGGCTATCACTGCGACCAAGGCAGAACCGGCTTTCATCAGAAAACACAACAGATCTCCACTCCGTCCTCCAATGAGCTCTAGCTTGACACCACTCTCGTCGCAAACGGCATTTGTTTGGAGTCAGTGGAATGCACTGTAAAAGGCGTCTGGCTCGAAGCTGTCCTTGAAATAACCGATTTGTAACAGTTCGTTGTGTCACTGTGGTGCCAACTGCAGCTCGAATTTCAGCTGCAGACGCATAAGGATTAGCCACAGCCATACGCCGAATACGACGGTCTTTCCTCTCAGTAGTACCACGTGGCAGCCCGGAACCTGGTCTTCTTGAGGCAGTACCTTCCCTTGACCACTGCCGCCAATACTCATGCACAATGGATACATTCCTGCCAAATCTTTCAGCAATATCGCGGAAAAAAACCCACCTTCTCGTAGCCCTACAACACGACTTCGTTCAAACTCAGTGAGCTGTTGATAATGGCTTCTTCGTCTTCTCAGAGGCATCCTTGACTAACATTAAACCACCACGTCAAATCCCAACTGTAAATAACGATCACGAACCTTACAGCGCTTATTTAAAGCAAACCTCATTTGCATGTTCATAGTGTCGCTACTAGCACCACATTTACGCGCATAGCTCGAAATTTGAATCGACGTCATCTTTCAGATGTATAAACACGCCTACCAAATTTCGTTTATCTAGTACAACTCCTTCCTAGTGTTGGGATTTTTTTTCCATCAGTGTAATTTAAAAGAAGAAAAAAAATTTCATTGGGTGTATAACAAATAAGATACATTAAGACGCATAGAAGATAACAGTGTTCCGGAGTTAAATGAATAAATCTTTCTGAAGACGTTATTTTTCTTAAGATGTATTACCATGCAATATAAACACTAAATCACATCAAAACTGAAAGCTGCCCAGAAAAAAAATTTCCTTGCCTTAGAAGTAGATTCCCAAGCCCGAAAAAGGGCAGCAATGGCCTCGTGGTAAGGTTTCGGCCTCGGAACCTCATATACATCAACAAGCAACTGCTCAGTCGCTGAAATGTAAATATGTCGTCATTACACAGATATAAACTCTGATAAAACATTGAACCCAACGAATCTTACCAACCGTAATGAATCCATCGAAATCTTGCTTAACTTCATTTCTATTTTATATGCTTTTCTTATTATTATGTTTCTACATCCTATTCATAAAATTTGCGGGTTTAGCAACTCTGCTATTGCTGTTACAAAGATTATATATACATCTTTACAATAAATTTTACGTATGAATCTATTTTCAAGTATTATTTTTTTCTATTCTTCAAGAATATGTTATTTTTAATCGTCGTCTTTTATAACACGATAATCTGTATATATAAGCATTTTACTTTAAAGTAGTTCACCTTTCCTATTTTTTTTACTTAATTTTTTTTGTAATCTCGATTTCTTTTTTCAAATTTAATTTTTCATTTAACATGCCATGTTATTGTAGGTAATGTTTTGTCCTAGTGTGTGAATTCATTGTATTTCTATACATTTATGCCCTTTCTTTATATTCTCCCTCTTCTCTCAATGCTGTACTTAATACTTCATCGGCATGATGTATTAAGTACAGCAGTGTTTATCAAAGGGGGATACGCGTACCCCCAGTGGTACAATGAGAGTTTGATGGGGGTACAACTGAGGCGAAAGTCAACCTTCGGAAAATCACGTGATTCTGTCCAAAATGAAAGAAGGTCCAATCATCTGTAGACCACTGTCCCTCAAATAGTTCTAATTGAAATGCAAGACTTTTTTCGCAAATATGGGAAGAAATGATAAGTTGTCATACCCAGCTTTCTTTTTCATATCGATGTTCGTTGGCTACCTCGAGGAAAGGTTCTGAAGAGATTCTTTGAACTTAGACATGAGCTTCAATGTTTTCTTAATGACAGATGTGAGTTGAGAAATTGTTTACGTGACTGGAAATGGCTTTGTAAACTATCATGTTTAGCAAATATATTCTCTGTTTTAAATTGCCTCAATTTATCGTTACAAGGCAAAATAATTTCATTTTTTCACGTTCAAGATAAAGGGAACGCTGCCATCGCAAAACTAAATTTTTGGCAAAAGAGAGTTGGTAGTGGAGAAATAGACTCCTTTCCCCCTCTCATGAGTTTATAACAAGTTCGATTACTAAAATTGACGCTGATACTCTGAAATGCATAACACAGCATTTGGAGATTTTGCAACTGGGCTAGAAAAACTATTCACCTGATTTAAACAAAAATATTGAATGGATAAGAGATCCGTTTAACATTAACACAACATCCATGCCAGAAGACTGACGAATGCAGAAGAAGAGCAATTGTTGGAATTAGCTTCAGACGAATTTTTGAAAATTAAACATAGGGAAAGTATCTTAACATCATTCTGGCTAAAAATGCAACATGTTATCTGGTCAAGATTTATTTCAGAAAAAAAGTTCTGAATAGCCCTCGTGTTGCTTTAAACGGGACGTTAATATAACTAAACCAAACTAAACTAAACTGAAATAAATCTTGCCTATTCCAACATCATACTTATGTGAAATTGCTTTTTCAGCATTTGTAGAGATTAAGTCAAAAAAAAAAAAAAAAAGGAAAAGACTGTTTTAAGTGGAACCACATCTGAGATTAAAATTAACACACAGGGAACCAAATTATGACGATCTATCATATTAGCACAAACAATTTCATCTTTCTCATTGATCCAAATAAATGTTACTTACAATATTACTTTTATTTATATTTTATTATGAATAATTTTATTTATCTTTTCTTATTATTTTGCGTATGTCACAAAAAAAGAAAAAAGAAACATATTTTTGATTATTGTTAAAATATGTCCATTTTTAAAGAGGGGTACTCAGCGTTACGAAAATTATAGAAGGGGTACACATTTGTCAAAAGTTTGGGAAATACTGATATACAGCATCGAATAAGCAAAAAACGTAATGATTATTTTCTTCCACTTACTAAGTACCAATTCTTCAAAAGAAAAGAGAATATATGAAATGTACATCTAGTAACGAATTTTTGGTGAAAATTTCGAAACTCACATGTATTAAAAACAATTTCAGACTGCTAAATTTTATTTCACATAATTTTAAAAAGCTCCCTCATTCCCTATTCATAAAATTTTAAAAATTCATCTTTTATCTTCCCTTCCTACTCATATCCATCCCATACAGATCAGGAGAGACGCTAAAGGACGGCGAGGTGATTTTAGATAAGGAAGTTAGATATTTGGTTAGGTCCTAAAATAATAATAGACTTAACATGGCTGAAAATTATTCCTTGGCAAAAAGCTTGCAAGACCCCCTACGTGAGGGAATGTGAACATCACTTTTCAAAATTTAGGGAGTTAATAAATATTCCCACTAATCAGAATATCCCAATGCCCACCATTATTATGAAATACTCGCAATATAAATCTGAATGGGTAAATTTTATACATTTTTCAAACAGTTATTATCCACCATATTCTTGACTAAAATTATTATATCAAATTAACCTACATCCCTTAATCATCCATATAATCTTAATTCAATTTGACGACACTTCTACGTCACGTTTAGGTCACTAGGTAGCGCTACTGGGAAACATGAGCTCCACAGATAGTAGTTTGAGGACAGCCAAAGCATATTTCATGTTGATTTTCTTTTCCTAAGATTTCCTTAGCAAAGGAATTAAATTACAGCGTTAACTGGAATTCCAAGCATTATAGATAATAGTGTTAGGACAATTTATGCATACTGCAAATTTGTTTATTATTTTTTTTACCATAAAGCCTTTTATTTATCAATTTTTTAATCATGTCTTACTTGTTCTTGCAAAGTGTATAGAGCTAACTACAATAACAGTAGATGTATTCTAACAGCGTATCGAAAATTCAATAAGGAGATTTTCCTTTGCATAAAATATCCATACTTATTTCTATTTTTACACTCTGCCATTACAGTCGATTTGTTTGTTTCATGGTTCTGTTTGTCAAAATCGATTTTTCATTCTATTTCTGATTTGCAAAGTTTTGCACACTTGTATGCCGTTTAGAATCTAGCAATTGTTTAATATTTCTAGAATTTAATTATTAATTAATAAGAATTTAGTTAATAATTTACAGAATTAAATTGTAATTTTTTGCTATTGGCACTATCCATTTAAAAATTTGGGGGAAACTGAATAAGGGAAGTCTATTATATTAATTATTATAAATCAATCAGCGAAACATGACTGAGAAACTATTAAATAATATTTATTTTTATGCACTATTAAAGCCTATTATTAAAATTGATTTTTACACCATTGATAACTTTTTTTTAAATTCCAGTTTTCAAAAGTATGTCATATGTATTACCAAAGTCACAGTGCTAAAAAATGAATCGAAATGTTGTGTTTGTATATTCGTGAAATGTGTACTATCGGAGCTCCTGCATAGGGTTAGTTAGTATCAATTCATTTAGCCAGCAAAAATGCATACAACCAGATTAAAAACCTTATAAATCACATTTTTTTTTATCGTTTGTAATATGAAACGTTTTTTTCTTTGCTTGAACTTTAAATAAAAAGACAAATAAAATATATCAAGAAATTTTTAAAAAAGCTGATTTCATCAAAGTCTTAGATTTTTTTTTATAACGGAAGCAAATAGTACTGAATAATTATATTTAGAGCGTAGGGAATAAAATAATTATATTTTAAAAGATAATTTAAATTTCATTATAGCTTTCAGAAGTCTCACATAGATGGCAGTACAAGTTTTATTTCGAAAGGAAAAACGTATTTGAATTTCCGCTGAGAGCTGTCCGAAGTGCGATTTTCCAAGAAACAAGATAAATTGTTTTCTAATTCATTACATTGAAAATGTATCTGACAACGAAAAGTAATCACTAATTTTGAGCCTCCTTCATTAATTTATTCATCTTGCAGTTTAGAACATTTAGGAGGGAGTTGTCGAATTCGGAACTTCAATTCTATTCAAAAGTTGCGTCATAAAGTAGATTATTACGTTGTAACGATGTAACGTAACATCTGAAATCATTTTAAAAGGAAATAGCAGTGTTTATACATTACGAGAACAAGTATTTAGACTTATATTCATCAAAATAACAACTGAATAATTTAACGAAAAACAAATTGTAGTTGAATTAAATAGCAAAATATGCTGCTATATCATGTGATAGGTAACTTGTACACCATGCTTTACTATAATACTTTAATTCAAATAGTTTTAAAATAAGGTTAGAAGAAGTGTGTTTTATTGCTTGGATTAGACTACAAACAGTAGCCTAAACTGAATTGTTTAAATAAAAGAGGTTCTTATCTTGTACTAGAGAAAACAGTTATTATATCTAGTTATATTCATTAATTAAAAATTTACTTTAATTAAAAATATTATGAAACAAAAAATTTATTTATTTATGTCATGAAATTCTACTAATACTAAAGACATCCACAGTTAGTTCAATAAGAACACCAAAAAAAGACAACCTGATTTTATGCCACATGTAAGAAAGCAAAGGATAACGATGATCTGGCTTATAATTCACACAATACAATATCTGGATTCATACATCGTGTCCTGGTGTGAATTTGAAAATTGAAAAAAAATTAAGCTTTATTTATTTAAGCATTTTGATGTTGCAACCTGGAAAATCAATGGCCCGATCTGGACGAGCAATTCCCATATGACATAATTTCTTAGCACTTTTTTTCTGATTTTAAAGTGAATTAAAAACAGTTTTTTGCTTTGAAGGCACATAAACTGCAAAAACTTCTACTACTTTATTTAAATTGCTTCTTTACTAATCTACATTAAAAATAAGTTGTCAAAAATTTTACAACAGTCAGTCCTGACGTACTGACTCACGAATACTCAACAACAGAAACGTGAAGATTTATTGATGTGCTGATCATTTATCAATTTTTATGCTGAAACTAAAAAAAAAAAAAAGGCTTTTATTCGATTTTTTTGTACAATTTCACAATATGCGCGTTTAGTTATGGATTTGTCACATAGTAATGCATGTTAAAACCGCAACTATTCAACATTATGGAGTGTTTTGAATATAATTTCATCAAATAACAATGCATAATCGAACAGCAGAACTTCTGTAATGTGGCTCATATTAAATATAGTTTCATCAAATAGTACTGCGGGTTCAAACTGCGCCACAATTTTTCGTAATGTGACTTTGGCTTAGTCATACAGTGCAGTATCTTTCCTTAGGGATCTATCCAAAACTCAGTGTGTATCTGTACATTTGCTGTAAAAATCGTATATCAAATTTCATTTATAGTAGTCGCTGAAATTTTGAATTATTGCTTTTAAATGCTAATAAATGGATATATGCAATATTCAATTTGCTTATTTTGGTTTAAGATTAGATACAGATATGCAACTCTGGTGATAAAACCATATGCCGAATTTTCATGATACAATCCGATGTAGTTTTCTGTTACCGAATTTACATGCGCACGAACAGACAAGCAGATAGATTTTTATTTGTGAATTTCTTTGAAAACTTACTTGACCAATCGTTTTAATATCATGACAATATGCCAAATTTTATTTATTTCCTTTCTTTCAGTTTTAGCTTTATCATGCTTACATTCATAAGGAAAAACAAGCAATTGGGGCGGGGGATTTGTTTTTCAAATTCATGAATTTTGTTACCTGAAATATGATATTCATTGGAGATTCGAAATGGAATTTTTCGGCGATTGCATAACTTCCCATTTCATTCATTTGGTTTTTTTTTTTTTTTTTTTTTTTTTTTTTTTTTGAGAAGAGAAAATGTGAGAAAGCAGAACAATAATTTGCCCTAATTTTCTGTTCATTGATATGATAGTAAATTACTGTATTTGAAGACTATATTTGGGAAAATAAATTCTGAAACAGGTATACATTTGAAAGTATTGCTTGACTGTAATCGAAGAGAAAAGAAGTCAAATTATTCATTTGAAAAGTTATGATATTAAATGGAAAAACTTTGAAAGATGATAAATTATTCATTAGAGAGATTTTGTCCAGTTTTGAATAGGATATAATTCTGAAAAGTTGTGACACAAAAGAATTATTTACAGAAAATCCTAAAATTCTTATTTGTAATAAAATATTTTGATACTTTCCAGGCAAGAGAAGGTGTTTTTATAGTATAGGAAAGATACTGCTGATTCCTTTGAAAGATGAAAGTTAAAAGTTCTAGGAAAGCGATAATTAGAGAGGAAATGCAGAAAAAAATTTCACGGTGAAGGAAGTTTTATGAAATAAATAATTAAAAGGATTTTGGCGAGTTTTGAAATTTTAGAAATGAACTCTATTTCAAGGAAGTTGTGCCATAATAAAATTATCTATAAAAGATTCTAAAATTCTTATTTGCAATGAAATTATTTTGATACTTTCCTGCCAAAGGAGAGTGTTTTTACACTGCAGTAAAGATATTACTGATTCCTCTGAAAGATGAAAATTAGAAGAGATAATCGCGAAGAAAAAAAGTTCTAAGGAAGCTCTACTTAAATAGGAAAGGCAGATAAAGTTTTGTATTGTGAAGAAAATATTTAGAAGCAGATTTATGAGAGAATATATTAAAGCTTTCGAAAATCATTAATGCATATAATTGTCTAAAACCCTTTTTAAAATTAGGCAGAATTGAAAAAAAGTCCCCCTCATGCGAAATTCCAATTCCTGATTTGCCGTCTAAGAATTCAAACAAATTTCTTTTTTTTATACAGATAAAGATAAATATGATTAAAAATTAACCATGGGCTCGTAAATTTTCTGTTTTATTTACATTTTTTAATGCTGTATTGTAGTAAAGGTTAATGAATTGAGTTTTGTAACTTTTTTTCTTCTTTTCTGCTAATATATTACATTCACCCTTAAATGGACAGTTGGAAGTATTTTCTACTATTTTCTTTTAGTAATTTTGTATTATTCCGATTCCTTACATTTTCTCTTCATGTGGCACTTATAAGCTATTTTTGTTATCTTTTTCCTGCAAATTTTGTTTTTTTCAATTCATTTTTTTTCAATGCATCATTATTAATTTCGATCCATTTGTAATTATTTATTTTTGATTTTTATATCCATGAACGTTTTTTTTTTTTTTTTTTTTTTTTTTTTTTTTTCGATTTAGAGAATTCCAAGTCTTTATTGTTTGCATTTAATATTAATATGTATTTACATCTAAAATGATTCCCAAATTACATATTTTTTAATTTCTTAAACACTCTGAAAATATGCATGAAACATTTTGCAACTTTTGTCAATTAATGTATCAGGTCTAAAATATTGCTAACAAGATAACAGCCTATCTAGAGAAGCACATCATCTAGGTGATGAAGGATCAAGACTTGTACGACGTTTTGTGTATTTTCTATTAATCTCCATGTATCTCAAATTTGTAAGGAAACCATGTAATCGTTAAAGGTATTAAATATTATGTTTCAAACTCATGCCTCCATTGATATTAGACATTTTTCTAGCATTTTCAATCTTGAAATTCTGTTTTAAAATGGATTTCAGATCCTTAAATGTAAAGAGCGCTTCGGCCAATTTGTTTCTTAATCATAATGTCATATATTACAGCCAAGAGAGTTGAGACACTCATTGAAAAATCTTTATATTACATATTATAGCAATAATTAAATTCCGCTTCGAAAACAATACACAGATACTATCTGTGAAAGTGTGTACGAAGCATGCATTATTTTGATATACTCTCTATACTTCATAAAATGTTTGCTAAGTTGGTGCTTGTAGACGTGCAACAAATGTAATAATGCCATTTTGGGTTTTTTTTCAAAAGCGTAATAACAATAACTTAATTAGATAAAAGTTTGAAACCCTCTAATGAGGATAGTATATCAGTTTTTGATTCATTGGTGAAACAGAATTGTATTAAAAATGCATTATTCTTCATAAATTGCTCGAGATTTAGTTCCACTATAGTTTTCTACAAGCATTAAATATATATTTCAAAAATCATTTAATTGAAAACTATTTAATAATATTAAAATTATTGGTTTATTGCAGAAAAGTTTTAGTATTTTATCCAACTTTATCATTTGGTTGTCCATCTAAAGAAATCTCTCCATCTTGGATCATAATCAAATAATTTAAGGATAAAAATCCCATGATCAGTAGTTTTGATTGCATTAAATTGGACAATTATGTTAGAAAAAGTTATAACAAACTGTGCAAAAGATAAGTTATGTTAAAATAATGGGAAAATAGAATAAAAAACTGGATAAACGGGTTTTAAGACCATTTTTAATTATTAAACCCTTTTTCATTATTTCGCATGCATCAAAATTTAAAACTGAAGTTTTGTTATATATTTTTCACTCACTTTATCATGTACAAAAGTTTTGAAATTTTATAAAGTATTGATTATCAGTGTAATAAAATACTTAAATAGTTTTAGAAATCTTGTCAATTGATTTCAAATGTCCCAATCCAGTAATTAATTTGAGAAATAGTAATTTTTAGATACTTTTATGTATATGTAACCATGAATTATGACATATATTAACCTGTTAACCTTGGGAATTAAATTTTGTTTTTTCGTAGTGGCACAAAACAGTGATAGGAATACACAAAACAGTGATACAATTGGGCAACAAAAGCTGCCTTCCTTCTTCAAAATTTTTGAAAAACACAATTTGCACCCCTTAATTACATCTTATCTTTAAAAGTTAGACAAATGTAATCAGTGTAATCAGAGTATTCAGTGATATTGATACCAAAGATGGACGTAGTGTGCTGTTAGAGGAGGACTACATTCGAACTCTATATATTTTCGTTTATTTTCTCTGAATATTTTCTTTCTCAAGATAATTTTTAGTCGCATTATACTGTGCGAAACCCCGACCTAGCCGGAGGTCATGCTGGAAACTTGAAGGGACCTCCGAAGAGCAACTCCATCTAGTAAGAAGGAACACATTACACTTGATGACACTGAACACTTGCAAACAATAAAGAACCCTTCAGAGAAACGATATATTGGTACAAATAAAAACAACAGAAAAAAAACATAACCTTTTAGATTACATACTATACATTAAAAATGCATGAAATACATTAAATGAGAGTTCGCTTTTTATATTAGAAGAGAGCTAAATACAAAAGCTTCGACAAAAAGGCCCAGAAGGAAGATTTAATTAATGGAATTTTTATGAGTTCTTCGACTACAAGGGACATCCAATTTCTTGACCATCTGAGTCTGCCATAGTCTGAGTCTGAGTTCGCGCCATAGTGCAGGGCTTTGATCACGTGATTGATAGAGCCTTCTTTGGTGCCACACTGAAAAGTCGAAGGTTGGTCAAAGAAATGACTTTGATGCACAGAAAATACACCATGGCCAGTGTGCAATTGGTTAAGATAAAAATCATCCTCAATTCAGTTGATCGAAACGTTTTTGAAACGCTGATATGTTGTTCACCTTTTGATGGAATTATTATATCTCTCCCACCAATCCTTAATTATTAGTTTTTTAGTCTAATTTCTGAGTTCAATTTTAGATTCTTTGAAAGATATTTCTTAATTTGTTTTAAAAAAATTAATACTACCTTGGCTAGTGTATCTGCCTTTTCATTTTCAATATACCAATGAGGATTTTTGATCCAGATCATTTTAAAACCGAGCTCAGCACTTTTTCTTTTATATCCATTATAATTATTTTCTGTTTTACCAACGGAATATAGACAATTAAAGCCGATCTTGAATCAGAAATTATCTCTCCCCCTTTTGTATTGCGTTGAGCGACTAACTCCAGAACATTTCTGATTGTCATCTATTCTGCCATAAAGACAGTTGAATTGCCCTTCTATCTAAATTTTCTAGATTCTTTTTCTTGTTCATTGTCATACCATACAATACACAACCCCTTCCCCGTTTTCTATCTGCTTATATATGCTATTACCTTAAGCCATAACATCCACATAGTAGCTCCATGTAATTCTTCTGACTTTCCATGATGGTATAGATAATTCAAAATCAAATTTGCGCCTATCGTCTGGATATTCTATATTCTTTACGTCTCTAGTAGCCTCACTTTTACTTTTAAAAATTAAATTTACAGAGGGACAACCTCTGAGAATTTAAATGCATCTCTGGATGTCGTGCTATAGACTTTAGTTATAACAAGTAATTGAATACGTTGAAACTGTTGGAATTTATTTATTTGCCTGACTTTTCAGAAAAAAAACAAATAACAGACTCGCATGTTATAATTTTTTCAAGTACATTTTTATATATTTCTTTAGTTGTAAAGGGAGTAGAATCTCAAATAGGCTTATTCAGTCTTCTTATTTATCTATTTAGTTTCCCTATATTAAGTAATATTTCGTTTAAGAGTGGTAGTTTCAAGTTGACTTAATAAATTAAAGTCGAAATTGATTCCTAAATATTTAGCTTTTTAGTTTACTCTTTCCATTGTATCTAATCCCAGGAAAATAACTTAGTTTTTTTTCTGTATTTAAATAAGATGTACACTGATGGAAAAAAAATCACAACACTAGGAAGGAGCTGTGCTAGATAAACGAAATTTGGTAGGCGTGTTTATACATCTGAAAGATGACGTCGATTCAAATTTCGAGCTACGTGCGTAAGTGTGACGCTAGTAGCGACACTATGGTTTGCTTTAAATAAGCGCTGTAAGGTTCGTGATCGTTATTTACAGTTGAGATTTGACGTAGTGGGTTAATGTTAGTCAAGGATGCCTCTGAGAAGACGAAGAAGCCATTATCAACAGCTCACTGAGTTTGAACGAGGTCGTATTGTAGGGCTACGAGAAGGCGGGTTTTCTTTCCGCGATATTGCTGAAGGACTTGGCTGGAATGTATCCACTGTGCATGAGTATTGGCGGCAGTGTTCAAGGGAAGGTACTGCCTCAAGAAGACCAGGTTCCAGGCGGTCACGTGGTACTACTGAGAGGGAAGACCATCGTATTCAGCGTATGGCTGTGGCTAATCGTACTGCGTCTGCAGCTGAAATTCGAGCTGCAGTTGGCACCACAGTGACACAACGAACTGTTACAAATCGGTTACATCAAGGGCAGCTCCGAGACAGACGCCTTTTACAGTGCATTCCACTGACTCCAAACCACTGCCGTTTGCGACGAGAGTGGTGTCAAGCTAGAGCTCATTGGAGGACGGAGTGGAGATCTGTTGTGTTTCCTGATGAAAGCTGGTTCTGCCTTGGTCGCAGTGATAGCCGTCTGTTAGTTAGAAGGAGGCCACGTGAACGCCTGCTAGTGACCTGTCTGCGACCTAGATACACAGGGCCTTCTCCTGGAGTTATGGTTTGGGGAGCAATTTCGTATGACAGCAGGAGCACTCTCGTGGTTATCCCACGCACCCTGACTGCAAATGTGTACGTCAGTCTAGTGATACAACCTGTTGTACTTCCATTCATGAACAGCATTCAAGGGGGTGTTTTCCAACAGGATAACACTCGCCCTCATACCGCTTTTGTAACCCAACATGCTCTACAGAATGTCGACATGTTGCCTTGGCCTGCTAGATCACCAGATCTTTCTCCAATCGGGCACGTATAGGACATCATTGGACGACAACTCCAGCGTCATCCACAATCAGCATTAACCGTCTCTGCATTGATCGCCCAAGTGCAACAGGCATGGAACTCTATCCCACAAACTGATATCCGACACCTGTACGACACAACGCATGCACGTTTCATGCT
This sequence comes from Argiope trifasciata, assembly GCA_026543055.1. Taxonomy (NCBI): domain Eukaryota; kingdom Metazoa; phylum Arthropoda; class Arachnida; order Araneae; family Araneidae; genus Argiope; species Argiope trifasciata. The sequence goes on from JAPMOQ010006612.1 coordinate 1,219,311, forward strand.
TGCATTCAAAATTCTGGCGGTTACACCGGTTACTAATGTACCGACATTTCACATTTAAAATGGCTTTACCTGTGATCTTGAAACTTTAATCAATTAAATATGTTACCTAGACAAATGTATTCCTAAAATTTCATTACTGTACAATAATTTCTTCTTGGTGTTGGGATTTTTTTTCCATCAGTGTATTTATACTTACTTGTGCTAAAGTTTAATTTATATTTTTCTGCTCAATCTTCCATAATTTTCATTATAGCTTTGCTCATTTGAATAAAATTAAAAGTTGCTTTACTTTTAATGAGAAGTACAACATCGTCTGCAAATACTTGTATTTTAATTTCAGGATTGTGCTCAAATTCTTTCAATAACTCGATCATAATTAACAACTACAAAACGGGACCAGAACTTAAACCCTGAGACAACTTTTAGCCATATATTTAAAAAAGAGAAATCACTATACAAACACATAATAAGCAAATTATGATATTACTAAAATGTAAAACATTCAAATGCACACGACGGAATGCATAATGTTAATTTTGTAAAAAAATCTTAAAGTGGCATTTGAAATTAAACTCTGTATACCTGAAGTGTTTTCATGTAGCTATGCTAGGTTTTAAGAACGACGTAAAATTCAATGATATGCAAATAATACTCTTTTAAAAATTTCCATGAAAGGCGTCATGCTTATTAGAATTGTTTTCTTTCCCATTTAGCACAGCCTGTTGGACAATATTGCGAATATTGTTTAATATAATATATTACACAATATATGTGAGCAATTCGGGTGGTATGATGAAATAAAATAAAAAATAAAACATAAAAAACTGAAACATCATTTTATTAGTGTAATTAAAATTAGAAAATCTTTTTTTTTTTTTTTTTTTTTTTTTTACTTTTTACATCGCTTGTTTAGAATCTTTTCTTTACATAATTTTGCTATGTAAAGGAAGGTATGTAGGCAAATAATATTCTCACAACCATTTAAAATCTGGAAGATGAAATGTTCATAGAAACATCAGTTTCATTGAATTTGTAAGTGATATTATTCCAGAATACAGCAAGATTTTTATCAATCTGGAAACCGTTGTTATGGGTTACCGACTAGGTCAATCGTCACAAAGTAGATCACTACGTTTTTTATAAAATGGTGTACTTAGCGCAAGGTATTTACTCATTGAATATCACTCATCATTTGAAGTGCCTATTAAGCAAATTCCGTTTACGTTATTTGGATCCTACTCATTACTCGTCACTAATTACTGGATGTGTCTATCAACCAGTTTCCGTTTATGCTGCATGGAATTGATTAGAAATACAAGCATTCAAGTGTACATAGCGGGTTTCTGCCAATTTAAGACAGTTAATTTCCAAGCTTCGATATTTGGATTTAATTTATGGCAATCGTGTCTGAAACATAACATCACAGTGATTTGCTGAACACCTAATTACAGTTGACTGTTGTTGTATACATTTTTAATGTATAATGTATAAGAATGGTGTAAGGATTTCGACAATCATAAAGATGTTGAGAAAAATAAATACAGTATTTACTTATTGTATTTTAGAATATATGTAATCTTAAATACATTTCTTTTTAAAAGTCGCAGTATTTGAAGAAATAAAAGAAAAATAAACTTAAAAATGCTGTAGTGCTCCAAGTAGTTTCAAGTGCGCATTATTCTAAATGTATTAACTTCGTATACAGAAAACTACAGCCAGTGACGTTATGAAATTTCCACCATAAAGTTTAACGAAACAATATTACAGGAAAAATACTTGACTTATAATAACATTTTTGGTACATAATTTAGATTTATTTTTAAAGCTTTGTATAGACTAAATACAATGTTATAGCTAATCGCTTTACGAAAGTGTCGTCATCAAAACCTTATTGGAACTGTATTGTAGAAAAAAAAATTCACCTATAATAAATCTTTTGGAATATAATTTAGATTTATTATTTTTAAGCCTTGCTTTGGCTAGGGAGTAAATGCATGGATGTAAAAGACCAATGAAAAGAGTACCTGCGAGACCAAACTTCGCCGGCAGTTTCTTTCTTTTCTTTCTTCTTCTTCTTTTTTTCTTTTTCTTTTGTTTTCTTTTCTTTTCTTTTCTTTTTTTTTTTTTTTTGTAAAATTGTGTTCATTGGGAGAATAAGATTCATCTACTGTCCTGCTGTAACATGCTGATCAGCAACAGTATTAATAATCCCTTAGGGAAATTTAGAAAGGAAGTTTGTTAGTTGCAGATGCGCAAAGCTAGCTACGTTCTCGGGAAAAATTAAGTTAGATCCCTTTTTAAGTGTAGTGCGTAGTGTTGTTCGTGTCGCATCTTCAGTGTTAAATATATGTTAAAATTGTGTAAATAAATTATTTTCGACTATGATTGCCTATTTACTGTGCCCATTATATGTGACAACGTTACTGGTGCAGTCAGCTGGATGATCGAGGGTATATTAAATTAACCAAATTTTTTTTAAATTAAAGCGTTCCCGACAAATGCTGAGATAATAGTTTCCGGAAGCCAGTACCGAAATATAAAGAATCAGGCAAGAACCTCATTTTTTTTCATAATATGACTCCTCATATTGCAATCAGAGAGAGATGAAATGTTTAATTTATATGTTTTGATTTTTTTTAAATGAATATCTTTTTACACATCAGTGTTACTTTCGTATTATACATTAGTTTAAATTCGAAGAGAGTAGAATGCCAGAAATTGTTCTATAATAAAGTGAATAAAACTTTTTTTAAATACAGTAAATTACGAATTAAAGACTTTTTTTTTGCACATCATTGTGATTGTTGGAATACATCAGTATTCTAAACGTTAAATATGTCATGGATAGTGTGTTCGGCAAATTTTGTGAATGACACGATATATGTTAAAAGTATTGGAGCTAAATCTGTTTGTTTGTTTGGAATACACCAGTATTCTATATGATAAATCTTTTTTGGGTGTTGTGTGTAGTGTTGCTCGTGTCGCGTCTTCAGTGTTAAATATATGTTAAAATTATGTAAATAAATTATTTTCGCAATTTCCTATTTACTGTACTCACTATATATGAAAAGCTTACGCGGAAAAAACATTTAGATACGAGTCACATACTGATTACATATGAATATTTTTCAATCTTACCTCATATAAACTGGTCATTTAAAAAAAAACATGAATGCACTTAGTTTAACATGTTAATCGAATTGTTGATACTGAATGTCAGCCGAACACATTCCTATTGAGATGTCATATAGTTTCATTTGAGGTACAGTAGGTTAACATCCTATGGCAACAATGCACAAAAAAAATTTACAAGATGGCGCTATATGACATTGTCAGCATGAGAACAAATAGAAAAAAGATTCTAATAGTTATTAATGAAATTATTTTTTGTGTGTAAAATCTTGTTTTTTCAAAAACGTCACCTATATATACAAATTTCAAAATCAAAATCTTATCTTCGATTATTATTATAAACTTTTATCCAAATCGATGGAGCCATTTCCGAGATACACAAAATAACTGTATATAAATGCAAGCATTTCTCGTTTAAAGTTATAAGAAGTAATAAATAAACAAATAACTTATAAAAAAAGTAGTAAATAAAGCTATAAACACTTTTCGCTTCATGCCATTGTTTAATTGTATGAGGAAAACTTCATTTTGGTTATATTTCCATAAAACTTCAGCGCATGATGTTTTGGATGAAATAATTTTTGCCACTGCTAGAAAATTTTGTATCCATGCAGCATCCAAGTAAGAGGAAAAAAAATCAAGTAAAACATTTCACTGAATACAGGAGTATGCTAAGCGTTAACATTTTAGGCCGGAAACAAAACCACTCTGGGTTAAAAAAAATTCTCAACTGTTTATTTTAACTCGTTCTCGCTTCCGCCCATTTCCGTCTCCTTTCTGCTTTTTTAATTCTTTTTTTTTCTTTCTTTTAATGCTCCTGTCTTTTTTTTTTTTTTCGTTAAAAAAGATTACGTCCAACCAGATCCCCCCTCTTCCCCCCTCAGGAAAGCAAAGTGGGCGAATTGGTGTTTAGAAACCACGGAAAGACAACAATAAAGCCCCGTTGAATTCCAAGCAATGGGGGAAACGAAACATTCAGGAATCTGAAGAAACACGAAAAAAAAAAAAAAAAAAAAAAAACCGAGTTACTGGAAGCGACGCCATTGGTCCTTTCATTCACACAACAGAAAACCTTTTCCTCTCTTCCTCAATCTTTTTCATTCCAGCGAAAAAGGAGAGAGAGCGAAGAGAAGATGAAGATGAAGAAGAAGAAGAGAAAGAATATCAAAGCGTCCCAGCATTTTATTGGATGCAGGAGAGGTCTAAATGACAACAGCTAGAAGCAAAAATGAGGAATCAAACAAGAGAAGAAACGCAAAAAAAAAAAAAAAAAAAAAGACGATTAACAGATCGAGAGTTTTAGAAAAGACGGTAGCGGAAAAAAATCCGGGGGAAAAAAAACGAGAAGAATTAAGATTAAAAAAAAATGATTAAAAAAAGCAACCCACAAAGCTTCCTAAGAACTGGTGCTGGAACTTCCAACAGAATTTCTAGGCAGTCATTAGTGGAGAGTTCCGTAAAACGGTCCCGGTGTTTTTTAATTACTCATTTAATTGCACTCAGATGTGTTTATAAAAGTGACGGGACTAGAGCGAAGGCAAAATGAGAATGAGTCTAGTAGCGTTCCTAGGGCGACCGCATTGTTAATTAAGTTTTTAATTATGAGGCACTGTCGTCCCCCTGACTATTTTTTCCTTTTCTTCTAGCGGTAGCTGCTCTGGACAAAGTCCTAGCGACTCTGATTAAACAAGAAAATAACAAAAGACATTTCCCGCATTACTACAATTGTGTCCGCAGTGCAGGAATTGGAATGGAAAAAAAGTGGTATGTTCTGAATAAGACGATCCCCCCCTCTCGGCTTTTATGCTATTGATTATTACTTTGCAGCTTATATGCATGAGGAAACTGGCGAGATGAGCTGAAAAAATAAATAAATAATCTGTGAAATTAGAGTTCAGAAACGACAGGGTTATTTGCAGATAAAGAACAGAACTGGGTTTGGGAAAACAAAAGATTTCGAGGCTTTTTATGCGCTTTCTATAAAATTTTGTAGAGGAGGAAAAATTAAAAGTAATGTCTGTCTTATATTTCTTAGATGTTAAAATTTTTGTTAGATGAGAAGCTTTTCTTCCCTTAACCATGATAATCTAGAGCTAAAAACTGCACTTGTTTGGCATATTTGCATGCTGCAGTATGATGAGTAAAAACTATTTAGCTTTAGATTTGGTTTTTATTTAAAAGTTCTAAAAGAAAAGAAAAGAAAAAAACCCTTCAAAATTTGAAAGATAAGAACAATAATAAAATATTTACAAGGATAACAAATTATCAAAAAATGACTGAATCACAAAGCTACTTAGATATATATGATAGTTGAAAGTGAGTCAAAATCCTAAGTAAAATGATATACCTATGTGAATAACTTCGACGTATGTTATATGAATATGTAGAATAGCACAGAATAACTTTCTCAGTTTGGAGGCATCTACAACTAAAACTGAGTAGAAGTTGAAACCCAATTCTACAGGCCGACTTTGGAAGTCAAGATAAATTTCAGAAAAGCAGAGAAAGAAAAGCCAATGCCATTTCTTAAATGCAAAGCATTGATAAACACTTTAAAAATGTAACCCTAGTATTGGTTAAAAGAAGACTATTTCCTGTGAGTTTTATAATGCATATTTATCATTTCTGTTTGTGCATTTTTTATAAAAACAAATGATATTTACAGAATCCATTTGTCGAACATTCGTTACATCGATTGATTTCAGAAAAATCATTAACAATTCCGAAAAAAAAAAAAGCCATTCCTTAAAAATATTCTTAACAAAAATGTAGTATCAAAAGAGAAATTTCTGCTTTGTCAAAATTTGGCTTTGTTAGAAAAATTCTGGAACTCTTTTTTTCTGTGACTTTTGGTACTACTTTTTGTTACAAACTCTTTTAGTGTTTTATTTTAATTGTCTACGATTTGTCTGAGTATGAAAGTTCTGATGCTTGGAAAAAATTGTCGGTGTATAATTCAGCATGGATTCATTCCATTCAATAGGTTTAGAGGTAGATGGGAAATTATAAGGTGAACATGAAATGTCTTTCCAAACAGGGAAGGACATTTCATATCCTACCTATAATTTGGTCATGCTGACTACTTTTTAGGAATGAAAATCATGAAGTTTCTTTAAGTTTTTTCTGTAAATTATAAATAAAAATGTATGGAAGGAAAAAATAATTCTTTCAATTTTTAGGAACTGAAATTTTTACTACTGCACATTATTTCCGAATTAGAATAATAAGTTAGATGTAAAAACTTACTTTGTTTTAAGTTTTCTATGACGGTTATTGCACAGACATATTCTTAATTTTGTATTTTTTATTTCCCAAAATTTGGAATTTCAGAATTTGGGAAACGTTTAATCATTATTCTAAAATACCTTTTTTATAGATGTTATTTTGTAAGAGAATGCAGAACATTCTTGAATATTCATTTGCTATTTAGTGATGAAATATTATTCTTTCTCTGAATAAAATCTCGTGTGATGTTTTTGATTCAGAACGCCATTTCCAAATTTTATAGGTAAAGAATTTTAAAATAATATCCAAAATATTGCTGAAATTCTTCACATTCCGTGAAAAGTACTCTTTTTGCAAGAAGTTCCTTAACTTTAGCACCTGTAAATAGATATTATTCTATTTTTAGATGTAATGAACTATCATTATTACAGCCAAATATTTCATTGGTCATACTGAACTTTTATTCTGATCATAAATAGAAATATTAAAGCAGCAATGCCCACTTCTGAAGCCCTTCAAAAAGGATGCAAGATCTCTAAATTTTTTCTCTCACAAACATAAAATTAAGTCATTTTTGCTTCACTAATTTAATTGCTGGAAAGTATAAATGTACGCTTGTGTATCTTAGCCCTTCTTTATTATTAGAAATGATGATAATAGGTAATTTTTAGAATTTTTAAAATTATTTTATAACTGCACCTGAGAACTTGGGAGATGTTATCATTTGAGCTGAATTTTCAGTTTGTTTGTGATACCTTTGTATAAAAGCTAACTTTCAATTTGAGTATAAATCTTGTATAAGACATACACTGAAATTAAGTTTTGAATTAAAAGTATTATTTTTAAATACATTTCTGATCTCAAATGTTTAATTGCTCTTATGCTAAATATAATACAGTTTCCAAGTTTCTTGTATTAAAATGACTATAATAAATTCATATCAAAATAATATTAAAAACATATTAATTAATTTAATTTTATTTTTTAGGATAATTAAGAAATAAAGATTACTTTTTATATTATCCATTGTTGAGTTACTTGTGTAAATATTTCAGATCTGTTTGATCATTCATCGATTAGCCATTTACTGATTAATTTGAACATTTAACTTTTCTTTGATTAATCAATATTAAAAGTGAATTATTCGACCATAGCGATAAGAAAATTGAGTAGAATTCGTGGATTCTGGAAGTCTTAAATTTCAAAGCGTAGCTGTTAGTGTAAATGAAATGACATAATTATATCATATATAAACATATAGGTTTTTTTGTCTTCTTTTTATTGTTGTGTTTATGTTTTATTGACATATAATCCAAAGACAGAGAAAAGAAGGAAGCTAAGAATGAATGAACACAGTTTTACCAATTTTACTTTTATTTCTTTGGTTACTCAATTGTTACGACAGCACAGCCGCACGGCAAACTTAACCAGACAGGCCATTTAGAGAACTCATATTTGAGATAATCACTGAAGACAATGAATAAAAGAAAATTTGTCGCCATCTAGCTAAGAAAGAATTTAGATTTTAGAGTTCAACACGTATGAAATCTGTAAATGCAACACTTGATATCATAAATGGTTCTGATTATCATCAGTCGTAATAATTCCTTCACTTTATCTAGGCTGAGAATACTCACATGAAAAATACAAAGAAAATGATCTCCAAATTTGTGAGATGTAATTTGTTTCTTGCTAACAAAATGTCATGTGTATTATTTCGCATTCCCACTGAAATAATATGCAGTAAGTATTTTTTAAAAATTAAACATGATTGTAATCAATTAACATCAAGGTATATAGCTACTGAATATTGTCACATTAACGCTTCTAATGCAATATTGCTATTTAAGAAATAAATGATGATTTTTCTGTAACTGAATAAAGCATAATAATTATAAAAACCTTTTACATATCGAAATTATACTAAATTTTTTTGTAGAAGTTAATATTCTGGAAAATAACACTCTGATCAGAATAATCGCCCTTGCGTTGGTTGAATATATATTAAATATACATCATCGCATCTGTAATGACAAATTTTCATGATATTAGTAAAAAAATATAATAAAAAACCATGATTCATACCAAATAAACTGACATCTTGAAAGGAACGATTAAAAAAATATAATCAGTCCAGCTGAGTGACAGTCCTAACATTCCAAACATAATCAGTCTAGTTGATCCAACAACACTCCACTGAATTTTTTTTTCTTTTGGTTGCAAATATTTAATGCTCCACATCTAATTGATTTTGAGGTAAACAAACCACGATCACTGAATTTCCTAATCATCGTTTGTTGTGATATCCTTAGACTTGAGCTTGTTTCTAGCTCTTAAAACAGTTTGACAGCAAGTATTTGACAATTTCTTCGGCCAGCATTTTATTTCTTGTAGTGTTCTAGCCTTTATAAAAATTCAAGTCCTTCCATTAGCACTTTTGGCTATCATTTATTAAATAACAATATTTCTGAATGAATAACCATCTTCTATTTTACCATTTCTGCGTGTAAAATCTGCTATGTGTATAATCATCTGTATATGATCTTTGAATTTTTGACTCTTTTTTTTTTTTTCAGGAGTCAAACAATTCTTCTTCATAATGCATACATAATAATGCTTTTTCCACATCTCCTGTTTCCCTTTTTACTTTCTTATACCCTATATAGTGTTTATAAACTACTTTCAAGAGAGAGAATTAGCATTTTATTAAGGGCTTCTTAATTGATTAATTTTAATGTATTATCATACATCACTGTCTTTTAAAAGTAAAGTAAAATATGTAGTAAACTGGAGCATAAATTTTTAAAATTCTTTCGAGGAATTTAGTGTGAATTTCAACATTTAAAAAAGTATTTCATAATTAGGAAATGAGCACTTATAAGCACAGCATTTGAAATTACATGAAATGCATAAGCATTTACACGAATGATGCAAATCTTTTTTCATACAGATATTTTTATTGCTTTAATTACAAGATTATTCTAGAACTTTGCGAAAGAAAGGTAAAAAAGAAAAATCCTTTGGGTATACACATTATACATTCTCGACCTCAGTTCTACATTTGTGTGATATCAGCAAACTTGCATTCCCGCTCAGTTGACTAATGATCGTATACTATACCTTGAATTTAAATTAGTTTGAACTTTCTGAGATCTAGAGAAGATTTTAACGTAGAGCCTGCAAAGAAAATCCCCCCCCCCAATTATTTTCGATAAAGAGAAGAATTTTTCGTCTATGGAATTTCTTAAAAAGAAGAATTCGCATTAATTTAATATTTTCAGAAAGCTCTTAAATTGTTTATTTTTAAGATGATTCTCCAGAAAGCAATTTTTTTCCCATAAGTTTAAGTCAATTATATGTAGCTTGAAAAAAACTGTTTTGTATGTGTTACGGGATTTGTGATTAATAAAAATGTTAAATCCATGTATGAAATTAAAAGTATTTTTGTATGAAATTATAAAATTTTGTGATTAAATGACTTTTTATTCTGTATTATTAATAAAAAAATTATGTTTGATGCATGAGTAATCTTACGAGATTGTTAGAAATTGTACTTTACAATATAGGAATAATCCAACTTGACTCTGGTGCCTGTCATCTTGAATTAAATCATTAATTACTGGATTCTAATTGCATATTTAAATCTTTGAAGAATATATTTAGGATTAAAAACAATATTAAATTTATGTTTGAAATTAAAAGCAATTTATTATGGAATCATAAAATATTTTTGGGCTCAATTGAATTCTCATTCTGGATCATCGATGAAGCCTTTCTATTTATGACGTATAAGTAATCTTAACAAGATTGTTAGACATTGGACTTTACAAAGTAGGAATAAACAAACTGCATGTAATTAGAAATAATTAAGGCTTAGATTTTTTTCAATGCTAATATTTTTACAGATAGTTATTTGGGTTGGATATCTTAAAAAATCCATATCTAGAAAAAACATCCAATTCAGGGAGCGGGATTTATTGTCTAAAGTAACATCATCTGTGTATTGTCTTCTTGAATGTCCCCAAAAGGCTAGGCATTCGTGGAGACCCATATATTCTGACATTGATATGGTGCGAAAATAACGATTGCAAGTTATTTTTCATGACTCGTATTAATAGGTCCGGAATCAAAAGCACCGTTCTGAATTTTTTTTTTTTTCGTATCTTAAATTGAAGTGCTAATCTATCATCAAAGGTTATTTCCACGTTTTACATAGTCATTGGGTAATGACATTTTTTTACTAAAACGTGTGATTTTGATGCACATTGAATTTCGGAAGAGCCAAACAAATATTCCTACATTGGTAAGGTGTGGGAATAGCGAGTGTGAGTTATTTTCCTTGACTCATGTAAATGTGATACAAAAATTGTGAGTTGCAAAAACCATTGTGGAAGTCCTATAATTTATCTTCAAATTGGAGTGCTAACCAATTAAATGTACAGTTATTTTCACATTTTCTACGATAGTTTTGTAATAGTCATGGTAACTGCGATGTATCAGGATGTGAAATAAATCCCCACTTTATGCAAGGTATGGAACATGAAAAGAAATTAAAGGCCCTTTAGGTCACAAGCAAAAGAAAAGAAATTAAGGGCCTTTTAGGTCACAAGGAACAAGAAAAGAAATTTAGGGCCCTTTAGATTACAAACATAAAAATATTAGCATCAATCCCCCGAACTGATCTCTCCAAAAACATTTATGGGGAAAATGAATTCGTTTATTGTTTTGTTAGCTGTTCCATTGCTTCAGAGCATAATTAAATTATGACATTATCATACGAATTGCCAGTAGGTAATTAGCGAAAAACTGACCTAAATTTTTGCTACCTTAAGTTGTCTGATTTGATAGATCCTATTGAAAATTCTTAACAAATTAAGAAAACAATAGGTCATTAAAAACAAAGGCAATTAGAGGCTTTAGGTCCCAAAAAGGATTTTTCAACTACTATTGCAAATATTGCATAGATTTTTCTTTTAAAAAAAATTACAAAAAATAAGTTTAGATAATTTCTGAAACATTTGTTTTCTTCAGTTTGAACCAATTTTGAGTGAATCTGCAGTTTTTGCTTTTCAACTACCTGTAGTTAAAAATTAAAGGCATCTTTGATGAATACAAAAAATATCATGAATGAAAAAACTGCCTTTATATTTAAATTAGTCCAGTCTCATTGGATCTTTCAATTTTTAAAGAAATTCTTAAAAACTAGATAACCTTAGTGTTTAGATAATTTGTGAAAAACTTGCTCTTCATTCTTCAGTTACCTGATTTGAGTGGATCCTGCCGAATTTGTTCCATGTTTAACGTGTTGATCTACCAAACGAGCCATTTCGGTGTATTTGCACAATTCCAGCAAGAGAACTCGACCGGGCGTAATTAGCAGAGCGGAGTATCTAACATTTAAGAGCGGATAAGCAGGCGAGGGCGCACCTAATCTATTTAGCCATTGCCCTATGCTCCAGTCAATAGCCCTTGGGCGCCCTGCTATGCTACTCCACTCGCTTAGCTTCAACAATAGCCCTAGACTTGTAACAATGCCAACAACGTACAAAGCTCAACCCATGGGACTAGAACTGGGGAAGACACCATTAAGATATTGACCCTACATTGAGCTTCGCCAACGTCATCTATTGACACTGTATCCGTGTGGACAGAATTTGTTACCCAACATTTCGTCTACAAGATGGCTGGCGGCGGGTCGAATTCCTCTTCAAGAGTGATGGTTGCAGATAAGGTAGAACAGAGGAAAAGCGTGACTTGAAGAGTGGAATAGCTCCTTCAGACACTAAGGTGGAACTTTTACAAAGAACATATCGATCTGAACTTTAACAATCCACTCTCTGTCACTGTGTTTCCACGTATTTGTCCACTGTTTCACAATATTCCCCTCTTTCTTTAGACTATAAGATAATGGAACTCGTTGTAAATATCCATACCCATTTAAGTGCTAGCTTGTTTCGAAAGTTCGGTCCAATTTACTTCTATTTTAAATGAAGAACCGAATGAAATGAAATCTTGAAAATATGTTTTATTCCAGCCATAGTCACATGCTTTGAGTTTTTTTCCTTACATTTTTTTTAAAGTTCTGTGTGGCATAAAATATCGGCACGAATTAAGGATAGATCTAGTTTCAAAAGTTGAATCATTTTTATTTTAGATAAAATATTTTATTTAATTTGAACCTAAATTCTATATTTTACATCAAATGTATTTTGTATAATAACTTCCAAAAGTTTTACGGCACAAATTTTTTTTTTAAAAAAATTTCCCATAATAATATCAATTTAACATTCATTCTGACAATTTTTTAAAAATAATTTTTGTCTATTTTCTAACGCTAGATTAAATTATTATCGTTTCATCAAATATTGAATTGTGTGCTTTTTTCCATTGTTCAAAACTAATGAAAAAGTATTCTGTTTAATATCTGTATAGATTATATAACAAATAAAAACTGAAGCTACAATAACGCGAAATTACCAGATACATTAAATGGATATTAATGTTTTTAAAAGAGCTATGACTTATGAGATTGTCTCTATTAAAAAGATTCATGTATTTGATAACAGAATATATACAGGGCATTTGAAAAAGCATGATTTAATGGCTGACAATTTGGTGGAATCTTATATATGAAAATATATCTAAACGATTTACTGAAGGCAATATACTCGGATAACTAGCTGGTCGCCAAAGGTGACTGGTGTAAAATACTTTCGATGAAAAGCAGGTGAAACGCAAAGGTGAATGAATAAAACAATAAAATATGTTCATAATATTTTAATTGACATAAGTATCACCATGTATGACAGTGCTAAAAACATCTTCATAAATGCGAACTGATTATGAAATTGGTGAAGAAAGATAATGTCAGGGGTCTCATAAATTTGGCGGATTCTGAGACTTTGAGAATATCTCTGGTATAGTAAAGGCTATCGAATTTTGTCCATTTGTTCGATTTAGTATGATCATATATTAAACATATTAAAATCAAATATTGTTTTAATTTTTTAAAATATATTTTTAGGATTTATTTTATGTTCTCCAAGAAGCATATATGGTTTTTTTTCTAGAATAGGCTTGCTGATTTATAAATCAACAGCGTTGCCAACCTTCTTTTAAAAAAATATTTAAAATGGGTTAAAAACTCTACAAAATTTTATTATTTTTTTCAAAAAAATTTAATTAAATTTTGTAACTTAAAATCCATTTTTTACAAGTAAGGTACTGAAACCAATTCTCTGGAAGACATTTTTAATTAAACAATTTGTTATTTCACTTTGACGTATTTGAAATTTGAAAACTGCTTATATAGAGATAAAACTAAAACCAGTAAAGAAATGCATGGTTTTTCAAACGTGAATAGAGGAAGAAACCAATAAACTTGTATTTGCATGCTTTGTTCGTAATTACATAGAGTTTTATGTCGAACCTTTATAGTTTGACTCAAAAATTTGACTCAAAATTGAAATTTTAAAGTAAAGACATTTAATTATTCCATCAGATTTGATACGTTTTTAATAAATTTTGTCCATATTCACATTGACAGGCAGTCTACATTTTTACAAACAAAGATTATATTTGACATTAATCGGCAATTTTAATCTAATGACTTCTGTCAAATTTTTTAAATCTAGCCCATCCCATTTTTGAGTTATTAACATATAAGCAAGTGGGCTTAGTTATCATTTTTCGCCCATATCGCTGTTATTTATTCTCGGAAGTCTAAATCGTGATGACTATCCATATCTTTAGGTTGGATATTTTGATGATTACAATACCTGCTCTGTATTGACTTCGTGTTTAATATAAGTTTTTCTTTCTTTTTTACTTAAGATATTTCTTTCTCTGTCTCTCTCTGCTTTTTATTTCGCGCATTGCTTTCCCTCTCTCTTTTTCTCTGTCTTTTTTTTCTTTTTACTCAGGGAAGTCTTAAATATGGAGATTCACCAAAAAATTTGAGTTATTTAATGAGCAGAATAGGCGTCCTATGTATACTTCATTCCCAAGAAAGTAAAAAATATAAAAAAATTATATTCTCTGCTTCTTTTTTTACTGATTTTGTTTTCAATGTAGCTTTGGTTTTCATATTTTGTTATTAGTTCAGATCTTCTGTTTTATTTGACTATGGATATATCAATTTTATTATAATAAAATCGTCATTTTCCTTTTTTGTATTGAGCACACTATTTTGGACCTACATACAGATAAAATTAGTGGAAGTATTCTCCCTGAAACCTTCTTGTATTCGCTTTAATAAAGATATTACCCCTTTATTTTTGAATATAATTGTGAAACTTCGGCAAAGTCGAGGAAAACACGAGTACTCAAATTTTTATTTTCACAAATGAAACTTGTCTGCATCGTAGTATACTGTATTAAAAAAAAGCAAAAACCGTAGTTGTGTACTCACTGCATCCCATTGGTGTGCAATAGTTACGAAAAAGATCAATTGTTAATGAATTTTAATACTTCATCTTGCTACAATCTTTGGCTAGTTTTTTTAGCAGTTACTCGATGAGACGTACCAGAAAATCGAATATGTAATTAGGGAGACTTTTAACAGAATGAAGCCAAAAATTGACATAGAACTGTAATTGTAATCTTAAGATCATATACCAAATACAAATTTTATTTATTTAAGTAGTGTTTTTGAGTAATCGCATTTACGTGCATGAGAAAGTACAGATCGAAAGTCGTTCATACCTTAGTCCGATTTGGTCAGAAATTTGATAAAATTTGTACCTGAATTACTAAAACTGTGAGCCAAATTTCACATCATTGAGATAGTATGCTTTTGAATTATCGTGTTTATATTCATGTAGAATTAGAAATTGATGTACATAATAAATATTAAACCTTTATACCATTTTTTTTTTTCTATTCAGCTTTTTATGCTTTGTAGTTATCTTGTTCTATTGAACCAACAGGTGGGCAGACGTACTTCCTCTGAAAAGATTTTATTGAAGCTGTGACAGAAATCTACAAAATGATATAAAAGCTATACACCAACTAAATTTCATCCTTTTGACTCAAAGGGGTTTTTCATTATCGGGACTATAAAAAGACAGCAAAATTGCAAAAAGTATTTTTCAAAGTCAGAGGTTTCTAGAGAGTGGAGATTGTCAAATTCTCGAGTTTGAATACTTTGATAATTGCAATACTTCTTCTTTCAATACTTCGTATATGAAAATTAAAACCTCTTTATTTTTATTAGAGTAGTGACTTTATTAATTCCTTGTAAGGAAGTTTTTTTTTTTTTTTTTTTTTTTTAAAAGAAATTTTCCATGTAACTCTCGAATGGCATTTATATATTATTTTCTCTCTCTATTACAAAAACTAATTTCTATATTACAAAGTTTCTTCGATTAACTTTCCAATTTTTCTTTTTTAAAACCTTTGCGACTTTTCATTTGTCGAAATTCCACTAAAATCAACTAAATTGTCTGCAGTAAAAATGGAAACATCTGAAAAACACGGGAATTCTTAAAGAAAGTACAGAGCAGTATAATTTTTCCACTTTGATAAATATCTTGCAATTGTTGAATATTCCGTGGAACATGGCATATGACATTATATTAGGAAATGTAATGAAAACACTTGACGTGAGTGATGACGATGATAATGATGAGGTTATTGAAAATATTTCCATGAAAAGAAATGCTAACAGAATTTGATACAATACGAAAAAAGCGACAATTTCAGATTATTCCAAGCTCCATTATACATAAATTGTCAGGATTTCCCTTATACAGTTGTATTTCCGAGTTGACTTGACGATTTTTAGATTACTCCAAGAGCAACAATTGATTTGGATTTACTCGGGATTTTCACCAAGATCTCAAAGATTTATCATTCAAAAAACGCTAAATTGGTTGCATTCTTGGATTTACTTGACGATTTTCCAATCACAATAAGATCATCAAACTCAATTATACATAATATATATCAAGATTTCTACAAGACTGTTGCGGAATTCGACTAGTAATAATTTGCATTTTCTTGTAGCAACATCATAAAAAATAAACAAGTATAGGTTAGTATATGAGAAAATAGAGGAATAAATACTACTGCTAGACTAAGCGTTCACTGCAAGAATCCTAAGTTGTGCCAGATAGATATAAAAAGCTAATAGAAAGTCATGTTAAATTTGTTTAGTTCGCAGAAGAAAGGAAAAAAAAAATTTCGCTTGTAAAATTTGGTCAGACGAATGATTTAATAGAGCCTCTTTCTGAAGCAACCCTAGAATTGTTAGAATGAAGGGAGAGAGCTTTAGGATTTTTTTTTCCTTTTTTGCTTTGTTCAGATGACAAGACACTATATTTCTCTAAATTTCCTCATCTCACCGTAGATGGATCTTCCATCAGGTAGGTGAGACATTTTATAATATTTTTAAACAAAACAGAAAAATTATTTAAATAACGGCTACCTGATTAAATGGCTAAAAATACCCCCCCCCCTCCAAAATGACTGTACCTTCTTGATCTAAAGGTTGAAAAATATTGTAAAGAATTTTAAATATTGCTTCCATGCTTGATAAGGAAAACAGTTTTACAGATATTTTAGAGGTTTCTGAAATGGTGCCTAGTCAATGACCCCCTGCCTTGGCGATAAACTTTGAGAACATTTGATGCCTTTGGCGACAAAATTGAAGGACCCCGGATATTCGAAATTTTTGATAATAGTTCCATTAGGCTCGAATTCCAGAACATTCGATACCCTATCAAGGAAGCTATAGGAAGTAGAGGTGCGGGAAATAGCCTATCAAATCTGATTTCTACAAGTGCTGTTTTATGTACATTTTGCTGTGTTTTGTTATACGCATTTCGTGTAGAATAAAGTGTTGTTATTCGTTACTGAGTCTGCTAATTGCACTGTGCATTCATTGGGCAGAGTTTTGGAATTTTTTGTAACAAAATGGGAAAAAAAAGTATTTTATTTCATTATGCTTGGATATATGTATCAAGATAAAAATATTAGCCTCAATTTAAAGATTGGATAATCAATGGCAATTGAATGCACAATCAATGACAAATGAATAATCAAATAAGCAAAAAAAGAAGTTACGAATGACCATATTATTATTTAATGCCTTAATTTATGATTTTGTGGGTCTTTGGATATACAAAATATCCAAAGAAAAATTAATTAAAAATTAAAAATTAAATTAAAATTAAAAATTAAAAATTAATTTTTTTTAAAATTTATTTTAAATGCAAACAAATATTATCCAAATTTCGATAGGTGGTGATTAGAACTAAATACTGTTTATTTACTTCATCTACTTTAAATAAAACATTCTTTTTCATGCATTTTTTTTTTTAAATTTCAAAAAGAAAAAATGAATGAAACAGTAATAATGCAAATATATTTCGCAGAGGCACCTAAACTAAAACTCATCATCTATATTTTTTAGCTTAATTTATAGAGACAATTCTTTTTATTACGTTTATTACTTTCTTATTTTTTTAAATTATGCCATCCATTTACTCCAAAGATTCGGTTGAGTGACAAATTCAGCTCATTTCACTTTTCCAACATTAAATCATATTTAAAAGAGAGGCTCTCGTTTAGAAAAGAAAATCTGCAATCTTCGATTTTTGCATTTTTTATTTAAAATATATTCTATGGTAATTTAAAATAAAACTCATTTTTTAAATAATTATGTATATTTCCATTATTATATATGTTAATTTTATTGTATATGCAATTCGTATATTATATATTACCAACTACCAATATGCTATCTATAATAATTATTCATAGCATACTGATCAGGTTAGTGTCACAGTCCTTTGTTGCTAATTTTATTGTATAACTCGAAAAAAGTCAAAAAGATATAGTTTAAGATACGATTGTAGGAATAACAACAATAATAAAGATAGCTAAAGCTTAGTATCTATCTAATACTAAGATGGCATCACAGGAGTTTCAAGCTTCCAAATTCTTTAGTTTTAGATATCTTCAAATCTGGTTGAATTTCAAAAGTGATACATGGTATTTTGATATTTTTGTTTATATTAGAATCTAAGGCTAAATTTTGAAATTCTGCTTATGATAAGCAATTTAAAGGCAAGAGGACCAAAATGCACATAAGTATTAATGATCTGAAAAGAGATTAACGATAATTGCAGGCACTGTATCAAGCATCTCAAGAAGTAGAAGGAATTTTCAACATCTCTCATTACAGTATGATTCAGAGATAAATGACGTTCAAAATGTTTGTACGTAGGTTGTTGTAGGTTTCCAAATCAGCATGATGAAAAACTCTAGAGTTCAGTATAAAAAAAAAGTCAGTCTGATTATTGCTTACTAACTGCATAATTTTAGTATTCAAATCCCTCTCCTTCCAACACGGTCGGAGGACCTTTGTTAATTGTCCTTGGTGCAAGGCAGATCAAGCCTCCCCAAATTATATTCTTAAATGTTTACATTTTAATATCTTTGAGATTCTAGGAGATTCGCTATTGTTTTCGGACTTTTTAGAGATCCTTAGTTTCATGGAGGGGGTATAGAGCAGCTATACCACCTGGGATTAGAAAGAGGACCAACAACATAATTTTAATATTATTTAAATTTTTGACTTGATAAATATTGAATGATATATAGCCAAAGCTAGAGTTATGATTAGTCGCCAAGACTGAAAAACTTTTTCCTATTGTAAAATATTTCGAAGTTTGCTTATGAATTTCTATCTAGCAAATGAATTACTTTCTTTTTCTTTTATCTTTCTTTCTTTCTTCCTCTCTTTTCTTTCTTTTTTTATAACAAAATAAAATGATAATGTATTTAAGCTATGATAAGTTATGTTTGGATATTTGCTTAAAAATTGGTTAAAAAATATGTAAACAATACCAACTCAATATATCACGAAATGAAAAATATGTAAACAATTACAACTCAAATTATTAAAAAAGAAAAAAAGCATTTAATAGAAATCAAACATATACGAAAATATATGAAGGAAACATGAACAAATATTTATTTTTATAATAACCAACCATATAAAATACGTCATTAATTATTTAAATTATTTTATATTTAACAGAGAAAATAATTATTACTTTTAAACAGTATTTATTTTATAATTTTGTTGACATATTTATAATAAAATCACCAAATAATTATTAAAAATACAATGCTATTAATAATAACAATAATCAAAAAGTTTTTAATTTTAGTATGAATTAACACAATCTAGCTTTATTCAAGAGAAAACTACTTTTTTCTGAGTGTTATTTGATCAAGAATTATTCCAATTTCTGTCGACAACATTTTTAGCTTCTAAATAACGAACTGTAATATCTACCGCATTCATTCATATCATCAACAACTTTGCCGTGAAAAGTTGTTTGCCGTAATTATCTAACACGTCCAGCAAACAAGTCAAAGACCATAATTGAGCCGTGATTTTAATTCTAAGTCTGATTAGTATTTATGCTGAACTCGTAAAATGTTCTGTTTGTTCAGAGACTTGATGGAGGACAATTTTTTTTATGATTCATTGTCCCCGTCAAAGTTACAAGACTAACGACCTAATTTATAATTAAATCAATCTTATTTTATTTCTAGGATTCATATCGGAATTAATTCGTTTTTCTTGAAAAAAATATATCGGCAGTTATTTTTATTAAAAAATAAATAATATACTACATTTAGTGGTATCTATTATTCTGTCAGAAACGAATGTCTCTCGTCAGTAGTTTATTAAACTGATTAAGCGTTTAAAAGAAACGGGCTAGAGAAGCGGAAATTATCTCTTGAATTGATAAAATAATTACCTTCAATACCGATAGATGGCGCAGTAAGAATCTGTAATGAGTTTCTTTTTCTTTTGGCGTTTTCGCTGCGTGAAATATTGCTGGTTATTTCCCATCCCTTCCAATTCCCCATCTTTATATTTTTCATTTTTCCAGCGAATGTATCATATTAATTAGATTAACTATATGTAAATAAATGTGCATGATTTTTTTCAAATCAGTGCTTCGCAATTATACATAGATCTTTTTTCATTCGTTCAGTGTTGTGCGGTTTATTATTTTTTTTTCTGTATCTAATTAAATAAGTTGCATAAGGTTATAAATTTTTGAACGAAAATAGCAAATTTTGGAAATTATCCAAATAAAAGGCAGCCCTGTTCCACTATATGATAAAAAAATTGATTTTTTGACTCTCATTAATAAAATCTTTTCTCCCCTTTCATTGGATTAAAAAAATTTAAAATCTGAAGATCAATATTGATGTAAAACTTAAATTTTCGTTATTTTATTTTTTCATGCTTACTGTTGCTGTTATATCAAAATGTCGTAAGTTCAAATTATATATGTTTGCTTCATATGTGTATGTCTGGCTTTTTTATAATAATTGAGTGCATAAATGGAGCATTTTTTAAATTTTTTGGAAGCAAACTGCTTTTGAAATCCATTTAATAAAATCAGTTTTTAAAAGTTCATCTTAATAAGTGTGAGAAAAAGTAAAAATTGTTAACAATTTTACACTTTTTAGTTCTTTTGTTTATATTTCGTTATTATGTATATTATAGATTCCTGAAATCATTTTTTGTCAAATAAAAACCAGATAACGCCATTTAAATTTAACTAAATTCATTTATTAAATAATGATTAAGTAGTGCAAATATTAAAATAATGTATTGCCTTCAAGAGTACATAAGTGTACAAAACTTCCAAGGCTTTAGAGCATCAAGAAGTGAATAGAAAGATCAACAACTAAATCATATCTTTATAAGCAAGAAACAAATAAAGTTAAAATAGTCCTAGAATTATTTCAAAATGGAATATTTACATAGCTGAAATCTAATGGAAAACTTAAATTTTGACATGATAATTAGGAAGAATTTCTCTGACTTAATGGCAAATTTTCAATACTTGATAAAGTATGCAACAATGATTTAGAAATGGAAATTTCATCCATTTAAGCTAAGGATCAATTTTATTTAACATTCCTCTAACTTAAATGATTAGCATTTTATCTCCTGAAAAGATTTGAATCATCATTATACGATTATACTTAGTCTTCCAATCGCAGATAGAGCCAAACCCCAAAAACTTAGAAATCTCAAAAGTATAGAGAACACGTGTCTTTATGAAATTTTCCCAAAGAAAAGCAATAATACTTATGAAAAGCTATTTTTTCTAACTTTACATTCAGTCGATTCGGTTTAATTAAACCAGTTATTTCAAACTCTGTATTTGTTTCATATTTTGCGTGCATTAGCAGATACAATAATAACCCGATTAAAAATGCTATAAAAATGACAATTGACGTAAATAAATAACACCTGACATCGTATTATATCATCAATATTTTTTTTGACAGCTGATAGAAACATTACACTTTCAAAGCTCAATTTTTTATGTGTGTCACTATCGATACTTATAATGTGAGATTTATTATCTTTCATTATAGGCATTATTTTCGTTACTAAACGCATCAATATACTCAAAATACAACTCTGTCAGTTTCAGTACCATATGTGTCCAATTTAAGTAAAAAAAATCTTTCCATGAGTGTCTTTTAATTTCAACGGGAATAATACCATCCCACTTTGTTTTTACGATTCTTATGCGCGTTAATACTGTGCTATATTATTTTTCCAGCCATTCATATAGCATTAATTGAGATGAATTAAACTGAGACAATTTTTTAAAAAATGTATAAGATATTTACTTTATTTATGGAGCTATAAAAATATTAAAGTAAGTATTTATTTATTTAAATACCTTTGGATGAAAATGTCTCTTCTTCATGAGTTTCAAAGATGCTAATCTAAGTCCATCTTAATACGCCTAAGTTTCTAAAAATATCAAATTTGTGGAGTTATAAAGATATCAAAATAAGTTATCGTAATTTTATGTTTTTAATCAAAATTCTAAAATGCCCATCTTCTAAAATGTTTAATAAAAGAAAAAAAAAACCCGTAGAAACAAACAAAAAAATTAGCTGAGATTGAAAAATATCAAATCGAATAAAATATTTCCATATGATAATTATTTAAGCATATGCAATTAAATAAATATTACTATACAGCAAGTATGAGAAAATACTAAATATAATAAAATATTTCAGTTCAATAAATATATAACAATACCAAATTAAAAATAATATTTTTTCTCAAAAAGTATCTAATATAATAAAAAAATAAAATATTTCTGTTCAATAAGTAACTAGAGTTCTAGGAACCATAACCGAAAAGGATATGAAGAAATTTCCCAGAAAATGCCAATAATAACCAGATCTCCATAATCTGCCTAAATGGCACCAAAGGAATTCAAAAAACAAGATTTTTTTCAAAAAAAATAATACATGCAGATATATCCTCAAAATATATGCAATTTTTAACGAAGACTTTTGCATCATGAAATAAAGTGTTAAAGTCTAAACTTTATTTCATTGAAATGCAGCATGCAATTTTTTTAAACCAAATATAACGGAAACTCATAATTATTAAAATAAATGTTCCCCCTCCCCCCCCCCAAAAAAAACATCGCAACAAATTTATATAGAAAAAAGGGAATTCCTATTGTTGTCTCTTCAAAACCGTCTTTCTAATCTTATATGTACAATTTTAACCACCATCTATTTTTTGTGTTATGTGTCATCAAAAGCAAACATTTTTTTTTTCACTTTCTTTTTTTTTTAATTTCAGGCAAGTTTCAATCGGCGATTAGACATCCACGGTTTAATCTTAGTACCTCCAACAATAGAGTCCCTCTAGCTGCAGGCCAGATCTCTTATACGCTGCTATTCACAATATTGAGACATTTTGGTCTTTGATTGCCAATATTACATCGGCCCATTGCCCCTTTAGGCTGGAGGCTACCGAATGAGTAACGTCATCGTATACCTGCTGGTGTGTCATTCGGACCTTAATAATTTCATTTCCTCTGGCTTGTTGACCCTTGTCACGTGTCGCGGGCTCGATTAACAGAACTTTTTGGGCACCCCCTCCGTCAATCCCTTCACAGGCCGGAGGCACTTGTAGCGAAGTGAGATGGGGGTGGGAGATCTATCCCTTTCGGTTGTTTCCCCTCGGCCTGAGGCTGCAATCATCAAATCTTTGTGATTAATATAGGCCCGTTTTATATCTTTATTTTTCGAATGGCATGTGATATGTAGTAAGTTCCTGTTTCCAGAAACACGTTGAGGTCTATCTAAGAAAAGAACTTTCTACCATTTAATAGAAATTTGGAAAATTGTTCCACTGATTGAAAATCGCTGTGAAAGAGGATAACGTAAAAAAACTTTTCAAAAAGTTGGAGTAAATAAAAATAATTCGTTGAAAGTTCTTTTCTTGCTTTATATGAGAGATTATGATTAAAAAAATCGAGAAAATCAAAATGAAAAAAGTGTACTTTTTTTTAATTTTAAAGAATAAGCAACTGAGAGGTACCAATTTTAAATTCTTACGCAGAATTTTACAAATATTGAATCTTCAGAAACTCAAGTTTCCATGGTAATTATTTTGATCTTTAAAGGAATTATTGGGAAAAAAAATTCACCAATTCATTCAGTTTTTCAAATTTTTAAAGCTTTCTGGGATTTTTTTTTTGAAAAAAAGCAAAATTAATTAATTTTTCTCAAGGAAAATATATAAAGACGGTTTCTCTAAGCAGATGTATTAAATTATTATTATTAACTCCAGCCTATTTTAAGTTCATGTATTATTTTCGCTTATTGAAATAACTTGATTTGATTTATCTGAGAAAAGTTGTACAAGTAAAAACTGTGGAAGTAAGTTATAATCGAAGTTTCGGCTACTTTTATCAGAATAGCCTAATCCTTGAACTGAATGGAAATGAAAGAATTCAGTGGAACTGATTGCTCTTAATGAAAGATTAACATGTCTATTAAGGGGTTAATAAATTTTTCATTTACTGAGGAAAATGAAATTAAGCAAACCCAAAAATTGTAAATTAATACACAAAGGGTATAGTTTTTAACTTGAATAACTTTTTTGAAACATAGTCATAACTTTAATGAATATAAGTTAGAAATGAAGTTCTGTATTTTAAATGAAAGCTAAAACACACCCTCTTTTTATATACATTTTAAATTATTTTTATTACTCATACAGTGATAAAAAATAAAAGCTCCAAACGAAGCACAGATCCACATGTATTACCAAATTTAATAGCAGTTCTGAGAGGTTTGAATTTTGATGAGTTAATCCAAACATTCAATCCACGGCAAGAACCAGTAAACATACTTCGAAACTCTCTGATCAATAGATAATCTGAATGTTTACTTGTTTTAAGTGTTCTGATTTTATATTCTGTAAATATTAATGCAATAAATTTAATTATTTAAAAAAATATATTTGTATAATATAAATGTTAGTGTAATAAGTTTTATTTAAAAAGAACTAATTTGTGTCTTATTTTCTTGATGGCATCTTTTCTCTATTTTATACTTTTATGCATTGTTTAAAAGGAGGAACAAATCCTATTGATATTTAAGCAAATCTCTAAAGTATTAACCCACACTTTTTTAAAAATTAAAACTGTCTTTGTATTTCGATTTTTATTTTCAAGATTTTCCCATATTGAAATACATTAGTTCGGATTAAGTTGATGTTTGAAAAAATACACAATCAATGGCTGGGAGTTATTTGTTTTAGATTTTTTAAAAGTAATAATATTTTATTTTTATTTTGTAAATCTAGATATTAAAATTTCATAATTAACCTGCTGTTTTTTTAAAGCATTTAGAGTTTGTTTAATGTCTGATTCTGTGTTTATTTATTTATTTCCTTTTTTTTCTTTTTTTCTCGTATTTGAAGTATACAACAAAAAATTGCCGTAAGTATAAAAAATTTTGAAATCTAGTTTTTAATAAATATGCACTTTTAAACTTTCATGCTTCTGAGAAAATCATTCTTTAGATATATGTTTGTTTGTCTATATATATAAAAGTTCAAACATAAAAAAAGTTTTGACATTGGACAGTGAAACCTGATGCGTCGTATTATTATAAAAAATGTATCTGTCTGCAAGTAGATTTTGGAACTCTCAGTTCATTTTTACGTGGGTTAAGTTTCTTTTACGTGGTTTAACTTAAGTTTTAAGGAGGACGGAAGTTTTTATTTGCTTCATTTTTATGATGAATTTATGGATAGTAAGAATATTCAGCATCTGGATTGGCCAGTACGATCTCCGGGTCTTAACCCCAAATAGCATGTCTGGGACTATCTTGGGAAGGCAAATAAAAATGACACGAAAGCGACGTTGATCGCGGAGTGGGCACGACTACCACTAGTATTCCTAAATTGTCTAATTTTTAGCATGAATTCATATTGTGAAAGGTACACCTTTTAACTTCTATTAATCCATGCCTTTTTTTATTCTACATCGTAAAAGTTGTTTTACATTTTCATGTGCTGATGACCCATGAACACAATAACATGAATGAATCATAATAGTTGAAAGGTATCTCTTCTTATTATTATGAATTAAATCATATGATCAAAAAGGAAAATCCATTTAATATTAAATATCAAGGTATATTTGCTTTTCATGAAATGAAATATCATTTAGGCTCACTAGTCAACTGTCATTAATAGGATCCAACTAATAAGAAATAATGATGAAGTCAAAATTTGAAGACCTACTTCTTAATTGTGTTGTGCAATATAATGAAGACTTTGCGTGACTTATCTAAATGGGCTGCGTCGCTAGATCACGCAAGGCTCTGTCAACAATTTTACACCGCCGAAATAGCTACGTACTTCATGCTCATGGGTAATTTGGAACAGAATTGCATACGCGAATGCGATCAAGTGGATTCCAAATGAATAAATAAATTGATCGGAAAATCGCAATGTATATTTGCTGTATTTACTCAGTAAACAGACAGGAAACGACTTGGTAAAAACGAAAAACTACTTGAGCTAGAGCTTAAAGTATGGCCATAAACTGCCTTGCTGATTTTAGTTTGAGTAATATTCTAGTTCGAAGTTTACTATCGGATATAAGTCAATGGTCAATAACCATGCAATCTGGTATCTCACAATTTACATTCGCGAACATTTATTTAGGTTCGAATTTGAGCATGATGTGAAACCCAATTTGCATTAAATTATCTTGTTAAAACTGGATTCTTCATAGGAAGTTTATCAACTTAAATTATATATATATATATATATATAAAGAAAAATTTATTTAGAAATTTACATTAAATATTGTAATGGGAACCAATTTTTTATGTCTGTTTGATAATTGATGATGTAGTCTGAGGGATAAAATATTATTCATTACAGTTTGAATCAATCATTATGAAGTAGATTTAAAAAAGTTGCGATCAGTTTTAGATTTCGAAAGTAAACAATACATAAATACAGAGCTTAATGAAGTTATGTGATTCTGCTAAATCGTGTGATTTCGTGATTAAAATAAATCTTCTCGATATTCAGATTTGATTGATGGATATTAAGAGGAAATAGATGAAATCAAAATCAAAACTGATCTAGGTTATGAGTGTTTTAAAAAGTTAGACTTTGACTGTTGTAATCGAAAAGCTAGGAAATATCACTGTCAGATATATTAAGTCAGTGTTCGAAATGAATCCTAGTACTTCACAGCTCACATTTAAGAATATTTACAGAAATTGAAATTTGAGTTTAAAAAGAGATTTGCATTAAAATTAACTTGATAAAATTGGATTTTAAAAGCTTTCTATTAAAGTTTATCAGTTCATATTACATCAAAAAGTTATTTGGGAATTTAGATGAAATATTATAGTATAATTATTTAAATTCATTACATTATTTAAATAAATTTAATTATTTAATCATAATATTTTTACTCTTTCCAAAAAACTGCAGATGAAACATTTCTTGATAAATAAAATAGAATTGAAAACATTTTCTTTAGGCTGAATCCTTCATTATGAAGCATATTATAGAAAATTGCGAGTAATTTTAGATTTCATAAGCAAGAAATTCATTGTATAATAAAGCATTGTGATTTTGCTAAATCATTGTCTACAGGATTTAAAAGGTCTCTGCATTGTATTCAATATTGACCGAGAGTAATGAAGAAAAATCAACGCATTTAAAATTTTTTTAAAAAAGTAAGAAATATGAATTGTTAAAAAAACGTTTTAGTTAAAATGACCATTATTTTGAATAAATTAATGCATCAAAGACGACCAAAAACTCAAAAATATCATAAGTTAACAATCATGAACTACGAAACCTGATATCTGAAAACTTACATTAACGAACTTTTACTGATATCTAAATTTGAGTGAGAAAAACGATTCAGTTTACTACATGAAATCAGCGCGATAAAATTGGATTCCATCAGGATTCTAAAATGCCTTTTATTTACTCAAATTACATCAAAAAGATATAATTTTGGAATTCAAACTAAACTTTTTTTAATGAAAAATGTCATTGTTTTTTCTTTTAGAATTTCGTTATGCATAAAATAGAATTTAACTTGATAAAAATTGAATTACACCTGCATTCTAATGCAGTTTTTATGCGTATATTGCATCAAAAAGTTACTTTTTCGAATTTATATTAAATTTTTTTAATGAAAAGCATATTAGATTCTTCTTTAAAAAAAATTTGAAACTATGGAATTTCTTTGTGGATAGAATAGAATCGTTATTTACTTGGATCTGAATCCTTTATTACGAAATATATTTAAAACAAGTTTCGAATAATTTTAGATTTCATAAGCAAATGACACAGACTATAATAAATCCTTGTGATTTGACTAACTCATGATTAAAAACACCTCCTCATTACATTCACTGTTGACTGAAAGTTATGAAAAGAAATCAAAACTGAAAAGTTAAAGATCCTTTACTAAGACCTTTAAAGTTAAAAATCATGAAGAGTTAATTTTTTTAACTTAAATAACTATTACTAAAAGGACCGTAAAAAATGTCATAATCATAATTCAGACAATTTGGTATCTCACAATTTACATTAATGAACATTTATTGAAATCCGAAATTTAATAAGAGACATACAATCTGTATTATAAAAACCTCCGAAGGAAATTTCAAAACTTTTTTATCTAAATAATTAGCTAAAACTTTAACAATTTATTTTAATTTCATTAAATATTAAAATGCAAATCATAATTCTTCTTTGTCTTTTTAATGAAGAGCATTTATGTGATATTTCTTGATATTCTTTTATTTAAAACCAATAATTTTTAAGCAGATAAAAAGTTTGTAATAGGTCAATAAATTCTAGATTTACAAAGAAACAGTACAAACTGCAATACAATCGCATAATTTGTATAGTTTCTGTAATTTCAATGCCAATAGAAGTTAGGAAAAATAAAAGAGGCCACATCTAAAAAGTAAAAAATATTTACTGGTCAATTATATTACATTTTGATTAAAATAATTAAAAGGCTCAAAAATAATCATATAAAGTTATATTTAGTAATTTTTCTTCATTATTACATTCTCGTATTATTAATTAATCTACTACTTCTGTTCAAAAATGTTCGTAAAAATGAATATGTTAAAAATGGAGAAGGAAAAACGTACCGTATGAACGTAATGTCAGCAGAATTAATTTCTGTTTTAAATTTTTAAAATAAACAAATGAAATGGATCTCAATGAAGTTGCAAGGATTGTTTAAATTAATAATTGTAATATTATTTCCCTATTTTAGAAAACAATTCGATTAAAAAAAACTTAAACCGCTTTTTAAAAAAACTCGAAATTTTCTCATATATTTTTAAATAAATGTACTTGTGTATTATTAGCCACACGCCTTTGGCAAAAAATAGTTCCGAAGGTGCTATTAGCATATGATCTTGGAGATTAATCACCGGAATGCAATCAATACAAGCAAGAAAACGCCATTTGTATTTTGGATGCTTTTTTCCTTATCAAATAAAATCTGTGACCAAAGGGGTGCCAAAATTTGAATTATGTCAGGGAAGACGATTAAAATCAATAAAGCATGCCATTTAGATTAAAGTACATCTAATGACATAAAAGAATATGATTTACAATGGGAAAAGCTATTTAGGACAATAACATTTAACATAGAATTAAAATGATACTCGAGGCAACATCATGCTTTACACCAAGGGCTGAGGAAAACAGTTACACTTTCAAATCAAAATTTGATACAGAATTACAATTGCAATCACATACCAAATTTCATTTATTTAAGTTATTGTGTTTATATCCTTGTGAAAAGTTCAAGCCGCCAGATGGAAAACGCCTTGGTTGATTTGGCTCCAAATTTAATGGGTATATAGATTTTACGTGTTAAATATGTGTACCAAATTTTATCCATTTTGTGACCGTCATTTTGCAGTTGTATTGGACACCCGAGCAGACTGACTTCATCTGAATTGAATGCGTGCTAAGTTTGTTAGAATTTTACAAATTCGGTGCAGAGACCATATTTAAAATTTCATTCGTCTAGCTTAAAGCGATTTCAATTTATCTTATTATGCATGCCTTAAATTGTGTTTTTCGAACTCAGGGAGGCCTGAAACTTAGAAATTCGCCAACATTTCAAGTTCGAATTCTTCTACGATTACATTACTTTTTCTTTGTATAATTTATATTCGAGAAAGGAAAGATACGGCAGTGTTGAGAAGAAAAAGAAAAAAAACTATGGAAAGACTAAATGATATACCAACTAAACAATCGATGATTATTTTCAGTGATATATGGATGATTTCAGCAGTGCGATTGAGAAAAATATTAAAATTTATATGTTTCAGGAAGGTGAACCTAATGCATATAAAAGTAATATTATTGGTCATAATATTTCAGTAATCTGTAAAGCAGTAAGCTTCTGAACGTTTCTAAATTTGAAAAAAATATGGATCGAGAAATGCCAATCATAGAAAGAATTAGAAGACTAAGAATTTCAATATTCTTCAATGCTGACGTTTTAGAAACATTTAATTTCTGATGAATGATGGTCAATGTTGAAGTTAGTTTACATCTAAATTCTGTATAATATTTCATAACTTCTAGAAATCTACAATACACATCCAGCGTTCTATTATTATTTTAATAGCTGCTTAGCTTTATATGTTTAATAGAAGGCTTTGCAAATATGATTCATTTAACTTTTAATAACAATCTAATAAGTCTTTCAAACTGCTGATTATTTCCTAAGTCTTCCCATTTGCAATGTTCCTTCCCTTTTGTAACTGGCTGCACAGAGTATAATTAGATTTTAACAGGAACCGTTATTGAAGAATCATAAATTTTCAGTGAGTTTAGGTTTCTAAATTTCTTATGAAACCTTCAAAGATTAAATTTTATGATGATATTTTAAATGAGTTTCAAGCATAATGAGCTAGAAGCAATGTGAGAGAATAGCAGAATAAATACATTATTACGAAAAGATTTAAATTCCAGTTGCCTGTAATGTTTGTTAACTACATTTAAGGCCTTTGTTCCTTAGTTTATTAGATGAAGTACATATTTTGACAATATGCAATTAATAATATTTTGCATTCATATATTTCAAGATAAGACAATATTTTTATTCACATTATTTTTGACAGCCGGATGGTTAAAATTTTGTTTTCTGCAAACAAATGGAATGTGTTAGGGTTTAGCATAATTTGGCATATTTACATCTAGTTATATGTAAGTTTAGTTATATTTATGTCTTACTTTAACGCAGCCAGAGGTTTATTTTAAGATTGTTGCATGAAACCGAGGCGAGACGAAGACGATACTTGAACTGGTATCCCTCTCTACATTTTCATGGCATGTCAGAGAGCGGATGCATGAACCTGATACATTTAGTAAACACCATTATCACTTATATAGCGATTCTTTGGTAGGATAAGATTTCGAACTTAAAATCTACTGATCTTTACGTTTGGCTACTCTGACCCATCCTGGTATAGTGATACTTTAATATCATCTAAAATGAAATTTTTCAAAAAACTTTAATTGCAATTTGATAAATAAAAATTTCTAATTTCTTCCAATTATTTTAAATAAACTAAGCATTTTCACATTTAGATGTTTCCCCATTAATAATAAAGCTTAAAACTCTTCGTCATCGCATTTTGTTCCAAGCCGTGTATTTTATTTGCAATCTTCTTATTTAAAATATATTTGCTATATTTTTGCATAAAACTAAAGTTTCCCGACTTAATATGATTAATTGTGCATGCTAACATTAATCATATACATTCTTTATAAGTCAAAATAGATCAAGATCATAATAAAAATATGCTTGGTATTAGTAACGTAACAAGAATGACTGGCGCCCGAAGCATAGTCTTATTTTTTTACCTCCCTTATTATTTGTAGATTTCTAGCATTAAAAAAAGTCAATAAAGAGCAAAAATATTGTCTTTAAAGTACCCCGGAAGTTTTGAGCCAGGGCATTTGTATCTTTGTGAACATCACGTTTGTCAACAAAATAATACGAATGATTTATTTTAAAAAGACACGCATTAAAAATAAATTTACCTGCTCTGATGCATGTTATTTTAAGAGTGGTTTTTCTATATCAGCACAAGCAATTGGCCGAGCAGAAAACAAAAAGAAATGATTCTATAATTTTATAGATATAGATATATAATTCTGTAGATTCTTTTCCAATTTCAAGGAAATATATTTCTCTCCAAATGTAAAACTTATAAAATATATTATTATTAGTTTTAAAATCAGCTTCCATACTATTAAAAATTAAATACTGAGAATTTTTTTCAAAAAATTCTCTATTTATATCCATTATAGCGTTTTTTTTCATTAATTTAAAAATATCAATTTAAGTGCCAACTAAGGGCACGTAATTAAAGTCATCCAAAAGCTTAATTTCCTAACTTTAGAGTGATAACTGCAGTATTTAAAATAAATAAATTGTAGGATAATAAAAGTGATATGTACAATGAGAGGTAACTATATACTGAGCCACTTATCAGCAAACATTGGAATTTATTTTTTATCTCGAAAATAAAAGCTATGGGATTAGAGTAAATATTATTAAGTTGTACAGAATCACACGTTTAATATGAATAGACATCTTGAGAACATCAATGCTAAGAATGAGATACATGAAACGTACTTTTTTAGACGCAATTTCCAAAGTTGTGATGCTGCAATCTATGGGCAAGGGAAGGCATCATGTCTAAGGAGAGCGTCACGGAAACAAAGCATTTACTTTTATAAATCAAATGCAATGAGAGAACAGAAGAAAATAATACCGTGCCCCAGATACTATTTATTTTATAAAACCAATCATAGAAAGAATCTCATTCTAACTGAGAGGGCACTTACCATTAAGCCACTGCAATGCTCACACTTTCTGCTTATTCTCAAACATTTAAAATGTTGATTTTGTCTCATTATACTTTTTTGTTTTTTGTCCTAGATGTGCTACCGTATCATTTTTAATTGATCCTCTGAACCCAGGCAGATAATGACATTACATTTCCATTCGGTGCAAGCATAAAGTATAACGTCTGTTAGGAATCATAGAGACAAATATGAAAAAGTATTTTTTGAACTATGATCACAAAATATAACCTCCGCTCAAAGGAAGCCAAAAAATACTTCAACTTCTTGCCTCAAGCGGTCACTGAATCCTTTGGCAAAAGGGGGGAGGATATATCCTTTAAAAGCCGTTTTCTTCAGATAATGACTTTTGGATTTTTGGCTCTTATGATTTTCAACAGGGATATGTAGTTTAGCGATAACTGTAAGCACACAATAGCACAGTAAAGAATTTGGTTAAAATATCGAATTCCTTTCATATATTATTTACATACGTACTCATTAAGCATTCCAGCTCATAAATTGCACATAACATTAGCTTCAATAAATAAAAAAAGTTAAAGAACTTTAAAATAAAAGTCCAAAATTCTATTATTCAGTAACTGTGTACCCAGTTATGCTACCCACTCTAGAGATTTGTGAGTTTTCTTTTAAAGTCTCTGTGGGATGATTTTTTGATGATTCCCTTTATGAAACATCCAAAAGATTGTGTTTCCAGAGATCTATAGATTCCAGAGAGTGAAAGCATTGACATTGATGAAGAAAGTAAAATTCTTCATTGACTTCAATGACAAACTTTTCTTAAAGCATGTATGCTGGAAAGATTCTACAATTAATCACGTTTATTCTGCCTGATTTATTTCAACCATTCATTACCTTGCTAGATTCTGTGTTTTTTATGGAACCTGGACTTTTGCCATCAGTTCTCAGACTCACGGGAAAACTTTGAATTCAGGTATTTTCAATCTCAATTTCTTTATTTGATTGGGAATAAGAATTGATCTTTCTTCTCTCTGAGCAAGGAACAAAACAAATTTACTGGGACACAGGATTTATACCTATTTTAGAGCTTTATTCCGAGTGCTTTGATGTACAGCCGCTTGTAGTGTGAACTAAAGCTTCTTGAGAAAAATTGAAGCATTTTTTTAAATCTCTAGAAGATTGTATGCAATACATCCACTCTTTACCAGAAGACTGGAGATATACAAGATATTTTATGTTTTTTCAAACATCGTAATTTTCCTGTTGATGTCACTGTGCATGCAGTTTGTGGTATTGTGAGAATGTTTTGATTTTAATTCATAGCTTTAGATTTAAATCATTATTTGCAAGCAATAAGTGAGCGAATAATGGCTATACATATGAAAAAGTGTCATCACATTTAAATGTGTCAACAAAGAGTAATACATCATTTGTTTGGGATTGTTTTCGTTTGGGATTTTATGGCTCAGAAATTAGCATGCCGACAATATGTAACTTCAAGGGAGCATTTTTTTGCTGAGCAAAATACATAAAAAAAGAGAATTTCTGGTTTTCAAAAGTAAATCAGTGAAAAATACAGAAAGGTAATTACTTAAAAGTGATAGATTGGTTATATAGACAATACTTAAATAGCAATAACAAATTAAAAGGCTAGAGTAAAATCTTACATGTCTTCAAAGAGTGAAAAAATCGGTTAGTAAGCCTTTGCCTAGCAATATAGATATTTCAAATGTTTTTGCTTGAATGTAGTAGAAATACCGGAAGGTAAAAATAAGAATATTCAATCATAATATGAAAAGCTATTATGTCACAAATAGTATGCGGACACATAATCAATTATTCTCTAAATAACGAAAACTAATGCAAAAAATCTATTGAATCCTATTCATAGACGAATTACAATTACATCACTTTTGCAGCGGAATGACTAAGGTCAGTTTTTCATATGGTAGGCATGTAGTTCATAATTTGGGCAAAGTTTTAAAATCTCACTAAAGCCAAGAATTTAAATAAAAAACTACTTTTGATTTTTTTTTTTTACTTTCTCGCATATGAAGTATAAAGGAATTATTGTGATAATCGAAAATTCGATTTGGAGATTTTGACTAATCACCATTTTCAGACCCCTCTCTAAGTCAGTAAAACATATTTGGAATGTTAAACTGTTTGAGAACTACTAAAAGTATTCTGAACAGACCCTCCTTCTCCCCCCAGGGTTGTGGGTCCCCAAGACAGTACTTTATTCTGTAGGTTTAATAATCTGGCTTGGAGCAAGAATTGAAGAAATGCCAAGCTTGTTCTGATTTTGAATAAAACCTCCCATTTTTTACTTTCAAGTATAAATACATATACATAGATTAACGAGCCTAAGGAGATTAATTTGATTTAATTAAAGAAAATTACATATAGGAATCCTGGTTTGGGCATTGTTGCTCCTCCCCTGTTTTCTATTTGTGAGATGTGTGGAAGAAGCCCCTCTGTAAAAAGAGGTTGGGCAAGAGAGTGTCGTCTTCAAATGAGCCAAAGTCAGATTTCTCGGATGTTCAGGGGTCTTTACGCACAGAATCTACTATCCCCACTTTCTGTGGTAAAGCTGAAAAGACATCATTATCATCATCAAATTACATCTGGGAGATTTCTCTTTGCCTATTTTGGGTACTTTCTTTATTTCGCTATAGAATATCTCCGATCTTGGAATCTCTAGAAATCCCTGTCGGTTGAAAGGATAAACGCGGGAATATTTATTAAGAAGAAAAAAACGAGTTTATAAATACGGTACACAGAAAAAGTAACTATATACAATGTTATGATGAGGATGGGAGTGTTTAGGGGGAGTATGAGTAGTAGAAATATATTGAAGTTAATATATTCTCGAGAAGAGTTTGGTTGGGATACGAGACGAAAATTAATACAGGGCTTGGGTCTGGGGAGATCAATACCTCGTTTTCTTGTAGGAAACGCACAAGATTTCTAATTTTGACTTTGACCATCTTGTTTCCCTTAACGTTGATCCACCAGATATTTTCTACGTAGCGGGTGGGGTTTTTTTTAATGGAAAGATGTGGTGAGAGGGCAGTTAGTGACCTGATGAAGGGGATCACCTACTTCATTTCAACCACAATGATCCGATCATTTTATATTGAATCACTTAAATACTTTTGGACTGAATAATGAATGAATATATTCAACCTAGTTTTAAATTTTCCACCAAATGCATATGTATTATTAGGAGGCAATTCTTTGGATGAAGAGTGATCCAAATAAAATTGGAGGTATTTAGTCATTTCTAGTGTTAAAACTAGCGGCTGGATTTTGTTCGCATGATCTTTGTCCTAAATGGTTTTAACGTCAGGGAGGGGAGAATAGATAAAGGTAAATAATAATAATTAGTAAATCTTGCTTAAAGGTAAAAACACTTTAAGCAAGATGACGAAAATGGGTGTTGCTGCGCAAACAAGTTATTTATTTTTGAAAAGACTTTCAGAAACAACAACTTTGCCTTTAAAAGAAAATTAGAAATTATTAAACTGCATGTAATTATGGCTATTATGTGCAGTTGTTGCTATTTGTTCACCAACTGCATTAACACTTTCTCATCTCTTAGAACGTCCATTAATTAGCCGAGATCTCCTTACAAACGTCATTTCATTGCAAACATAAAACTTCAATCGTTACAGTAAATGATTTCATTGTTAATTTTCCTTCTTCAAAACTCAGAAATAGTAACCTTCTGTTAAAATGTCTTGATTATGACAGAAGTAATGTCAGTTTTCAGGTGAAAGAATCTGACGTATAACACTCAATGGTAAAGCTGGTGTCATATAGCCATTAAAATCAAAATTCAATGAATAATTGCCTCATTCACAGTTATTTAAACCAAAGAATTTCAAATTATAAAGTATTTAAACCACAGAATGATCCCCTCCTCCCTCCTTATTAGCTAAAATACGAACAATCCTTTTTCTTCTGAAATCAGAGCCTCATATTTAGAAAAGAACGTGTACAAAATTTGATTGTATTAAGCTTTTATTTTACAAGATCCTAAGCAACGCCAGTTAAATATAGATCAAGATCTATTATTAAAATGAGGTGCAGGTCAATATTATTTGTTTAAATAGTAAGGTAACAGATATATCAGATTGGTCAAGACAATTCCAGGTTGACCTGATTCAATATCCAGAATGTCCCCAATGGATGTTTTCAAACTCTGATAATTTTAATTATGATTACTTTTTTCTTCTTTTACTTTGAAGGATTTTTTTAAAGATACGTATATAATAATTTTCAAGGGAACATTTATAAGGGTAAAAGCTATTTAAATATTGGTTTGAGTGAAATAACACGTGGACAATAAATTCTTTGAAAATAGTTTATCTTCTGATTTTCTACTCGAAAAACAAATTCTGAAGTTTTCAAAAATAAATTAGTTATACTTAAAGCTAATAATTTGGATAATTTTGAACGTATATTACTTGCAAGTTGATGGAAATAAAACTTAAGTTTCATAAGTGTTGGAGGCGAATTTGCAATTACTTCTTAAAATGTAAAAAGAGCAGAAAAATTTCAACATTTGTCTGGATTATTGTTATTTTATCATAAAAATTGAAAAAATTTATACGAATATAAAATTTGCTTTTTCTTTGAACATATCATATTTTTAACGAATTCTGAAATAATCAATTTTCATTACACATACGCCATACTAGTTAATGAAATCGAACGGAAAAATAAATAGACTCACTTCTTTATATTTCTTCTATGCTACAACAGATGTTCAAGTCATAAAAATAAAGCTTCAGAAAAAA
The DNA here is from genome assembly GCA_026543055.1 of Argiope trifasciata. Taxonomy (NCBI): domain Eukaryota; kingdom Metazoa; phylum Arthropoda; class Arachnida; order Araneae; family Araneidae; genus Argiope; species Argiope trifasciata. The sequence goes on from JAPMOQ010006612.1 coordinate 1,256,712, forward strand.
ATCCCTTAATTTTCAATTAATTTCCTTATTTATATCACATATAAGTAGAAATGTAAATATTTCTATAAATTTATTCCAAAAAAGGTTCTAAATTTATCAGATACATCCGTAATTTAAATTCTATACTTAAAATTTATTGTGTTAATGGATACTTATAATTAAGTTACATCTTTGTCTAAAATATTGCCATTAATTCTGTATAATTTTGGTTTCTTTTTCATGTTATCAATGACTTAATTAATTTTCTCATAAAATATAAATAAATAATGTAATTTCATAATAAACCATAAAATACAAATAAAAGTATGCCGAAAATTTTTTTAAATAAATATTTGCATTCCATTTCAGAGCATTAGATATTAGTTATTCTAAGTAGCTTAACATTAACTTTTCTACGACATTCATTGTAAGATATTTTTGTAGTGAACATCAATGTCAATTTCTTCCCAGATTTCATTCAAATCTAAGAGAGAATATTTAGTATTTTTACGTGATTAACAAGTCATTTAATGTTGCTATATGACAAGATTGACAGTGCCAAATTGTTTTGTATTAACTGCTTTCTTAGCAAACGATAAGATTGTTAATGTAGGAAAATTATGCCAATATATAAAAATTAATGTATATCGACAGTCTTTGATTATTACATTTGGTAATTGAAATGTAATTTATTCTTCAGGTGGTTAATGTGGAATGAAATTTTAACATATACATTCTAAGAAACATTTAACGATGCTTTAGCATTGAATTTCTCTGAGTTTTTTTTAATGTGCAATCATTTTAATACTTCAATAATGGGTTATAAGTGATTTCCCAATAATTTCTTAATGCTTATGCAACTTACTTATTCGGTTTTACCCATATCTTTTATATAACTCTGACTGCCTACTACATTCATATACTGACGCAGACAACAACAAATTTGGTCTCCTAGATATTTAAATTAATAATAAGATGGTCTCGATTGATGAATGAGGAGCAATATTATTATAGTAATTTGCTCTCTATTACTCAAAATAACGCCATGCTTTGGCGTATTGAGCAGTTTCCTTTTAAAGCAAACAGAGTTAACAGAAAGGGCAGTGTTCGTCAAGTGCGAGAATAGAATCATGTAAGCATAATTAAATTTCGGAAGAATTTTTCTAAGTATTTTAGCTTTCTGAGAATTGAACTTCGGAAATAAAAATTAGAATTTATTCTTAGAATCAATATTATCGTTTTTTAAGCAAAATCATCTTCACACATTTTCATCTTTTTTATGTGAAAAGTAGGGAAAACGAGAATAATTGAAATCATACTAAATTTATTATTTGTGATTTATAAAGGATTGGAACAAAATTTATTAAGAGAGGATAAGAAATAATTTAAACAGAGACTATATATTCTTCAAGATACCTTGCTTAGAAAGTACTTGAAAGAAATTGTAAAAAGTCATAATATATGTGATAAAGGCTATCCTTTGTCACATATATTATGATACCCGGTTTTGCTTTATTATTTACTGATTTCTACTGCTATTTGATTACACCTGATACTTTTGCACCCGATATCACTGGTAACCGATTCTTTTCCCTACAGAATGAAATCAGGTTCTTGTCGAGTATAGGTTCTATAATTTGTGACGTCTGGTTGCTGCTACAGATACGAATATGATTCCAAATTGAGATTTCTTTTTTTTTAGAAGAGATATTGTTGACGAAGCTCTTGTGGCCATGGTTTTGATAGTGACTGATGGTTTTGTGAGAAGATGTAAAGAAGAACTTTATTGGTATAAGAGAAGGCGGAAATTCTTCAGCATTATGCGAGCCATTATTTGATGTAAAGGGCAGTAATGATAAGGTTGGAATATTTATATAATTAAAAAAACAACACGTAAGCTAATGGCGTCTCCGATAAACAATTATATATCAACCTAGTACTTTGTATCAGACTGATATATGATCATCAAACCGAAAACGAATGATCTCGATGAGATTATCAATCGAGTTTAAAGGCTAATACCGAATGCCTGATATTCTTTGTCTGTATAAGATTTTGTATGATTTATGAGTATCTGCATGAAAAGTAGTAGGTTGATACAATGTTAAGCTAGACTAAGATAATGTGTAAAAGTGCATTTTGTCATATATCACTGATAAAATCCACAAAGCGATTTAGCATTTACACTACTTGTCAAAAACATTGCAAGTCTGAGAAATTTCACTTTTTTTCAAGAAAAAACTTTCCTAAAGTTATGTATTTTTTTTAAAGTAATATATTTTTATCTCAATATGCTAAATATGTCTAAAGCTTATATGTTATTTTAGTTCATATGTTAAATTAGTCTTATTGTACAAAAAAGTTATTTAATTTTGAAAAGAATAAAATACAAACAAAATGGACAGTTTATAAATATTGGAGTCTATTTTGATTTCCCGGAATAATATGAATTATTAAAAAATGTCAAGTTATTTTTATCAGAAAAGATAATAAAAGAGGTCAAGTGAAATGAAAAACATTTAATAGTCGGTTGGATCATCTCTGGCTTCGATCAGAGCAGCCACTCTTTAAGGCAAGAGCTCTCAAGGTTTTGAATCATTTCTTTAGGTATTTCATGTTGCCAAACTTTAATTATTGTTTCCTGAAGTTCCCGTTTTGTTCCGGATGATTCTAAGTAATTTCTTTCCCGTTATACCACATAAATTCTCAATAAGGTTTAAATCTGGTTTCTCGAATATGCGCGAATATTAATACCATGTTTTGCAAATGCAACCTTAACATAAAAAAGAAATATTTCAATACAGAGGTCAGAAATTAAATGAGATTTAAAATTAATTTTAAAATTTGTGTTATCTTTTCCGATATATGGCTGGGTCCTCGATTTGCTTAAATATTTTTTCTGCTCTGGGAACATCTCACTTGCACTATGAAGGAATTGATTCTTTAGTGCAACAAAATACTCGCCACTATTCATGATACCCAACAGAATATAAAGTCGTCCATTTAACTGATATCATATGCACCCCCTCACCATACTGCTTTCTAAGTGTTTTGGTGTAGAAGACGGACATCCCGGCCTCATGCTCTCCTTTGCCATACGCCAAACTTGGCCAGGCTTAGCAGGCGAATTTCGTCGCTGAATGTAACTTGTCTCCAGTCCGAAGCACTCCAATTTTTATGCAATCATTTTTTCAGCATTGCTTTCGTCAGTACTGTTTTTTATGGTACTTGTGCCTTGTAATCAGGTTCACAAAGTCTCCAGCGAACTGCTCTGGGACTGACCATTATAGATGTGAACTCATTTCATTCTTTTGCAAATTTAGCAGAACTTGCAAATCTATATTTACTGCATAATCGTGTCAATGTAGTATCAGAACGTTTAGAAGATAACCTCGAATGGCCACTTAGACTTTTTATCTGTGATGCTTTTGGTTTTGAATCTCTTTATGAGGAGTGAAACAGTCGACTCACAGCAATTGTACCGATGAGCAATCTTAATAATTGGAATGTTTACTTGATAGATTAAAATAACAACCTGGCTCTTCTCATATTTTAAAAATAAATGTTCAGTTTAAATTGAGAAACAATGCACATGAGAAAGAACTTCGAAAGCGTATCAAATGAAATGAAACCCTTCGCTGATGGAGCAATTTTATAATTAACTACCGGCAAGGCGCAATCGTTAAAGAAAATTGTTTCTCAATGGATGAAGCAACACCTTGAGACTACACAACATTTATACTATAAATTATAACTTTCAATGAAAATAAATTATTTTTTGGAGACCTATTCTAGAAAAAACGTTAAATTTCTCAAACTTGCAGTACTTTTTACCAGTAGTGTATATCGGAGTGGAACAATATCTTATAGCTCTGTATGTCATTCATGTTTTTCTTCTTATTGCCCCAAAATATCTCATTAATATTTCAAAGAAATCTGAAGCTTTTGTATTCCTCGTGATTGCGTGAAGGAAATTTCTCCAAAATTATCTATCTGAAACTCGTAAAGCAGCTGTGGGCAGAAAAATTGATTTTTTTAAACCTTAAGGCTTTAGAAGTATAGGTAAGAATTTTGAAAAACAAGTTAACCAAGTCTTATTTGAAAATGGGAAATTTTATGCCCTTTTCTCTGAATTTTGTTAGGAAATGTATGCTTGAAAGTTAAACATTATTTGATATTTGACCTATAGAAAAATTATATTTAAAACGATACATTCATTAAAATGTCTTTTTTTAATTCTTTTTATCATGTCAAAGAAAAAATTCTATCTGTTATATGTTGACAGATAAATAAGAGGAATTTAAATTATCTTAACTACCTAAACATTTTTATACACAGCGATAGAGAAATAATTTTAACATCAATTTTTTTTTAAATTACATTTTAAGCAATGAGTTCTTCATTTAACAATTTTTTTTTTCAAATATAATATCAAGCCACTTTACTTTAGTTTCATTATTCTTAAAGAAATAAAATTCAATATTTTAATGACATTTTACCTGCCCTTTTTGCTTTAGCTTGTTGCAGTAACAACTTATGAGGTGCAATAGTTATTGTCATTGCTTTCTGAGCTATTTCGATTGCCACAACTATAATCCTAGCCAACAATTTGCCAGATGGCAGGTTTTGATTACTGTTGTCAGAAATAAAATAAGATGAAAGCAAGCTTTTGAAAAGAAAGCAAATGGAATTCATCCATATATTAAGCATTTCATTTAATCCAATCAATATTAAAGCTAATGAATCTTTAGAATCCCATTTTGAAACAGAAAATGACGCAGATACGATAATGGATCTACCGTATGACCTTTAAACACCTTTAAACATGGAATGCGCAGATAATGTTTCCTTCTTTGGTATATTCTGTTAATGATTCAAACACTCTTTTTAAAACTGACTGTGGAAAAAAATTAAGTCTCAGAAACTCTTAATTGATAAGATAATGGCTTTGTCTTTCAAAACAGCATGTAGTTCTTTTAAAAAACTTAATTTAAAGCACGGCTTTTTCATTCCTAATTTTTTTAATCAAAAAATTTCAGAACTTTCGATAATACTTTTTAAATTGTGATATCTTCTTCGGTGAAAAAACAAACTTACTTTGGCGCGTTTTTATCAAAAATAATGTAACATTCTTTTAAAATTAGAAAATAAATAACGCAGTAAAATTTTAGTTAAAATAAATAAAAATGAGAGGAATTTTTAAAAAGTTTTTCAAAAACTTAATTTAATTGCTTTATGCTAGGCTGATGTTCCCGACCACTGACAACAAATGACAAATTTTAAAGAACTTGAATAAAAGAGGTTAAATTTCTTTCTGTCCCAGTATTATTCTGTTCGATCCAGTTAAGAATATTGATCAATGGTTTAAATGGTCTTGATATAAAGAAAAGAAATTGTGTAAAGTACCATGAAACTTTTTCCTATACCTAATACATTAATATGTGCGATTCAAAATTACAATATTTGCTTTAAAACAGCAATTTTGAAACTTAAAAGTGGAACCTCAGCATTACTAAATTCAACTAAAATAATCCACAGGAAAAAGAACTATATTAAAATTATTCACTTGTTTACAAAAACTTATTGCTTGCATCTTCCTTGCTTCAAAGTTGCATCATTTCAATAGACAGAATTAACAACTGTTCTTTGTTTTTTACTGCTTCCTTGGATCAAATTATCTCTATGCTTTCAATGATTTTAGAGATTATTGTATTTTTATTTCTAATCATAAAAGTAGTGTTAAATACTTTATTAGACTTCTTGTCATATTATTTCCAATATGCATTTATTTATTTTAAAAAAGCGAGCACTAGGAAAAGAAATTTTCTACTTCGTTTTGTTGCTTATTTTCTGTGTCATTCCTGTTGGTTTTAAGAATTAAGATCGTAGATTACGCTTAAAAGGTTGAGTGAGGAAGGAAAACGGTTATTTATTTATCTAAATAAACTGTTCATGTGGAAATATTCCAAATTTCTGTCAAAATGTTTGTGTTTTCTTTGAGATCAAGTCTATGCTTGTTTCTGTCACTGGCGATGTGAAGATTAGCGGCCCTCTTAATGGGTTTCTTTTATCCCTCATTATATTTGGCTTTGAAAAACGACATAAACGCACTATCTGTAATAAATAAAAAGAGAGTTTGCTTTCAAATATTTTAATTTTGTGGTTTCTTCAGGAACTTTTATTATAACTTATCAATCCTTTTTTTCCAGAAGTATACATATATCTTTATTGCATGAGTTCCATTGCTTACGAAATATCAACGATCTCTAGCATCTTACTATTAATCACCTCACAAAGAAATTATATGCAGATGAAATATAATATTTTATCTCAAAGACACTTCATATGGCTGGTGGCCGAGCGATCTACTTCCCCTTTGCTCAGCCACTGGTTTCCATGTTGATATTAAATTCGTTATGGTCAACTATATACAGTTTACCATATTGATGTTAATCATCCAACTTAAAATTTAATCAATTTATCTCAGGATTCTTTGTGACTTATCTTCACAGTTTCAACCCATGTTCTCGTGACCGCTACGTTTGTAGAGACAAAAGTGATATAGCTCATTTTGTTGTTGCCTGTCTTATCACAAAAATCTTTCATTTTACCAAACTGAGGGTAGGAAACTCATCAATATTGTGCAAAAATAAAAGATTACTCTAAATAAAAGTCCCATGGCTAGAATAACGAGGTTTATGATTATAAGCAAAGTCATGTTGGTGTGATCTCTTCGTTGATTAAGAATGACTTTAAGTGTCTTCATTGGTCATGAAGAGATTTACTGTGGACTTTTTCAGTACGCATTTGTGTCATCTAATATTTCCGCCATTTGTATTCTAGATTCTTCCTCACAGTAAGAGGTTAGTGGCTTAAATGTAAACCTTATTAGACGGTTCCCTTCGACATTAATAAGATTTTGATAATATCGAAAACAGGAAAAAAGGTTAGTATAATAATTTTAGCTGTAAGCTCGAATACAACAATAGTTCAGTTAACTTGACGAATCCCCATGAAGAATCTTACAGGTCATTAAGGATGTAAGTGGACGGAGAAACGATTCGCACTATATTCACTACTGTTATTTTAATGGGGGGAAGCGTCTTTCTGTTAATCCAAGGGAATTCAAGGAAAAAATAAAGGGAGGCGGGGAGGAATAGATGAGGAGAGAAGGGAGGGGGATAAAATAAGTTGTGTCGACCTGTGGAAGATGGGACCAAGCAAAGAAATTCTCTTTTCCCTAAACATGTTTTCCGAGGGCGAAAACTTGTTGAAAACATTTTGATGGTTATTGGTCTCAGGAATCACACTTCCTGTGGCAGTAGGGGTCGCATTTCGGCTCCGTCAATAGAGAGCCGCCTCCTCTCTTCCGTACATTCCACATCTTTTCCGGCGGCAAGAAAAGAAAGAAGAAAGTTCCACCCCAAAAAGCGTCGAACTTTAAGTAATCCACGAGTGCTTCCTTGTGGACAGAGTCGAAACCAATCAAGTTAATGGAAGCGAAGCAAGAGCGTCACGAAATCAAGTCCGCAAATATTTGTTCTCCAGCCCAAGGACCTCATTAACGTGGCCGCCATTTTCCTTTTCGCCCACTTCATCACACGCACCTGTCTCAGGACTGGGTCACGTGGGACGGATACTGCGAGCTGATTGGCCAAGGGGGTAGCCGAGCGTACTGCATTCTGGAGAGTTCACTTTTTTTTTTTGTCCATGAGGCTCGCTTTTCTTATTTTCGCGAAACATTTTCCTTAGTTCCGATCTTTTTTTTTAATCCTTTTTTTTATGCTGTAGAACTTTTTCTCTTATCTCTTACTTTTTTTTGAGAAAAAAAAGAGAGCTTGAAAAAGTTTGGACGCTAAGTTAATCTATCGCTTTTGTGATACACTTTTCAATGTACAAGAAACGGTAATAAGCACGATGAAGTATTCCAGGTAGTATCAGTCGTTGATTATTGTGGTATTAATTTAATGTGTTTAACTAAAGATTCTATGACAACCACGATATTAACCTGAACCTCACAACGGGTTATGAATGGGACATTACTATTTGTGCATCTTCATCAATTAATTTTAAATAACTTAATAATTAATAAAAAAAAGATATTTACTCATTTTCTTTTTCCATTCATTTTCTTTTTTTTTTCCATACCGTTGGCAATTTACTTGTTTGATAATAACACATAATTAACTATTTCTTATGAAGTCCTCCTATGAAATATTAGTATTTTTCGACATATTTGCATATTCGTTGCCAAAAAAGATAATTAAAATACTTTTAAATTAACCTTATTTTTTATTTCAAAATGTTTAACCTTTTATTGCAGTTTAATATTAGGAAATAGAATTTAAATTTTATTTCGCTGTCGAACAAATCAGATAGTTACAGAATAATAATAATAATAGAAATAATTAAAAAGGGAATAATAGCATGCATGAAAGATGAAAGATTTGTTTTTATAATTGTTATTATTTAGATGTCTGGGAATGATAAATCTGTCACCTAAAAAAATATAAATCAATTTTAAAATTGTGAAAATCCTAGACAGGCTTGCCCTGTCTCTGGCAGTAGTAAGAGGAAACAACAAACAATTTTCTTATCGTCATCACTATTACTGAAAGGATGGAATATCAAGCGGATTTCGAATTTCGAGACGATAGTGAATTTGTGATCGTTTAAAATAAAATTATCAGAATTTGCAAGCTAAATATATATTTTTTGACAAAAACTATTACGGTAGTGAGGATAAGAACGGTAAGTAGATATGACATGAATCAATGAATCAATAAACGGTTTTGAAATGAATCAATGAATTATCGACTTCAGATTAGAGATATTCATAACATGCGTATAGTAATATGAAGCAGTTTAAACTTTTGATCAGTTCGTTTTTTTTTCTTTTTTTTTGTAATATGTTTGTCCTTTCATGTGAATTCATGGACACAGAGGTTACATGGATGCAATTTAATGAGAAATACAAACTTCATGGGCAATATGCAACACCACACTAAATGGATTAGGATAGAGAAATTGAGTCGATAGAATTAAAAAACAATACATGCAATTTTAACTATTTTAGGAATATTTTAAAATCCATCCCCTGATGTTGGCAGGATGATACGGACGGAGCTTGAACCAGCATATCCCATGTTCCTACATCCCACTAAAGTGAGTACATCTTGTTTAAACAATTTAAATACGATCTATACTTTGAGGAATCAGGTCTCGAATGTATGATCTTTCTTAACTTAATCCAAAACGATGCCACCAAATCACTAGCCTAATGATTAGGTCATGAATCTGGAGTTGGAGAGCTCCAAGTTCGAAACCCAGTTCCACCAATGATCATGCAGGTCCACAAGTTTGGTGTGTATTAAATATGATGCCACAGGTCAAAGATCCTACAGCTGGTGAGGTGCAGAAATTTGGATTAGGGCTCAATGCTCACATGTTATTCATATCATCTGATGATTCATACCACGAACCTCCAAGTTATTTGGAAACAGATGCGTTTAAAAATAATCCTTGTGTAGTTTCAAAATGAGATGTTAGCTTTATTAAACTAAGTTGGGCCATCTAGATATATAGATCTCCAAAAATTTATGTTCCATATGAAATGAAATTAGAAATTGCGATTTTTTTATTCTCATTCGGAACGATATTTCGGTTACATAACTATTCTATGATAATTTAGTAAGAAATTTAAGACACTCTCCACATAAATTACTGCTTTTATTTGGCAAAAAAGTTTTAGGAAATGGTTATTCCTTAGGAAAAACATTTGTAAAAACTTTTGCATTGGTTATCTTAAAATGTCTGATTTTTTTCATGAGATACATTTCATATACATATGTGCGTATGCTTGCGTAATGTTATTAAAAATCTAATTTAAATCTTACTTAATTTAGCCCATATTAACTTAATTTTAAAATATTCTATTATTTCCTAATCCAATTCCATTTATTTATTTAGTTAATTCTACTCGCACTCTATAAAATTCTGACATCAGCATTTCCTGTCACTCCAAGAGAAGGGATAAAAATCTTGTTGCACAATTCCCACAAATGCTTTCTATGTATTCAGAGATTAGGATATAAAAAAATCTTGCTGCTGAATGTCTGCTGAACTAACGATTCGTCCTTACTCAGAATCTATCTCAGGAACAAACGTCCAATTCCAGCTATCTTTCTTAAAGTCCCGAGACAAATATAGGGTTTTGTTACATATTTTCAAACTGTGTCACCAACAAAATTTTGCTATCTGATCACCATCTTCCATCTTCAAGGATAAGTGCATTTGCGAAACATCTGAGAAAGCAACTCCAATGCTTTTTCTCTCCTACGGAGGTCCATTGAATGAGGACATAATGAAATCACCAATTCTACCAATGAAGATATAACATAGGAAAGTTTCATCCATTCCAACAAATTAAAGTACTTATAGATAATAAACGCCCTCTATACTTAAATTTAAAAAGTTTTCTTATACAAAGAATAGAGTGCCAATATTTATCATAGTATTTTATACATGATATCTGCCGGCTTCCTGGCTTAGGGCTAGCGTGTCTTCCTAGTATTCTGGGCTTCCTTTTCGGGCATGGTTGTTCTTCTGCGTTCTATCTGTGAGTAGTGTGAATGTGCCCCCCTGTAAAAAAGGGGTTATGCTAGCGAATCTGAAGAATGAAGTAGTTAAGTCGTACTCTTGGCCGTAGTTGGCACTACTGAAAAGCACGGGAAGCTAATTTAGGCTTAAAATCGTTGACAATCAATGTTTGTTGTCAATGTTTGTTTCCAATGACAAATGTCATTGGAAACAACAACATAAAATTTTTCTATCAGTTTTATTTTTTGCTCAGAGTGACCATAAAATAACTTTTCTTGTGTTGGAGGCGTCTGTAGTTGAAACTTACGAGCGGAATGAAATTGATTTTTCTTTATATATACATTGTAGAAGGAAGCCACGAAAAACGAATTCCGCGAAAAAAGTATCTTGTACACTAATGCTAATCATAATTCTGTGTATAAGATGTCGTATTGTTAAGTTTTATTTTAGAGCCTTCATCACCCCATATCTTTCACAAAGTGTTGGTTTCGTTTCTTTATTATTTATAGTTGTATATTCTTTCCTATATATCATTGTGAGCCTCATCTCAATAATATTATAAATATTTTCAATCACAACAGCTTTGAACATTTAAATAAATTGCAGGATCCTTAAGTTGAATACTTAGTTTCTCGCATGTGAAGTATGGAAAAAGAAAGAATTAAAATCGTCAACAAATTCGAGATCGAGATGTTGACTACTATTTACATTTCAGGTCTCCTTCAATCCGAAAGACACATTTTTTTTCACTATGTCTGTCTGTTGCTCTATCTTAGTGAGCACGATCGCTCACAAACACCTTTGATTAGATTAATGTAATGTAATTTAATTTAATTTAATACAACTATATTTAATATAATGGATTATTTAATGTAATAATTTCTTTAAAAATTTGAAAGAAATCCATTCTAAAAAAGTATGTTTATCAGGCTGTGAGTCTGAATGCAATAACTAGAAAACATAAAGAGCTAGTTAAAATTCGGGGCATAAGTTATGCAGTCACAATGCAAATCTGTATCAAAATTGGAGTCAAATTTTCTCTCTAATTGTGAAAAACATATGTAAAAAGGGTGTAGAAACGATAATGATATTTAATAATGAAATTTGTTAATACATCGATCATTCTTGTGATGGCTTATATTTGTAAGTTTGACAAAATTCCAATATTTACTAATTTGTGAAAGATTAGGAAAAACTTGTTGCATTTTTTAAAACTTTTTACTTAGAAAAAAAGAATCTTAAATATAAAACTTTCTGCAAAATGAAGAGACAAGGGTGAGTGTTAAAAATAAGTTAAAGCTGTAAAGATGAATAAATAAATAAGCTATCAGTTTTCGACATACCTTATGATAGCGCCAATGGATAGCAGCTCTGTGAATGAGAGCAAAACATTCAGCCGTTTTTATAAAAATATCCAGCAAGATTTTTGGGCAAGTTCTCAATAGGACTCCAACATTGTTAATCTGCATACCTTCAGTATCATCAGACTAAAACCAGAACTTTGTTCTACAGCTTCTTCGGACAGATCCATTGATTTATTCTTTAGCCCATCCATCTTTCCCTTTACAAATCAAATAATAATAGGTAAGATATGGTCAATAATACTGCCTCCAAATTTACTTTACAAGAAATGAATCCAAGAGAACCTCCCTTCTGAACAAGAAACATGGCAAAGGTGATCACCTTGTGTTTTAGAATGTTTCATTCTGGTGAGCGCGCGGGCTTGTCTGGGGGAAGGAGGAGAGAGTGCCTATTCAACATAAAATAAAGTGCTAAAGTACAGCGAATTCGAGAAATTGCATAGAAAATTGGACATTAAACCATTTTGTATCTGTTACCCATGTGGTCAAAATCATTCAATATCGTAACAGACCTACCATTTAGGTAAAGTTTTGAAGAAACTTTTTTGCTTCAAAATTATAATAATTATTCTTGCAGCCTATAGAACTATTCAAGCTCTCTTTCTTTTAGGCAAAGAAAGTAACTTCTAGGCACTGGCCATCCAAAACCATTATATATCTTTCAAAACCTCAATTTTGCATTTAGCATCTAATAGATAGAGAAGTTTTGTACAACCCGTCTTTATACTGGAAATGTCCATATACAATAACTGGACAAGAAAGAATTTTCATTCAAACATTTAAGCCAGTTGTTTGTATAGTTTCTTTTCTTGAAGATTTTTCATTTGAGTTTAGTTTCCAAGACTCTTTTTCATCTTTAAATAGCAAATCTTTATGTAAGCCTCCAGGGTTTATTCTCTTTTACTTATTTTTAACATATGGTAAATATTTAGGATCTTTCCTTTTCTTTTGTATTCAGCTTATTACTTATTCCCTTTTTGATACAAAATCTTGAATCCACTCTCTTTTAAGTTTTGTTTGTTTATATGCTTTTAACATTATGATAAGAGGGCTGTATTTTTAAGTTCGTAGTGACAACCTTTAATACAAGCAAAATCGAAAAAAAGCATTTTCTTTTTGACTTTACAAACGATTCTTTATATTTTCTAAAAAGTTTTCTCTACTTCCTCATCGATATTAGCATTCCTCATAGATATCTGACGCCAGGTTTGATAATTCATTATTCGTTACCATTAAGACTTCTTTGTCAGTGAGTAAACACTTGCCACCCAAGAAAGGTTTCAGATAGGTGAAGAGGGGACGCAAAGTCTGGATTTCATGCGGGGAAGGTGAATATATCTCAGACAAAAGGCCGATTCATATTTTGAGTTTGAACTGAAATATGTTGCCTTTGACTGCATTATTTAATACTAGCCGCCTTTGGCGACCAGCTGGTTCACCATGAGTAAGGCGTTCTAAAATTTTCAATTAAGTCACATATTCATTAGCTTTGAAGCAATTCCGGGCATTAACTGGCCTGAAATTAAAAATGTTTTTTTTCCGTGATGCTGCCAAAATATTAAATATGTTTTTTCAAAGAAAGCGAAAAAGGAAAAAAAGGGTTTGAATAAATGATTTAGATGTTGCAAACGATTATAGAAACTTTGCTTTGCATTTATTTTTTTAGAAACTATCACATTTTATAATGGAAAAAAATATTGAATTAATGATACAGATATTGTAAACGATTATAGAAATATGCCATTGATTCGGGATTTCAATGCATATGCTGTCTAAATACAATCAGGTTTACCATAAATAAAGAAGATTTGTTGAATAAAATGATTTAGATATTGCAAACAATTATAGAAACCTTTGCGTTGCATTTATTTTTTTAGAAAATATCACATTTTATATTTCTTTTATTTTATCCAGTCACGTGTTAAAAGTTGCATTTCTTTAGATTTATTTTGCGATGATAATTTTTTTTATTCGAACTTCCGGCATTCTTTTATTTTACCCAGTCACGTGCTAAAAACATGGTTAAAATATTTCTCTAAAAAATTCGTTAAAAATAGAAGCTTACATTATAAATTAAAATATCTGATACCGTTAGAAAGCTAATTTTTTAATCTTTAAATTGATATAAAAATCATGTTTGTGCAATAATATCTTCGGAAGTTATAGCGGAAAGACGTCGAAATTTCGCTTAAATTTTTAATTAATTCAAATTCTAATTAAAAATTCGAAAAAAGGGCTCCGAGGTGCACATTCCCAACCTCCAAGGTATACATGTACTAAATTTGGTAGCTGTAGGTCCAATGGTCTGACCTGTAGAGCGCCAATACACACGCACGCACGCACGCACGCACGCACGCACGCACGCACACACACACACACACACACACACACACACACACACACACACACGCGCGCGCGCAGACACACGTTGAGCTTTATGATAAGTATAGATGAACGTTTCCCTGATTTTTGCGTTCCTTTTCTATTACTCATTATATCACCACTATAAAACATATATATCTTGCTAAAAATAACCCCAGTTTTCATGTTTCTGGTTGGTAAGAGTCTGATGACTGATAATATTTAATGTTCGGTGGGATGTTTGATTACTCTACTCGTACACGACGAAGCACGTAGACTTATACCAAAAAATACAAATGGCGTCGAATTCTATACAAAAAATGTCGAGTGCCCAACCGCACTTATTTGCACACGATTGCAAACTTAGAATCGATATGAATAAACGGAATTTAAAATCTAACCATTTTATGACTAACAAATATCTTGATACAAACGATGAAAAATGTACCTCAATGATTTTAACAGCTGGAGTCAACAATAATTTAAATTGTAAAAAATGTAATTTTATGGGAGAGAAATTGAAGTATTTAAAGTTTGAATAATTATTTTATTTTTAACATTCTATGAGTAAATACATTTTTTTTTCTCTTTTTATCACCATTAAACCAAATAACAATATTAGAATGTGTTTCCTAATTTTTTTTAGTTTTAAATTAATCAAGAATTATTTTTTGCCGTGCTTAAATATTTTAAATATGGTAAGTATAAATATCCTATTCTGCACAGTAAAATTTGCATTTTTATTGAGGATAAAAAAACATAAAAACTTAAATATCTAGAGCAACATTCTTGTTTTTTATAATATATAATGTATTATTTTTCCCAAGTTCCATTCACTTTCCTTTTGAATGAAAGCAGAAGATTTCCTTCTCTTAAGATTTAAAAGAAGTACAGGAATGTAACAAAATAAATGAAAGGCTTTTGCATTGATATTAGCATACTGGTTGATGAAAACATGGATATATTTTATATTAAATTAAGATGTGCGTATATAGAACAAAATAATAAAATGTGTTTAAATACATCAACAAATGTGAGATTATCTAGTAAAAAAATCTAAATATTTGATTTATTTAAAGACTATTTTGATAACTTTAAATATTTCCGAATTTCAATATTCAGCATTCAATAGTTATATCTATTTAAAATTTTTCAGAGGAAAATATAGCACAGAAGTATATATTTTTTTCAAAAGCATAATTTGTTTCAATATCAAACTTTAAAATAAGGTGAAAGAAAAAATAACGATTTGTACTCATTTTTCTCATTTGAAAACAAATATGCAACTTTTTGAAAAATATGAACACTTTTATTGCAAAGCTTTAGGTATATCTCTCGGTTATAATAACGACAGTGAAATTTCAAATATATCGGTTTAATTCATTTCAGTTGCGTCAAAAGGTAGACATCACTAACGATCAGACAATCTATCTCATTCGGAATCATTTACATTAGTATCAGTTGCTGTCCTAGACTTTCTAAATTATAAGAAATTACAAATGATGTGCAACTGAACTGTAAAAAATTGCACTGCATGCGAGATGAGTTGAAACACCGTTACCTACTTAATTAATTGGACTGATGTCATTTTCTGAGGTAACAAGAGTGATGGGGATGACTATCGAAACTTTGATCCGTGTTCATTTATAAACTTAAAAGTAGGATTTCAAACTGTGAATAAGAAATACTGGAGAGTTAACTCGGTGGGATTTGTATACCAGAAGCACTGACGATTCTGATATGAAGTTAGTTTCAAACTCGGTAATTTAACGTCGGAACTCACTTTATCAACAGGTCAAGTAAATTACAATAAGTTCGCAATTTGAGATATCAGATCAAACTTTCTCCGCTCCTAGCCAAAGCTATCAGATTTATCTGAGTTACCGGATTGTCACAGATGTGATTTGTGAAAAAAATTCATTATCACAAATGATTCGTGTGCTAAAACTTCCTTAAACAGCTATTCCTATCATTTGCGCAAATCAGACTATAACACCTATTTTTGTACATTCAGAACATTCGAGAATCTGCTTTCTATTTTTGTTAACTTCTTATTCGCATACTTGTGGTGCCCCAAGGCATGAAGATGGGGGGTAGTGCTATAGCAAAAAATTCTCATTGTTTGGTGTTCTGTTGATTACATTGTTTCAATAAAGCTGGTTTTATTAATAATTAAGTTCAAAATGTACAAAAACATTGTGAAGGCGATTGCAAGAAGTCTTGACTATTTCAGATTTTAGTAATACAGAATGTTTAAGGTGCAGAGTCCCATTCTGTCTTAGTTATTATTTCAGTCACTATTCTTCCCCTTTTGTGAGATTGCTAATATTTGTGGTTGACAATTCTGATAATTTTTTCTCTATGACTGTCATAATAAAGTCATAGTTAATATTTTAAATAAATGCCAAATGTAGTCTTGATTGTATGTTATGTTCAGCTTACTTAAAAGTTAAATTAGTAGTTAAACAAATTGAAATTTTATCACTGATTATCATAAATACATCTATAAAATAACCAAAAATTTTTTTAAATTATTTCAAACTTCAGTTAAAATTGAAAAGGCAAATTTTTCATCGCTTTTTCTCATCGTTGCGTATTTTATGGAATTGCTCGAATGTACAATTATTAAATTATTTATTGGATCCAAATTTATACTCTTCAGGGAGGTAAGGGGTTGAATCTCAAAATCATATTTATATTTCTAAATACTAATAAATAATAGTTATACTTAACGAAAGAATGAAATAACAAGAAATATTGTTATGAGTCGTGGTACTAACATTATTCCAAAGGTTCTCTACGTATCTTTCAATATAAAGGCGAATTAAGATGGTTGTTACAAACGTCCAAAGAAAATAATGAAACTTTAAATGAAATTCGGCCATGAAAGCTGGCTGGACATTAGTCGATATACTCTTGAAATGCATATTTTGGTGAAGAAATGAGGAAATTTTTTGTCTTGGAAATTCTTGGGTAATATTTGATAGATATTTAAGTGCGGGCTCTTATTCTTGCATTCCACCATCTTTTTATCAAGTATCGGTGTCACATCAGCGTAGGGGGGGATATACTTTTTAGGAACCCTTTTTCTCTTTAAATATTATTTGCTTGTTCGATGAACGAATATAAATTAATTTTTACTTACTTATTGTGCTGAAAATTATCTGTTTAAATACTGACGTATTTTAAAAATTAAGTAAGATTTTGATTTGTTAATCATATATATATATATATATATATATATATATATATATATATATATATACATATATATTTATATATATAGATGTATGTAAAGGAATTTAGAAAATTAAGGATACTTTTGCTCGATTAACCACACATACGTTTTTTAAAAGAATGAGCCATCCTATTTTGATATTAACATACCAAATATAAGAGAATAATTTATCTTGAATATAATAAACAGAAATCCTTTAAACTTATTTCTTAGCAATCATAAACTGGATGAAAAAGGAATTGAGCATTTCTAAGTTAATTATTTATTTTCTTATTGAGAGTACTAAAACATTCATGCTTATACCTTTTTAAAAATAAATTATTCAATTTTACACTCGAATATGTACCATAAATCAAAAAGCAGTACTTTGATTTTTATCTCAGTAATATGGATGAAATTCTACATCAATTGCAAATAGCACAAAAGAGAAATACTGCATCATTTCTTAACTGAATTTAATCTTCAAAGCCATGAATATTAATAAAGGATGATGCCATAAATGCTAATAAAACTGCATTTTAGAAAAGATTAATTCCCTGCTGTTACCCACGCTAAATCCTTCTCATCTTTATTGACAGTTAAACAAATGTTGTAGCTTTTGTAATAAATATTGGTGTCCGTAAAATATAAGACCACAAGGAGTTATTATATATAACGTAAATAATTTATAAAAAGAATAAAATATTCTCAAGATGAAAATTTTATTTAAGCACGGGATTTTGTTGATTATCGGGATAATTCGGAATGTTTTCCATTTCTGTTTCAGGCTCTGTGCCTGTTAAAATAATTTAGATAAAAAAACTGAAAATGGTGCTGAATATGTTAATTGTATTTGGGCACGTTCTCTGTCAGCTTGGTGGTAAGACCTCGGTTTTTGAACCAGAGAGTTTCAGATCCTCTTCTGTCGATTAACCGTCGTGTAAGTAGGTCTGGTGTACGTTAAACTATCGGGGCAGAACGCCCTCCAGATGATGGGAAGCAGAAGTTAGGAGAGAAGGCCCAGATACTGTCCTCGTCATCCGGCCGTATTTTAACTTTACGAGGTCTGTCCCAGAATAAACCTAGTGTTGCTTTAGAAATGGTACAATAATTTAACAGAACTGAATTTTCAATCCATCATTTGGTCTGAGATGTGAATATCAAACTCATTGTATATTAATAAAAATGCCTCCTTGGACTGAAATCCAGTGAACGTGGGAAAAAGAGTCATTGATTTTCCTGCTGGAATTCTTGTATTTCATTTTTAATCATCACTTCGATTCAAAGCATTATACTTTTTCAGGTGAGTGTAGTAAATCACAATATTCTCAAGGAAAAAATATTTCATAGATCCACTTGTTGGAAAACTCCCTACGTAGTTTATACTTAATATGCTCGCTCGCTATTCAGTTTTCAAGAGAGGGTTATCAACTATCAACTTGTTGTAATTATAATCATTTATTAAGCCAAAAATTGTGAAAAGACATCATTTAACTATAAAATAATTGATTCGAAAAAATATAAAAAATATTGTATTTATTAATAAACAGATACTTAATAAATTGGAATGCTTTGAGCAATGAAACTTTGATATATACTGTAATGTCTTGATCCTGGCGATCCAATAAGCGTAGAATTTCAGAGAATTCTTTTATTTACTGTCTATATATACATAAGAACAATTTGTTCTAATCTAGGTTTAAATATTTGATATTTACACCATTTGGAAGTTGACCACATTTACTCAACAGTCGAAGGTTGAAGGTTACTGTGAAAAGAGTTCTCCATCAATTCGAAGAAATAACACTACAAGACACTAACTGGTTGTTAGTCAGCATGGGTTCTAAAGGGGGAAGCATCAAATGCTGCAGTCCGCAATCCAAACAGTCTAATTTTTTTAAGAAAGCTCCCACATTTTATCGCTGTCCAAACTCTGGCTTTTCATTTCCCCTTCGTCCACTTGACTCTCTACAGCCCAATAGTTGCTCAGCAAATTGCTCTCATTTGTGACTCCAGTCTTCTTCTTGCATATAGCCGAAGTAGAAGACTGGAGTCACAAATGAGAGCAATTTTACTCCAGTCTAGAGGGAAAATGAAAATCAATGTTGCACCATTGTAACTGACCATTCTGGAACACGTGTTAATGATAATCCTTCAAAATGAGATAACATTTGGCTTCCAGTTTGGTTGACACTTGAAGGTTCGATAAGTTCCTCCCAAACAATCAGCCCAACGTGTGGTTCTCAGTCGACATCACCAATGGCTAGATGCGACGGTACTCGGCGATAAGGAAATACCCCGTATGGCAATCTCGAGGCATTAACAGTGGAAGGTTTTAAAAGGTGATGACACAGCTGGCTGGAAATGCCGCTTATCTTAATGGGACAGGAATAATATAATATTATTGATTTTTTACGTAATATTTCTTAAAAGAAAATGAGCATTTCTAGGACAATCTGTGTTCTCTACTTCGTCAAAGTCATGATAGCAGCACACTGAACTAAGCATTATGAGCTTATTTCTTTTACTTCCCTTTCATTTTCATGAACAGAAAAACATATATTTATCATCGTGGAACAAGCCCTTTTCAGTTCTAATAGCTCAGATAATTCAGACTTGTTCGCATAATGCTTTCAGAGCTTTTCAAGAAAGGACTGTACAGAAAGCATAAAAAATCTTTCTTGTTTATTTTTGAAGAATAGTAAAATGCAAATTGCTATGAAAATATATTTTATCACCAAATAATTCGATCCAACTCTTAATTTATCCTGCTCCTATGACTGATGAGTTTCTTATGGTCCCGAAAACTCGGTAAGAAGGAAATGCTTATCTGCATTCTAAGGGTAAAACAAGCCTCTTTAAGTTCTTTGAAAATTCCTTATCCAGAATTATTTGGATAATGCTTCAAAAAATCTGCCTAGAAATAAACATTTTTATAAACATAACTTTTCCATACACATTTCAAAAATATGTTAGACAGAAAAAAAAAATGTGAACTTATTTGAAAATATCCCTTACAGTTTAATATCTGTAATAATCTTCTAGTGTGTCTTAACCCAAAATAGAAACAATTCTCTCTCTATAATTCGGAAAATCGCCATCAAAGGCCTCCGAAATTTTCGTAATAAAAACATAATGCAAACTAATCTAAAAATATTCTTCACAACTAAATAGCTGCACCTAGAACTTAATAAAAAAGAAGGGAAATTTCTCCTTCTAAAGACTCCTTCGGGGGATCTATTCCTTTTCAAAGTTATCTTAGCTTTCGGAAGAAAAACAAAACATAAATGGGTTTTAAAATGTTCTTTACTGTTAAATAGTTCCACCTAACCCTAAACAAATAGTCGGAAAGTTCCCCTTACTAAAAGCTCCTTTGGGGGCATAAGAAATCTGTAATAATGAAATTCAGGGGAAAGGGGAAAACGTTATGGTCAGATGGGAATCATCCGTTTCCCATAGTTTGATAAAAGCCCTACAAGTGGCAATCTCAAAAACCTTTGGCAGAGCAGAAGTTCTAAGTGAGCGGTAGTCTTTGGTCACTTAGGAGTTGGGAGACTTCTGACTGAGACCCCACACGACGTTTTGAACAAGAGGCCGACGAATCTTTGCATCGATGGTCTCTCCAAGGCCTTCTTCAAATTCGATGCTTACAAGTCTTCGGAACAGAACAGGCTAGAAGGTCGAAGTTCAAGTCAATGAGGGAAGTTGTGGGATTGAAAAGATGCTACTTAAGGCTGCATAATTGAGCAGCAACAGAGGTGAATTTACCTTGATTGGGTTACTGTGGGAAAGTGAATGAAAGAGCGGAAAATGGAAAGGTTTCAGTTTTCTTTCTGCCTATTTGTCATAACTTTCCTAATAGAAAAAATTAATTAAAATATCCAGGAATTATTAGGAAGGATATTGAGAGGGAAAAAAAAAGAAAATTTAGAATTGAAATAATAGGTTTAATATGTATAAGTATTCTTTTCGTTACATTTTTCAATGCATCTAAGAAGCGAGGGTCAAATTAAAAATGAGAAATTTAGAGTCAGACAAATAGTTTTATTTTTATAAATAATTTCAAAACTAAAAATATTGTTCATATCTTTGTAACCAAAAAAATTTCTACTAATGATAAAGAAGAATGTGTGCGTATGTTTGCGATCTTCGGAACAAACTATATTAGCAAAATTTACCAAATGTGCCACAGATATACTTTGGAGTTGGAGAAACGCACGTTGAAAATACTTTTTTCAAAATTTTAACTGGAATTCCGATTAATTAAAAATGAAAATAGTGCTGTTTCTTTGCTGTAGCATCTTAAAATACAATTGTACAAACATTATTTTTATGACATTTTAAAATTTAAAACCTTTTGTTTTAAAAATACGAATTGTTTTACAAATTTTTCCTAAATTTGATCATTTTTTAAAAATAAATTTTACTTTCATGTATACGAAGTACAGAGAAAGTATCGTAATCATCAAAAAATTCGGACTCCAGATTTTGACTAATTTCCAAGTTAAAAAACTTCTGAATTCGAAAATCACTTTTTTGCGATTGTTGCGACTGCTTTGAGTTAGGCATATGAAATTTGGTATATTGATTTACGAATTTACGTCTAAATTTGTAGATTTATATCAAATTTTGAACCAAATGTATTCAAGGAATTCCGACCGTCTAATTGTTCACGTGCGGTTGAACCTGATAACAATAAAACGCAAAGAGCCAGGTGAATAAAATTCGGTACAAAGGCTTAGTATTTAAAATATAAATATTATCTAATTTTAAAACAAATCTGTCAAAGTGTTGACTGTCTATCGGTCTATGTTTTCTCTTGCATGTTAATGCAATGATTTAAATAAATGGTATGTCGTATTTGATCTTGTGACCTCAACTGTAGTTTTGTGTCAAATTTTGGTTTCAATCAATTGTCAAAAAAGCATCCAAAATGCATATTTGTACGATAGATTCAATAAAAATACTAGATTCACACTAAATAACTGTATTTCTCTTATTGTTCATCAATGCCACGCAGGGAAATTGTGGCCTTAATCTTGGTCCACAATTTTGAGCGTAAGGCGTGGGTGGTAAGTCTTTCGTGTTAGAGTATGTGAGAAAGTTTCGAGGAGATCACTCATCCTGATTTATTTAATTCTCAACAATAGAATTCATGTTTTTAGTGAAACTCAAACCATTTCATAGTTTCATCAAATATTTAATCATATGAATTTCTTCCATTATTGAAAGCTATGGAAGAAGGATTTTTCTTATTATTTTTTGCCATGGAATATTTTGACTTACACGAGTAATTAGTAAACGGAATTCCTTACATTATCCTAAAAGACAATGTGCGGTTTGAAGCATATTACTTAGACACTTTAGTTTTTAACAGATCTATAATATCAAAGAACTCAAGCATTTGGAATATTTATGCATACAACAAACAGAACGATATAAAATTATCAAAATTTAATGTTTATCATAAGTCGAAGCTTAAATATAATTGAAGAGGGAATCATTAGTTCTGCATAAGCTATTTAATTGAAATTTATTATTATTCCTGACAAGCCAAATAGTCAACAAAGGGGATAGTGAATTAATAATCACATCACGTTTTCCAAATTTTACTACAGTAGATTCTTAAAATGATTTAATACATTGATCAGTCAAAATTCTTGATTAAAAAAATTTGATAAATCAAAATTTTTTTAATATTTTTACAAAATTAGAATTCCTTACTTATTTTACATCGATCTGAGTTTTAACAAAATATTTTTTCCTCCTTTTTTAAAAAAAGTCATCCAAAACTTCCTAATGATAAAGTTTTAGGATTAAAAAACGTGGGGATTAATGGCTAATCAAATACATTGAATAGGGATTGAATGTATATATATGGCAAAATGCAAAAAAGTGAATAAAGCAGAGATGAGGAATTAAATAAAAGGTTTTTTTCCGAAAACAAAGCAGAAGGATTTGAAGTAACATAACTAAATTCTTTTGCCATTCCTTTCATTTTCTTTCTAGCTAATTTATTAACACCAGCCATATTTTTTAAAAAAGGAAAGAAGAGGAAAAACCTTCACATATGTTTTGAAAAAGTTGAAAAGAAGAATTATTCAAAAGCTAACTTTAAAGAACACTATTTCCTCTTTTTCCAAAATTATGAACTAATCTTCATAAATATAAAATAAGATAATCCAATGCAATTGAATAAAGGTCAATGTTTTGATCGAAAACCATATTTTTAGTAGAGGCATAGACTACAATTTTAAGAATGCCCCGATTAATCTGTTTTTAATATAGATTATTATGTTTACAGTAAATATTAAGAAAACAAATTAATTTTTATCCTATTCTTTGAAAAATTAAGTATGTTCATTAACTTTTTAATTAAATTTTATTCATCCTTTTTTATATAGTAAATTTAAATTCAGAACACATCTAGAGGCTTTTTCTAATTCGAGTTCAGCAATTGAAATTCCAGCCTCAGTTAATCTATGATAAATAATCAGCATAATATTTTGTTTATACAAAAATAATTTATTTTAAAATTAATTAATTTATGAAATAATTTAAAATAAGTTTAATACAATAAATGACTGAATAATACTGAATTTTTTATTTTGAAAAATGGTTTCAGGACTCTTTGAGCTTACACTATTTCTGTCATAAACATAGATTAATTTCTATTGATGTATTATTATATGTACACAATTTATATTGCCTTTTTATTGAAATTATCAAAAAATGTTTCTAACAACCACAGCGTTCACAAAATATAAATATAAATGTAACACATAACTTTATATATGCTGTTGAAAGTAAAACAGCTTATTTGATTGAAGTGGAAAAATAAGTTGAAATACAAAGAAATTTAAAATTTTAAAATATTTTTAATATATCTAAAATATATTAAAAATATCTAAAATATATTTTTAATATATCTTTTTAATATATTTAAAATATTTTTATGAATTATTATGACTGCTTTCAGGGGAAACTATTTTATCACTTTTTTTTTAAATGTTTCATTTGAACTGAATTAAAAAAATTAAGGTATATTTTTGTAATTTATTAGTTGTTTTGTAGATTTTTTTGGTGATGAGAGGATTTTGTTTATGAAAATGTTTTGCACGTCTGATAAATGCATAGCAAGTAGAATATTCTTATGCTGTTTCATCATATACATTTTACTAAAATTTTAGTTCAAAAGATGCAATAACATATTTCAAATATATAGGCTTACTTTAATAATTGGCTATCAAATTTTAAACATTTTTGTTTTATTTCTATTCTACTTTATTTTAAAATTTGACTTATTTCATTCACTTGATTTTTTGTCCACATCCTGAAATGCTAGAGTTATAAAATCTAGTGAATATTTGTATTTTAAATGACAATACCTTATTTAAATATTTCCAACGCTTAGTTAACATTTAGTGAAATAATTAAATTTTGTTGAGGTTCTATAGATGACGCACCACCTGACAGAGTATATGAAAACAATTTAAATTCAAAATTTAGTAAAATTTATCTTATGATTAATAAATTAGTGATTGAAAAATAGAAGATAATCAAAATGAAAAAAATTTACCTTTTAGTGTGAGATAAAAGTAAAGTTTTTCAAAATTATTTTTACATATTTTGTTTCGCTATATTCGATATATTTGCAAATTAAAGATTTCATAATCAACTTTGAATTCATTTAGCATTATTTTCCTGAGGATGTTTTCAATAGTTGCCTCAAATATTGAGCAAGTGTACTCTGAGAATTAAGATATTCTTTAGAAGAATAAAAAGGCAAATTTCTGAGAAATTCTGTTGCACATTGCCGACACTATTCATTTTTCCTAATATTTGAGCTATTGAAAATATTGATACAAACCACACAATTCTAAATACTTTATTATAATTTAAAACGAAGGCGGGATTTAAAGGTAACAGATTTGTAAGAAATTAATGAATATGTATGGTTCTCGTTTTTTTCATTAGAAAGCGATATTTTATTTTATCAACTCGCAAAAGGAATCGATAACTTGTTTAAAAAATAATAATCACTTTTTTTGCATGAAACTTTAAAGATTTATATGAATTTAGATGAATAATTAATAATTCATATTTATTTTTTTACAAAACTATATATTACTTTAAAATTTAATAGATGAAGTATTATCTATGAAATGTTCAAATAGAAAATTTTTAATAACTGTATTGGAACGCTGGGAAATTATTTCTTTCAATGGCCTCAAAAATAGCTAATAGATTTGATGTTTAGTTTTGTTTCCTTAAAAAACTTGTACAAATTTAGAATCTGTTTTACATTTTCTGCATATTAAAAGCAGTAAACTACGGGTATCCCTCTCAATAATGCAAGTATGCATGATTTTTGGGACCCATCAACTGCAATAAATAATTAAATCCACACATCAAACAGTGTTGTCAGGAGTTCGGAAAAAATGAGCTGACTTTAAATAACTTAAAATGTTTAGTCTATTTAAGCTAGCCCTGAGGCGTAGTAACCGAGACAGTGCTAACGACCCTAACTCTAATCGTATGGTGCGTCATAGAGGCAAACCATTTACATGCATGCTCATGTCACTTTTTAAATGAAATATTATGAAGGGTCCAATAGCGCCGTCTATATTTACTAAATCACGGAAAACGACTAGAGGCGAAAAATTATATTATGCCTCTGACGTATGTTACCCTGACCTTGCCACCTAGCTTATCTAATTGAAATTATACTCATTTATAAAATTTATATTAATGATATTAGAGGCAAAGTATGTTGTAAAATTATTTATATAAATACAAAATAATGCTGAAGCTTTTTAGCTATCAGCCTTGCAGCTGTGATCTTACTTAAACCTCCATTTTGACGAAACGTCTGCAGACGGGTTCAAATTCTTAAGAACTGAAATGAACGCAACGCTAAAAGACTATAAAGTAACCCAATTATGTAATAGTATAAAGTAATACAGCCTTCATGGATTGAAGAAAAAAGTAAACTAATTCACAACTACAATTATATGCAGCTGGAAGGTTAAACTTGGTACCTAATTTCTACGGAACAAGTTATCAACAACAACAACAAAAAAAAGCAGATCCAGTTCTGTTTCGGTTATCTGGGAAAAAATGTTGAGCAAAACGACCACTAACTACTTTTCTGACTTCGCAACATCATAGGAGGTGCCAATCAATAGTTGATATTTAATTATTAACACTTTTACCGATGTATTGCGCACCGACTTTTAGATTCCAAAATATACTCATAAAATAAAGCGTTCGTTGGAATAAATATTTAGCACTTTCTCTCCATTATAAGTATGCAGCAGTGGCTTGGTTATAAAGTTTCGGCTTCGGAATCGGAGGGTTACAGGTTAGAGGCCTAATTCCACCGAAGAACGACCGTGTAAGCGGGTCTGGTGCACGTTAAATCCGTCGTGACTAAACGTCCTACCACTGGTGTGGTGTGGAAGTTTGGAGAGGGGGTTGCTAGCTCAGCTGCTGTTCTCGTCATCTGACCGGGGCTCAGAATTATGAGGTCAGTCCCAAAATAGCCCTAATATTGCTTCAAAACGGGACGTTATTATAACTAAACTGAACTAAACTCCATAATAAGTCATTGGAAGAAAAAGATTAGTGACCTCTTTCAACCGTTCGCAAGGTTAAATATTCTTGACTAGCTTATTAGAAACAAATATGACCAGCATGAAAAGGAACATTCATTAGGAAAGGGAATTAAAGCTATGCATAGTCTAATTCGTTTGGCGGTTAAAATAACAGGCGATAAAATTGGTGAAATCCTACAGATTAAGGGGTAAATAATACCACCACTTTTGCATGGAAATTCCCTACTTCAAATTTTCTTTACAGAGCTAAGTTTATTTAAAAATTTAAAAATTAATTTAATTTATATTTGATATCAACCAATCACAAATTATTCAAGAAAAAACTTTGAATCCAAAATTCCTTTCTAATTTCCATTTCAAACCCCCCCCCCCATGTGCTTTGTGTATTAAGAAATAGTGGATTTTTTTTATTTTTAAATATGTTTTGGTTATATTAACTGGATTATTTTTATATTATGTAATCCTTTATTACTATCTACAAGTGAAAAATAGTTGACTTTTAAAGTACAAAAAAAAAAAAAAAAACACCTTGACATGATTTAAATAATCTCTTTGGAGGATTGATCAGAAATCTTAAAGACAGAATTTAAAAGGTTAACTATTTATGCTGTTGCGCCATACAGAAAGAAACATTTAAGCATCACATCTAAATGATTATTTTCAGTCATTAATCATCCACTGGAGAACTTTTATCACATTTCTCCCGTGCTAACTTTCATATTGATTTCAGAAAATACTGCTTTATCATTTCTAAAATTCTTCTCCCGGAATCTATTGGTTTATTGAAAAACAAATTTAATTATGAGAAAAAGTACACCACGTTATTAGATCATTAATGCGATCGGCGATATAATTTACATTTTATTCCCTTGGGTTTTTTTATCCCCCACTTCAAAATATGTTCCACGTATTATTTTTTTTTCAGCAAGAAAATCGAAACTTTCCAGCAGTAAGCTAATTGCGTTCATTCAGGACTATTATCTCTCAGAACGAACCTTAAATCCATGAACTGACAAGGTTAATAATCATATTGTATGCACAGAGGAGCAGGAAGGACAAAAAATCCAATTAATTGAATAATAAGTCTGGGAGATTACTTGTATTATCTGCTCATAGGCAGAGAGCTTTTATTAAAAACCGATAGATGCCGCTAATTTTTACTTTGATGAATTACCCAATTCGTTCTGCCACCTAACGGTTGAAATGAGGACGAATGATAAGGCCGATGGCTCTTCTTCCCTATTAATATTCATTGGTCCGTCCCTCTATCACATCCTTTTTTTCTCTCCCCTATCACTTTTATTCTCTTTTGTTTTCTTTTATCAGATAATAGCCGATGATTTATTAGCCAAAAGCGGCTTAAGTGATAATGACGGATTAAAGTTAAAACCTGCATAGGATGGCCCACATTGACTGCTGGAGCAGAAGCAGTAAGGTTAGATCCCCCCCCCCCATAGTTTTTCTTCCCTTTTTCTCCTCTTCTTTTTTTTTCTTTTTTCTTTTATTTCTTCACGTTATTATCCTTCCACCAGGGTCATTATTCATAGCTGAAAAAGAGGTGCTAAAATCTATTTAAGGCCAGTTTTAGGAGATTGTCACTGCGGATTCCGATCTCGATCGAAATGCCTAACTGAAATTTAGGGAGGGGAGGGATTTTTAGCATTCTCAGTTAAACTTATTTTTTCAGATGGGTGGGGATTTAATTTCACTGTTATGTATGGATGATTTTTATTATTTTTTTCTATTTAATATGACAAAAAGGAAAAAAGACGTTGGGCATGTCAGACTTTATACTTCATGCAGGTTCTTATATTGTATTATAATTTGTTCTGTATGCCTACCGTTTTTGGAGTTTTAAGAACGCTAATCAATATCAATTAAGACTAGTCATATCTTTTAAGGGTATTTTTCTCGTGGTTGAAATCGAGATGATTAGATCCAACTTTAGTATGGAAGATTGTTAGCATTGTTTTATTCATAAATTTATTTTTAGATATATTTTTATTAGTTTGTAGATATGTGCGAGTGGCCGGAAATCTATTTAAGGCCAGTTTTGGGAGACTGTCATTGCGGATTTCGATCTCGATCGAAAAACCCAACTGAAAGGGGACGGGAGATTTAACATTCTTAAACTTATTTTTTCAGATGTGTGACAATTTCATTTCTCTGCTTTGTACAGATGGTTTTAAATGTTTTTTCTATTTAACATGACCAAAAGAAAAGAAAATGCTGGACTTTTCTAATTTTTTACTTCACACAGGTACCAGTACCACATTATATGTTCTGCATAATGTTTTTGAGATTTTAAGACAGCTTATCAATATCAATTCAGACTATACATATCTTTTAAGGATAATTTCTCGTGGCACAAGTTGTGATGATTAGATTCAACTTTGGGTTGTTTAGAGTGTTGTTAACAGCGTTTTATCAATTTAGTCTTAGATATGTTTTTTATATTAATTTTTAGATCTGTGCGAGTGGTTTTGTTTTAAAATATGGATTCATCGTAATTTATGCAGTCCACTGTCGCGTACGACTTTCAAGAAGTTCATTTATAAGACAGTTTAGAAAAATTCTCATTATAGGCTCAGATAATAATAGGAATTTCTTAAGTTCTCATTTTAGTGATCTCTTTATTAAATGATAGTCATAAGAACTGGTTTAATTCCGTGTGGATTCTCAATTATAGAATCTAGGATTATTTATAAATATGTAATGATTTAATATCTTAGATGGTGAATATTTTTTGAAAATTGAATACTAATTAGAAAGATACTATTAGTTAAAAGTAATTACAACTAATTTTTTCCATAATTAAAAGTAAAAATAACATTTTTATATGGCATTTATTTTTAGCTTAGAGTTTTGTGGGGGAAAAGGTTTTCGTTGTTCAAACACAGTTGGATAAAAATTTACAAAAAAGTTGTAAGGAAAGAAATAAAAATAATCGGAAATATTTATTTTGAAATTTATTTTTAAGTAAAATAAATCTTAAATTACAAATTGCTTGTTACAGTTTCTTTGACAAAATTTAACTTCATCAAACAAAAAAAATCTATTTTTTTCGTAGTAAAATTATTTTAAATTACTATTAGAATTATAAAATTAAATTACTCTGAAAGTCATTATCGTGAAATGTAAGGCAGTTATAGCACCACTTGGACTTCTATTCGTTGTAAAAAAACCTATAAGATGAGCCGTTGAATGTTAAGATAATTTAATTAAGACAGGAATACATTTTTAAAAAAGAAAATTTTGAAAAAGAGTAAATTATTTCATTTGAATTTGAGTAATTTTTTTTTTCAAATCCGTTAAGTACACGAAAAATCTGATAAAGCTTTCAAATAAATATTTTCATTTTCTCTTGAAACAATCAACTTAATAGGAAAAAAAGTGTAACGGAAAAATTCGTGCGAGTACTTTTCTGTCTTTTCAAATTCATAAAACGAAACAAAACAAAAAAGAAAAATCAGCTTATAAATTTGTTGTTATGCAGTTATGATTAACTAACCATTACCATTAAATATTGCTAACCATTTACATATTGCTTACGTCGTATAGTAAATGAAAATATGAGAGATAATTAAAATGCTGTGAATCTTGTTGCAACAATGAAAAGTATTATTACAAATTAAATAAAAATATTACCATAAAAATAACTTAACTTTGTTAAAAAAAGTACAACAATCAAACTTAAAATTTGAAATAGCTATCTTGTCAGACGATGTTTGTATACTACTTTTTGTATGTTTAATATTTAAATGTGTTTTGGAGTTATTGTAAAAAAAAATGTAACTTTCAGTTAACAATTAATTATTCAAAAATCTAATAAATTTCTTAAAAAATCTTTCAGAATTATATATTGCCATGTATATACAATTAATTATGATTATTATTATTAAAGAATCAATTTATTATTTAATTTATTATAATTATTATTAATAGGAAATTAGTTAATTTCTTATTGGTATTATTATTAGAGAATTAATTTATTATAATTATAATTAATAGGAAATTAGTTTATTATTTTCTATTAATTTATTACATCATTATTAGAGAATTAATTTATTATATTCTATTAACATATTATTATTATCAGAGAATTATCATCAGTATTAGTATTCGTAGTACTATAAATTTATTGCTTTTTATTGATTTATTATTATTATTATTATTAGAGAATTAATTTACTATTTTTTGGTTTATAATCATTAATAATAATAACCGAGAATTAGTTAATTATTATTATTTTCTATTAATGTATAATTGTAGAGATTTAAAAAAAAAACAAAGTTAACGTACGTTTCTTGCAAACCCAATAGAAACTATTGACTTTAAAAACTGAAATAAGCTGTGAAATTAAAATGCTCATTAGGGAGATATTGATCTTCGATTCTGAACTATAACAATAAGATCTTCAATATATCAGGAGCAGCGGTGCTTAGCCCACTTTGAATAATTTTTGGTTTGGGGAGAGTTAGGGGTGAGCAAATAAGGATTATTATCTTTTATGATGTTATTTTGATCTAAGCTCCAATCATTAATTTACGAATATTATTCATATTTTACAGTAATTTATACAATAGAAAGTTGCAAATAATTTATATTTGAATAAGAATTTTAAAATTTTGACTGAAAGAAAGCAGTTGAAAAAAAATTACGCAGCATCTATCTTTAAATTTTTAAAAACATTTTTCCTGTTAATAAATACCTAATACTGCAATCTAGTAATATCTGGTTTCAGTTATTTAGGTATGATATTTGGTTCTGTATAATGTTTAAAAGTTAAAATTTTATAGCAATAAAAAATATATAGTTTTTTAAATAAAAAAAGGAATTTCCATTTTGATTTTGAATATTTCTGGGAATTTGCTCTCTCTGAAATATGTTACTTATGCCCTGATAAGCCAAACTTCAGTTTTAGAAAGGAGTAGTAAAATTTCATGATAAATAATTTCATTTATTTTCAACATCTTTGTGAAATTTTATGATTGCACATTGTTCAACCCTTTTTTTCTCAAAGCGATAAAAAGCTACAGGAGGTAAAAAATGGTACTATTTCCTTCATGGATGGTGCTTGAAATGTCGATCAACCGTCGATATTGCTCTTTACTTGGCTAGTATCGGTTTTGGCAGTAAAATCTATACTGGTAGGACTACTTAGTTAAAAAAATTACTAAAGAAATTTGTTCTTGAACGTTAACTTAAATTTAGGATTATTATAATATCTGATAATAGAGCAAAACAGCTTGTTAGTAAATAATAGACTGCCAGAACCAAATTACTTTATCGAATAATGACAATAAAAATAGGAAGACATTCAAAGCGATGAAAAGTTACTTTCAAAATAATGTTTGATAGTAGATTTTTTCTTGATGCTGATTTTACTCACATCATGTGATCAAAATTGACTCCATTCTTTAAAAAATTCACAGTTTGTTATGACATACCATAGTGAAATTTGAAATCTAAACTCTAAAAACTATCCCTAACATTTCTTGTAATCTTCAATGTTGGATTGCGGCGCCTAATGCAAAAGTCTGGCCTTACTCACCGCATTTCCCATGCCAAAGCAAACAAAACATGATACTGTACTCTAAACTAAATGGTTAGCTTG
Organism: Argiope trifasciata; assembly: GCA_026543055.1. NCBI lineage: Eukaryota > Metazoa > Arthropoda > Arachnida > Araneae > Araneidae > Argiope > Argiope trifasciata. The sequence continues at coordinate 1,289,463 of JAPMOQ010006612.1, forward strand.
TCAGCATGACAGCCCACCTATTCGTTGGGCTTTGTCGGTTTCCTGAAGGATGTGGGGAAAGGTGACTCGCCAAATCAAACAATGGGAAAATCCTCACACCCCACTACTTTCTGGCACAGTTTACCGTGGTATTTTAAAAGACGATAGCATAGTGATAAAGCTTGCGAATTGGTTGGAATGAACAAAAGTGGAATTAACTATAGAATTCGGAAAGCTCTGTGTTGTTGAAGTGTGACTCTTTCAAGAACCATAGTGAGCCAAAAGAGTTACATATAATGGTAATGAAATAAGATTTTAAATGCAACTGAGGTCATTACAATAAAACGGAGTTTAATATTTATCTATTATATAAAAATATTTTATGTAAACACTGCATTTTATTCAATTTGTGATAAGTATAGAGAGAAATAATAATTTTAACATGTTTCCAAAAATTAATTCCTTCTATAATTTATAACATTATCTTCTTTTTTGACTATAAATATTTAATTTTCCTTGTTCAGCCAGTTTTTCGCCCATATATAAAATTAAGATATGAAGCATTTACTTTCACAGTATGCTAAGATATTTTTTAAAGATGATAACAAAGTGACAGAGGTTGTGAAATAATGAGCAAAAGTATTTTACAATCAACTATGGAATTCAGAAAGCTCTGCATTGTTGCTGTGTGATTCTTTTAAGTACAATACTGAGCCAAGCGAGCTTCATACAGTGATAACGAAATCCGATTATTAATGGCGACTGACGTCATTACTCCATATTAAGTTTAACGTTTATATATTATATTAATTTTTTTTAAGCATACATTGCGTTTCATTTGCTTTGTGATTTGTGGATTGCGAGTCACTTGACCTATGATACTTGAGGGCGTTATTGTTTTTTGCCAGTATTGTTTGAAGAATTTAATGAAAATAATTATTACGTCATAGTTACTATTTATATTGTACTTGATGGTAAAATTGTAACAAAAAGGAAAAGTACAGCTTTAATTAACACCAAATTAATAGTAAATGAGTTGAAAGCAATATTACATGTTGATTCTACTTTTAGAAGCATCATTTGTGACAACACTAATAGTTTTCCTGTTTGTTTACTTTTTTCAAGTAACGGAAAACTTTTGCCTCAAGCAAAAGTCTTAAAATTTACGCAATACAATACACGCATTAAATCTGCATTGTTTTTTAGATAGTAATGTGATATCCAATGATATCAAATAAAGAAGAAAAGTTGGGCAAGACAGAGCGAAAATCTGTCGGTTTAGAACGAACGTTTGACAAATGACCGATGAAGATTTAAAACTTGTTAATTGAAATTGACGAACGTAATGTACAGTATCGGACAACATCGAGATTGGCAAGCGAAAGCAGGCAAGGGACAAAGCTCCCTAATTTATTGTAAAAAAGTGACATAAAAAAATTACTGTCACTTTTTACATATGGATAGTAAAAATATTATCGTTTTATGACGGCAATTTTATTTCTGTAATAGTTTGTTTCTAATTTTATCATGTTTTCAAAAATTAATTTTTAAATATAATTTTTAGCTTTACCTTCCTTTCTAACTATAAACATATCCTTTTCATTGTTTAACCAATTTCTTAGTTTGATGGATTTTTTCCCCCTCAACATATGAAATTAAAATACGAAACATTTATTGATAGTTTTCACTTTCATTATATGATAAGCAGTTTTAAATATCATTTTTAAATTAATTTTTATTGATTCACTTTCCAGTTACGATGTTAAACCAATTTATGCATTTTAATGCATTTATTGCATATGATTTAATGCATTGATGTTATTTTCTATATATGTTACTTGTTCCTGTTATAATTAGCTTGAATAAGAATTTTATTTAATTCACTGAATTGAGGCTAGTTATTGCAATTAGAATTAGAAGAATGCATAACAAAATAAAAATAATATTTTATAAAAATCATATTTTAATTTCCCTATCCACCTAGCATCCTTAATTTATTTAAATGAAAGGCTAAATTATTAACTGCATCAAATGTAGAAAATTTAGTTCGTTTTCATTATTTTTATGTGTAGATATTAATTCAAATCATTGTACATTTACTATACATTTTTCGTCTTCTTTTTCATAATTTCCAGCTCGTTTTTTGATCTTTTTTCAGAAATTAAGGCTTATTATTATTATCTTAGCAGAAATGGGGTAAATTGAAAATTTTTGTTAGGTATTGTATCTAAATTAATACGTTTAACACTAAGGGCGAATCAGCTAGTTTCCTTAGGCGGCTATCACAAAATAAAACAAAATAAGAGATTCTATACGCTGGACAAAAACATATTAAATATGAAAAATAAGTACTTAGCTAGAGATATTTATAATTTGGAATATCCCAAGAATATAAATAAATAGAGTAGATCAGTTTTGGGGAAATAATTGAGATTTTAAATAACATTTAGATTTATTATACCATAGTTCAATTGTAGAGAGAAGCAAAACTATTTCATATATGCAAATATACGTTTTGTGGCCAAAAAAACATTAGGAAAAATATACAGTCAAATTTTAAGTTATTCGCAAAGCACTTGCGAGGAAAAACTCCAAGTTGCAAGACTTCAATAATTTTTCCGATCGTTTGATACCAAAGTTACTTTTTTATTCTGGATCGAATAGTCAGTTTCTGTGATTTTTTTTTTCTGAGCACTATTGAGAAAGAAATTTATTTCTCTGATATTACATTTCTTAGTACTTGGATAGCTGTTTTTACTCGTGTTTTATTAATATTGGATTCATCAGATTTTATGTTTTCAATACTCACGTAGGATTTTTTTAAATTCAGCTTTTTACATTTGCTACATATTTATTACATATCAGAATTTAACTTCTGCATCATTAAACAACATCAACGAAGATAATTAAGTTTCCCTAAGCATGGGCTAATATTCCTCTTCAGTAATTTCAAATATTTTAAAGGTCCATATCTAGAAGAATATTTTCTGCCATCTGTTGTCAAAGAAGGTATTGAATGAAATTGATATTGCATAGAAATATGTTCCTGATATTTTGGATACTTAGAGTGCATATCAAAGATGAAATTTTTTTTAAATAGTAGCACAATGACTTTTCTTTTGTAGATTATTTTAATTATTTCTGTATTTTTAACACTCAAGTTAAATTAACCCTCATTCCATGACTAATTTTTATTAAATGTTATTGGTGTTGGTAAGTTTTGAAAAAAACATCGCATTTCTAACAAAATCTCTCATAATGATTGATTAAGTTAAGCAAAGGGGGAAAACATGAAATCGGAAAAAATGTTTCTATTTTTTGTGCACACATTTTCAGATACGAAGTATTATAAAATCACTTAGTATATACATTACTTTTTACTGAATGCAAATGACTTTTTGTATTCCAATAATAGTTCCATTAATGTAATGTACAGATTAGATGTAAAAATATGTATCAAAATTATGAATACCAATTACAAACTATTTAATTTAAGCTGTGATGGCATATTTTATAATTTTAAGAGATTTGTCATGATATGCTTAAAAACGTGATGACTAAATAAGGTGATGTTAAAAGGTCTCTTCGATAAATATACTTATTTGTAATGCAACAAACTGGCTATCAGATAATTTCAGTCAAAATTATATTCTTTCAGTTTATATTAAAATTCTGCAAATAATAATATGTTACTTTGATTCAGTTGTTTCATTGTAAATTTTATATGCGAAGAGGTGTTTCTGACAACAATTTACTCTTCATTTGGTGTTTGAGGATATTTTGTTACAGAAAAGTTACATGTAGTAAGCACACCAAGCCTAGTCTTTACTCGCACGCGAGAAATAGTTGTCCCGCAGTGAATTTATACTCTCAGCGTATGTTAAACGACATTGTGCACTTAGGTTAATGAAACAAATGATGCATTACTTCTATTTTATGTATTGTTGTATTGTTTCCAGCAGCGAGAGTTTCTTTTCTAAGTACGGATGACAGAATTTTCACGAGAGGTTTATGCACGTGCTGAAAGTAGGGAATGACTGGATTGTAAACAAACAAGTCTATACGGAATAAGGTTTTCTGTTTTTTGACATTAAATAGGCTTTCGTGATTAAAGTGATGTAAGTTTGACTCAAAATGAAGCCATACTTACATTTGATATTATTGATTTTGTTTTTCTTTTTGCTTTTTTATTTACGTTCAGAAATTGCATAGGTTTTGTTTGCTTTCATCTTCATTCATAACATTTAGAATAGTTAAGCAACA
>JAPMOQ010006612.1:1293714-1359427 GCA_026543055.1 Argiope trifasciata
TGAGTATTTTATAGGATATTATTTTTGGTTGTCACGAAATGATTGCTAATGTTATCGATGTGGTACAACTATTGCATATTAAGAATTGGTGATTTATGGAAAAGAAGTTTAGAAGTATTCCGGACATTTTCTGCAGGATTTGAATTGAATGATTACGGATTTGCTGGATATCCATATTTGAGAACAAACCATGGCACAAACTTGGTAATATCGCCAGTTGCTGTCCTCTAACAGGAACAGAATTCATCTTGAACTTAGAAACACATTAAACACAGATTTCCTGGACTCCTTCTTTTGATCACTCACCATTTAAGGAAAAACGGTTTCAAAAGTATGAAAGCATATTTTGTTATCTGCATAGTACTTCCCTATGCCACACATTCCAGACTATGTAATTGATTCATTTTCATAGTACTTAGGGATACCAAGTTCTTGGTCTTTTTCTGGCAATTGTAGGACCAAAATCACTATGTAGATTGGTTCTTCATTCATCACTGACAATGATGAGGTAGCAATGACTCTGAGTCTGGCTTTAGGAGCAGATTCACTTGTCATATGTCACTAGTAAAATGTAATCGGGTATCTTGCTTATGCACTAATATTTCTGATATTTGGGTACACATTTTTTGCCTTGATTTTCTAGAACTATTTTAACTTCTACCCATATCTTGGCAATGTTTTTCCGCTTTTAGGCAGTTTCAGGATGATGCTTAAAGATGCAATCGAAATTCTTGACTTTTTCACTTGGAATTTTCCCTAACCCAGCATCCTTTCAGCTTCATCAGATTTTGAATTTTTCTCTTATCAACTCTCTATCGTCTGAAAAATATTTAAAAATCAAACATTATTTACAAAGCATAACTATTTCTTCATTTGTCAAAATTTACATAAAGTATGCATAATAATTTCTTTTTAATAATAATATGTCATACCAGTATCATTTATACCCCATAGGATATAAAGGATCTGCTCAAAACCTCTAAATGCTATTTAAAAGAAGAAAGGCTTAAATAGAGGGCAATTATATGTATTTTAGGAAGCTTTGTATATTTCTGTGGCTAGGTATGTTTAAATTTTTCATTTTGATCAACATTTAGTATTTAAATCTCCTCGTCTCATCTCAGGAGGTAAAATTCATTATTATAAGTTTCGATCTACATAAATTAAATTATACTTTTGATATGGTAATGCTTAAAAAATAATTAAAATGCATTCAAGAATCCGAAGCAATATATTTTGAAGATTTACTTTTTCTTCACTCACCAATAAAATAAGTGTTTTAATAATATTTTAGTTCACAAATATGTTTCATATATGATATGAAGTATATGATAAATGATAAATGAAGTTTCATATATGATAAATGAAAAATAATTAGACGGAATGTTTCTATGACTTTAAACAATCGTACTGTTTCAGTCATCAAATTTTCGTAATTACAGGATATTGACTCATTCATTATCATTTGGATTATTCAAATACTTATTTTTCTATTGTTTCAATGAGCAATCAGTTATTAATATTACATTTTCATTGCAAAATTTTGAATTTATTAGAAAAAAAATTATTCAGCAAGTGTTCTTAATATATTTTGATTAAAAGTGCTTATAAATGCATACAAATATTGCTATTAACTAAATGAAAGTTATGTTCGTAATATAAACTACCATATTCAGCAATTGTAATGAATGTATACATATTTTAAGTTCTGTATACTTTACTTTAATTTATTATAGTACAATTTGTTATCTACACATTTAAAATAATAGAAAAAAAACCTCAAAGAGCAAGTTTCTTAACACTAACAACTGATGAGATTTCCTCGGCCTTTATTTTGTATGAAAGTTCTGACTCCTAGATACGTAATCAATGATCACCTGTCTTCCATCTCATTCTGTTTTCGACGAAAATCTTTTTACAAAAAGCCCTTTTTCACTGTACTATGTTTTCATATTTTAGTTCGGACCAAAAATGTCATTGAAATACTAGGTGATTGTCATTCCAGGACATAGCTGACAAATTTGCTATTTAAAAAAATCCTAGAAAATGTTCACACGATAGATGACTCACAACTGTCAATTTGTTGGCAATAATTCGCAAGAATTTTTGACTATTGTGATTTTCACAATAGTCAAAAAAATTAATCATTGCATGAATGACAGTTATAAGTAAGTTCATTTTGGTATAATTAACAATTTATAAATGGAAATGCTAATTTTGGTTGGCTTCGTAAGTAAGTAACCAATGTAATACAGAAAATTGCCCTTAAAACTATTGTATTATACATACATAGCAAATTTTAATGTAGCAAAATGTTGAAACTACTGCGGGAAATGATGGTAAAAAGTAGAAATTCTGAAAAAATTCAGAAGTGATATACTGTTCAATGGTCAATTTTGTCACCTAGAATAATTTGATAAAATTCTTTAATTTGAAATCAGTATTTTTTCAACCCAGCGTATTATGCATTTTGAATGAGGAAAACATTGACTTAATCTTTTAGCTATAACCTCTGAACTGTTTCTCCAGAAGACTTAGTCTTTTAGTCATAACATTTGTACAGTTTCGCCAGTTGACATAGTCTCCTGGCTATAACCCCTGTGCAGTTTCGACAGTACCCATTTCACGTGAAAGCTCATGATTTACAAATACGACAGCAATGGTCACTTGTCCGATCTCACCCTACAGCCCTCCATTTTCAAGAACTCTCATATTATTAAACCTGGATATATACCCCGCCGACATCTTAAACAGCTGGATCAATTTTGTCAGTGTGAGAGCATAGTTTAATAGAGAATACTTTATGCTGATTGTTAAAATGCAATTTAAACTTGTATTGTCATTTGTTGAGATTATATGTAGTGCATCAAAGTTGATTAGCAAAATCAAATTGATACTATTAATATAATGGATGCTCTGCTTTTTTTCTAAGGCTGATAGTTAGCATTTATATCTGGGTAAATTCTGTTGCCCAACTTGGTTCCTTTGTTGATATAACCCAAAGCTTGAACATTTGAAAAGATACTTTTTAGAGCAGTCGAATTATGTCTTCATTTGGTACATATACAAAGGAAAAATGGGAAAATACCAAGGAAAAAAGGAAAGGGAAGGAAGATCAAAGTAAAATCGGAAGTAATCAAAAGCATAACTTTTGACACCTCATTTTTTAAAGAAGTACACGACTTCTTTTAGCTGATGAGAACTATTAAAAACGAATGCATATTTAGAACAGGAAATGCTTTGAAAATGAATAGGAGTCATATGACTAAAGCAAATTAAACACGGAACGTAAAGACAGAGTTTGTCAGTCTTTTGGATGCTTTTTTAACATTGAGCAAAGAGGGTGGTGTTAACATGTAAACTTTCTTTTCACGATGCAACATAGAAAGATAAAAACGGTAAAAGGTAAACAATTACTGAAAGCTGTTCAAGAGAGATGCAAGGGTATAAAAGAAATACGAGATGTATGATTGATATAATAAAATTTTATAAAAATATATAATAAAATACATTATAAAATTTTACTTTTTTTATTAAAAAAGCGACGGACTCTAAAGTAGGGGAACATCCTTTCATCGGCACCAAACAATGGGAGATTAAATACAGTGTCTCTTGCCATAAGGTGGTTATGTGGTGGGACCTACCCTTTGCTTGTAAGTCTACTACTAGCCTACCTTGGAGTGAAAAAAAATAATACAAATATAAAAGTCCTGATTATTGAAACTTGGATAAGAATACATACAATTCTGTAAAACTAAATGTTACACTTAAAAATACTTGAAAATATTTTATAGTTATGTGGATATCTTATTATTTATGATTGTAAGAAACCACAGAAGTTTTTGTAAAGTTATAGTGATTGATATTGATAAAGATTCTCCAAAGCTCAAAAGCCTTCCTCTTTGAACTATTAAACATTCGAAGGTTATTTCTTATAATACAAATTCACATAATAATATAATTTTAAGTTCAGTCTAGATAAAGGAATAAGATAATTATAGATTTGAAATTCAGTTTTGTCAAAAATCGTTGGATGTATGTTTATGGCATACTTTAAACTTTAATAGTTGCTGAAATTTATGGACAATGAATTTTTTTTTTTTTCTAAAATGGTCAAAATACCTAATACCTTCTTAGTTTCTGTTAAAAATGATATTTTCTCAGAAATATCTCCTTTGATTATTTTATTTATCTTGTCTGCCTTTTTTGGCAATATCTCTCTTAAGTTGATATTTGAAAAATGTGTATTTAAAAACATGATTTACTCTTTACAAAAATTAACTTTAGAAAAGATTTAGTTGAAGAGGAAGAACTACGTTACAAAAATCTTTATAACTGTTAGTATCAATAAGCGTCAATAGATGGCCATAGTGTTTTGACTCTCTCCGCGTAACGTTTTGAAAATATTTTTCTTTTTACTCATTAAAGGAGACCACACTCGATAGCTCTAAGTATTTGGCGATTGAAAGCGACTACAGCTTAATGAAGCAATAAATAAATAATACATAAATTCAAAAATAAGCAGTAATGTATTGTAATTCAAAATATTACTGTTAAAATAATTTTCATTAATATTTTTCAAAGGAAAAATTAGGTTTTAATGAATTTATCAAGAGATATTTCACAAAATTACTTGCATTATTTTGATTTGAGATTATGGGGCTTGCTCAGGATACATACTTGGTCTCCATCACGGCATTTTACGAGTAACAATATGTCATTTTTAATTATTTACTTGCGTTATATTATTTTATGCTGGTTAAATTTTATCAGATATAAAAATTTTCGTCTATGTATTTAACAATTTTTTAAAAACTTAGATTATAGTATTTACAAAAAATATGTACAATAATAGACCCTCCCCCACATTTTTTTAGAAACCATTTTCGTTATAGAATATAGATATACTTGAAAGAGCATAGTGCTAACGACCTCAGACATATTTATTTATTTATTTATTATTCTTTGTTAACATCTACAGCATCATTACTTTGAACTGTATTCTGTTGATTCAAGATGAAATATTTAGAGATTATGAGACTTGGGCAAAATACATATTTGGACTCCGTATGTTAATACTCGAATGTCGCCCAAAACTTACTGCAGATTCTTTATGCTCCCATCAATTTTTTTATGGATGATATGCCCGAAAGAGTATATTTTCACCGGAATGTGAATATATTTTGTTATTCTTTACCCATAATCCTTTGCTCTGGTTAAAATACGAGCCTGTTTCATCTAATCAATTCATTTTAAAATTAAGAAATATATAAGATTGAATTCATTATTAACCTTTGCAGTGATAAATATTCCGGGGTCTTGGCATAGAGGTAGCGTGTTTTCCCCCGTGATCTGGGCGTCCCGGGTTCGAGTTCAGGTTTGAGCATGGTTGTTCTTCTGTGTTCTATCTGTAAGGTGTGGGAATGTGGCCTCCTATAAAAAGGGGTTGTGCCAGCAAATGTGACACATGAAGTAGCTAAGCCGTACTCTTGGCCTTAGTTGGCAATGCTGAAACAACGTGAGACTCGGCTTACAAGTGCCATACGCAGAGAACGAAACCCGATGTCGACGAAAGCGCCACCTATCAATGGGGGGATAAGGCGGTGACGAAACTAACGAAGGAAGGTTTGATTGACAAGCCAAATAACATCCAACAAAAAAAGAATTCCTAGTCCCCAAGAGATATTGCTGCGTGGGAGTGTGACATTAAGAACGTCAACCGACCCACCAAAGTGCCCCCAATAAAACTTTCCTTTACACTTTGAAGAGGTTTTCCGAAAACCGACACTGTCTTTGTACATCGCTTTTATAGGAGGGGTTTGGTGAACCAACCAAACTTGTTTGGGAAATATACAATTTGAGTTGCATGGAAAATCGTACTGAGAATCGCGTGATTGTTAGAAGGACTCTTAGAACATAGAACACATCACTAATATAGTTATTGAAGTACTTCGATTTTGGGACATTTAATTGCTCTTTATAATTATGTTAATTAATATTAGAAAATCCGGCTATTTAGAAGGAGTAATTGAATAATTTAATATTTATAGTATTGCGTTTGGCAAGACTTCATTTTTAACAATAATTGCAATTATTAATTTTTTAATCCAAGGGAATCGCGCAAGATCTTTTTGCCTGTGTAAAAAAAAATGTAAGTCCTCAAACTCATCCCTAAAGAATGGGTTCAGTCCTTTCTCTCAATAGATTTAGTACTAACAGCGAATTTAGATAAAATGTCTCTTATTTTTTTTTTAATTTTGTAAGTAAATTATTTATTTAAAAATGTTAAATAGGCTTAGCTGAGAAAGCAAACGAACAAAATTAAATTTTTCAACCCATGCTGCGTATTTGATATGACCTGGTATTTCTGTGTAGCTGGGATTATAATATCTGCTGAATTTCGCAAAAAAGAGAATATACTAAATTTTAATAAAATAACTCATTTGTATCACAAAGAAAAGATGTCAGGATAAATGACATTGCTTGACTTTTCTAACTGAGGAACATAATATATATATATACACTGAAGTGACAAAAGTCATGGGATGACTGTTAATATCGTGTCGGTCCTCCTTTTTCCCGGCGATCGACGTGTCATGGAGTCCACAAGTCGTTGGAAGTCCTCTACAGGAATATTGAGCCATGCTGTCTGTATAGACGTCCATAATTGTGAAAGTGTGGATGGTGCAGGAGTTTGGGCACGAACGGACCTTTCGATGATGTCCCATTAAAGGGATTCATATCGGGTGATCTAGGTGGCCAGATCATGCGCTGGAATTGTCCGGAATGTTCTTCAAACCAATCGCGAACAGTTCTGGCCCGGTGACATGGCGCATTGTCATCCATAAAAATCCCATCGTTGTGTGGGTACGTGAAGTCCATGAATGGCTGCAAGTGATCTGCAAGCAGCTGAACATAACCATTTCCAGTCAATGATCGGTTCAGTTGCACCAGAGGACCGAGTCCATGCCATGTAAAAACAGCCCACACCATTATGCAGCCACCACCAGTTTGAACAGTGCCTTGCTGACAGTTTGGGTCCATGGCTTCGTGGGGTCTGCGCCACACTCGAACTCTATCATCAGCTCGTAACAACTGAAATCGTGACTCATCTGACCACGCCACGGATTTCCACTGGTCTAGGGACCAGTCGATATGCTCACGAGCCCAGGAGAGTCACTGCAGGCGATGTAGTGCTGTCAGTAAAGGCACTCGAGTCGGTCTTCTGCTGTCATAGCCCAAGGAAGACAAATTTCGCCGCACAGTCCTATCGGACACGTCCCTCGTACGTCCCACATTGATTCCTGCAGTTATTTGACGAAGTGTTGCGTGTCTATTAACATTGACCATTCTACACAGACGTTGGCGGTCTCAGTCGTTAAGTGCAGGTGGTCGCCCACTACGCTGTCCATGATGGGATGTGATGCCTGAAATTTCATACTCTCGGCACACTCTTGATACTGTGGATCTCGGAATGTTGAATTCACTAACGATATCCGCAATGGAATGACCCATGCGTCTAGCTCCAACTAACATTCCACGTTCAAAGTCTGTTAATTCTCGTCGTGTCGCCATAAATCACGAAAAACCTGTTCACATGAATAACTTGAACACAAATGAAAGCTCTGGAAAACGAACTGCGCATATATACTTTTCCGCTGCGATACTACTGCCATCTGTATATTTGCATATTGCTATCCCATGACTTTTGTCACTTCAGTGTGTATATATATATATATATATATATATATGATATGATATGAAACGAAAACTAAACTAATATACATGATATAAAACTAAAAAAAGAGTTAAATTTTGAAAAAAAAATTATTATAATTTCTATAGAGCTCTTTTTTTAAATATTTCACAATATATATAATATGGTCACCTATATTTAACAAAGAAAAGAATAAAGTAACCGCAAACCTTTAACATCCGAAACCTTAAACCATCCAAACCTTAACCGTTTCTCTAACATCCGAAATAAGTCAAAACTGTTCTGCATTTCTAAAGATTTATCAGGTGTTTTTTTAATTTAATTTTTATTATTAAATTTGAAAGTAACTAAAATTTTTAATAAATGTTTTGCGAGATTCAACTAAATAATATGGTAGGAATGTTGCTTCGCTCAAAATAGGACCTATGATTACTGATATAGAACCCTGAATTGTAAGAAAAATAGATGCAAAATATAATGTTACATAAATGCCAATATATATTTTAAAAAATTATTTCTTTTTCATATAAGAAAAAGTTTTTACGAAAGAAGTGATCAAAGTTTTAGTTAATTTTTATAATCTCGATTTAAGGTTGCTAAAATTAAGTTAGTTTGCTTTTCATCGCTTACTCACAAGAGTATATTTAACTTCAAATTTTATAAACATGCAACATTTACTACAAGTTAAAAAAAAAACTTATACTGTTCCACATTTTGTCCAAGGCATCTTTCTAATTTTCAATAATCTCACAAAAATGAGAATTTGAAAAACGAAAGTATTTAAAGTATAATTAATACAAAAACTTTCTCTTTCTGCATTGTTCATGCGCATTACAGATTATATTATCTTTTAATATAATTAATTTCACTATCATTGATTCTTACACATCCAATAATTTATTTCATTAAAGAATAAAGGGATTTAAAAAATGAATGCACTTTATAAAAATTTCACTTTTGCGTATTTACGAAACCTTAATTGTAAGTATAAGTTTTAAAAAGTATATTAAAAGCATATTTTTATATAGAAATTTATACATTATTCAAAAATAAACCATTTTTTCAAAATTAATTTTTAATTTTAATAAAATTTTAATTAATTTCAATAAAATATTTAATTTTTTTTTTATTTTTCATCAAAATTAATTTTTAAAAAAACCAAAAGTAATATTAGTAGCAACAATGAAAGAGAGCTGTGTTTCGTTTCAACAATTAAATATATTGAAGTAAAATACGTTTACAATATTTTTTTAATATAGATTTTAAAAAATGAAAAAAATTTGAGCAGCAAAAGGGGACTTTATTAATAAGGTTATTCTTTGAATTAAAAAATGGTGAAGAGACTTTTGTGCAGTACTATTTTAAGAAATTATCACTTAAAACGAAAAAATTTCACTTTATTTTTAATGAATCAAAATGAACATTTTAAAATCCCTTGGAAGCTGCTCGTAATTTTTGTTTTTCCTTGTTCCATTAAACAATTATTTTCTCATTACCCAAATGTAACCAATGTAGATACATGAATAGACTGAAAGATCAAAAGTAAAATATATGGGTACAAAAATGCTAATATACATTAAAAAAAAACACACATTGCTTTTCTATCGTGCTGCTGTTGAAATTTTCATTTAATAATAACGATGCATGAAAATTTCTCTATAAAAGCGATATTTAAGATTTATAAAACAATTCTAAAACTAATGTAATTAGCAGTACTTGCACGGAGTTGCCCGTAACTTGATAAATATTAGCAAAATCAGAACCAGAAACATAAAATAAAGCGAATAAATTATATTAATCATTGAAAAGCCAAATATAATGATTTTAGATGGGTTTTTTTTAATTTATAAAGATATTGCTTAGTGAACAACACGCACATACATTTCGTTTTATGAGTATAGATCTCAGAGATTTTGAAGAAAACGTATTCAGAAATATGCGAATATTCAAATAATAAAAGAGGATATAGATTTTTTTTATATCTTACTTCCCCCTTAAATTATTTTAATTCCAGTAATTATTTTTCTGATAAAAGCAATATAATTTTTCCATTAAGAATAAAATTTATCATCATTTATTGCAAAATATATAAATAACATTATGTACAAGATCATGTATACAAAACATTGATTAAAATCGTAGAAAGAATAGCAACGAGTAATAAAAAAATAGAAAAAAAGAAGAAAAAAATTATAGTGACAAAAGTGTGCGAAGAACAAAAAACTTTGGAAACATTCACATTTTTTTCAAAGTGTTTTATTTAAAGGTGTTCTCTCTCTCTCTCTCTCTCTTTTTTTTTTTTTTTTTTTTTTTGATTTTGGGTCTTTATAACAGTAGACAGATCCCGAACTTTCTTCGATCTTGGATACCTTGGATCAATAAGTTCTGCCAATAAACAGTTAAAATAAAAGAAGCTCAATTTTTTCTCCATTTTTTTTCACGAGTTATTTTTTCTGTTTTTTGCCCCTTCTCCGGCCACATCGAAAATATACAAAATCATCTTTGCATTATATGCAGTTGATCCTGCACTTGAAAATAACATTTAGTGGTTCTTATTTACAGTTGTTTTCCCATCTTCGTTTAATTTCCAAAAGGGATTTTTTTTTCTTTTATTGCTTCATTTGGAGAAATATTTCAGTAGGATGCTGGGTGTTTTACTTCAACAATCTCATCATCACCAATCACCCTGTGCGGATGACCACAGCTGTGATTGTAAAAAAAAAATGTTGAGGGGAAGATGTAGTAAAGACCAGATACGAAAACTCAGAAACATTCAGAGGGTAAAGGGAGGGGTGATAGTGTATTCCTCCGTGAATGGGTGGAGTTAAAGGAGCAGTGGGGAAGAAGTGCACATTATTTTTCCAATTTAGGTATAAAATACCATTTCTACACATTTTTTAAAAAAATTTAATCTGCATCGGAAAGATGATACCCAAACGGATGTTTCATATTTGCTAATTTTATTTTATTTAAGATAGATTTTTTTCTAAAAATGTTTAAATAGCGCAGTTGAAATTATGTGATATTTTAATAAATATTTAAAAAATACTTTGAAAAGTCAGAGAAAAAAATTTCTTAAGCAGAAAACTGTGTTTATATTCCTTCTACCTATTGCAAATGATTTCATAAAAACAAAGAAACCGCAATATCTAATGGGAAAAGATCGAAGTATTTTCTCCATAGGATAACATTAAGCTTGAAAATTGTAGGTGGCGTGTAATACGCTACCCTTAAATCACCGACATGTAACTGTCCTCGGGCTTTTTAAGTTCCATGAGAAACAACAACAGATGGCAATATGAATTTAAAAATAAACATGTATTTAATTCTCTCACTACCCAGTTTGTGAACCGAAATCATTTCAAAAATTGCTGTCATCCCCCCCCCCCATATTTTAAGACTATATATATTGGAGAATTAGTAAATACTTATTTTTTCTTTCTAGAAAATATTTTTCTAACATCTGTTGGCCAAAACGTAAACTAAACGTATAATGTTGTATATAATTTATTTCAACGGTTAAACGGATAAAAACGGGACACGCTTCTCAATAAAGGAAGAAAAACACCTGTCCTCGGAAATCACGGGTTGAGCAGATTTTGCTACATCTGAGTTGCCCATGGAAATCATGGGGTAATCAGCCAGAGGGTTAAAAGCGATGAAGAAGGAAGAAGTTTATAATTATTGAATTCATTTATATTATTTGAAAACAATATCCTAAATTAAAAAATTAAAATGCGAGAGTGTTTATTAAAGCATAAGTTAAATAAGTGACGATATTTAAATACCAATGGCTAGAGAAATATTATTTGAAAAATACCTATCCAAATATTTCTATATTGGAGAAATGTTTGATATTTGGCGATCTGCTGTCGCATGTCTCACAGCTTAAACATGCCTTAATATCTAAGTGCAAGGAATGCATGTTCGGATTTTTCATTTTATTATTGGTTTTACTCCATATTATGTTATCTTTGTTCAAAAGTAAATAGATTTTGAGAACATGGAATCAAACGGTTATAATTGTTTCATTTTAAGAGATATTCAATAATTCAATTAATTCATTAATGTAATTAATAATGTAATAAATAATAAATTCAATTAATTTTTCTTTGTATCTTGTCTTTAATATATTTAATCATAACACTACTTTATTATATTATATGCATTAACTGCACAATCGTTCATCAACTGTTTTTTTTTTTAAATTGCTTAAAATATTCATGTATTAAATGTATGTCTACTAACTTGTCTTTGATCTTTGAAGTCGAATTTGAAAAATTACTTAAATAACTTCCATCTTCTAGTTTTGTATCATACTATTGTCTATTTATTGTGCCATAAAATATTTTAGTCTTTATGTATTAAAAATTAACCATCCAATTCATACCTTGATCTTGAAAAAAAAACATTTATGAATTATTTATTCTATACCCTTTCAATTATATATTAAAATATTTCATACATTAAAAATAATTCCGAATTGTCCCTTGATCCCTTGAATCTTTAAACATTATTTATATTATCTTCATCTGTTTCTTCTGTCTAATGCCAAACATTTTAATTTGTCTGATATCTTTATTTAATTAAACACTGAGCAATTCTTAATAAACAAATTTTTATACAACCCCCTAACAACCGACCCTGCATGGTAGCAAGGAGTGTTGAAAAAAATTCCATTGGAGTGATGTAAATAAGACCTAATCACTGTCTATCACCTCTTTAAAGTTGGTTGTTGTCGAATTAGAAAGCTGCTGTTGACTCTGCCATGGGAAAACTGTTGGAAGCTTGCATGTAGTAACTAAGTACCACAGTTTATCTCTGTTCCCAGAAATACGCTTCAGAATTAGATTTCCAAGACTGAGAGATGGAATTTTTCTTTATTTTCAACGCGCAGGAAATTTTCAGCCTATTGGGTCTCTCCATCTTACAGTCTATGGGACAGGAAAAGTTTAGCCTAATGGAGCGAATTGGCGTTAAGTATGGTGTTGGGTGTAGAGTAGTTTCGTTACTTTTACTCGAGAGTTTGGAAAAAGATGATTGCAAGTTAAGTGCATACTAAAATTCCCAAGGGATACACTACCCATTGTTGAGGCACAAATTTTGAATTCATTTTTAACAACAGCAAAAAATGCAATAAAATATAATAATTTTACAGTAGAAATTTCTGTTGTCAATGAAGAAAAGATTTTCACATGAATTCAATTCTTTGTGCCGTAAAAATATCAAAAAGATATGTTTGCTTCAGTTATATATGCATATGCTGTATACATGTTCTTTATGTAATAATACCGCTATAATTGAATTAAAAATAAATAAATGAGCATGAATGTTGAAGGTTGACTTAATAATTATTAATATTTATAAATGCATTTAATAACCCGTGAAATGCTGTGTATTGTAGAACTAAACTGGATGAAAAATAGTTGGTCGATTTTCGTAAATCACGCATTGATCAATATTGATCAAAAGAAAAATGAGAGAATGCTTACTCGTTGCTTTAAAATGCTAAAATTGTAATTTTTTTCTGTTACGACGACATTTTAAAACAATAAGAATATATTTATTAACTCATACGATTTTATTCTTAGATATGAGGCCGTTTAATTGTATGGCAATGATGTATATCCCATATAAAGTCAAATGTTGAAAGTTAATCAAATGCACATACCTTATGAAAAAAAACTATAATAAGAATTTGAAATATATATATATATATATATATATATATAAATTGCATGTTTTATTTATTCAACAGTTTAAAAATAATGAATCATTGTATTACTGCCTTATACAAGCAGAATATTCCATTGAGGTTCAACTCAGCTGAGATATGGTGGTTTGTTCTCGCTTTTTCATGATTGTATAACTTGCGTAGAGCTTTTGCTCTTTTTTCGATGACAGGTCATTGCTCTGTGTGAGGAATGTGCTTATGATCTACTCCAAAAAAAACAATAATGCTTTCACCATAGCGCGGGTTTAAATTTTAATGTCCACTTGATCACTCAGATAAGGATTAGGCTTTAAAAAGGGTTGGGCGTAGCTGTTTTTTGAAATGCATGTTGGGTAAACATTCGTGTAGCAATACAGCAATTCATTTCGAAACCTTTAAATCTAAGACATACTTTCATTTGGTAAGAGGCTTTAAATGATGTACATATTATAATGACGGCTATTTAAATCCATAAATGCACTTCTGGAAAGGGGGGAACCCCCGAAGCTTAATTTTTATACAGTCTATAATCACATGTAATAAATTATTCATATCGCGCTAAGATTTTAACAGAAAAAAAATTTACATTTCTGTAACCAAAATTAGCCAATTTATGCAATTCTAAATTTTATTTTTTAGGCAGGAAATGCTGAGTGTTGATTGGGGGATCTTCTTATAAACGACGATTGAAATGATCTGACCAAAATAATGATATTCAAAATTTCACAGATTGGTTAATTTAAATGGCAGAAACGGGAATCAATTTAAAAATTAAATTTAAAATGTCAGTAACATCGTAATTTTTTCAATACTATATTTATTTATTCAAATAGCTTAAAATATAAGGTCTTATATAATTCAGAGAAATATTCCATTTGAATGCATTTATCTATTTACTATAATGGTTCGAATATTAATTATTGGAAAATTATGAAAGTGGACATCTTGTATTGCTAAACAGTGTAAAATAATGCGCAATTAAATGGCATGCGCACAATCGCTTACCACGTGATAATATGAATTGGCCTCATTAATATTTATCTTTTTTAGCTGATAAAAAATGATGTTTAGAAAATAGTGCACATGTGTGCGTAAATGCATACTTCACTAAAAAATAGGAGAAAAAAATAAATTCAATAATTGCAAGAGTTTGATGACACGGTATGATTTTAATTCCATCGACAAAAGTATGTTCAAAGTAAAAATAAAAAATAATGAAATGAAAATCACTGCTAACAAATTAAAAGCAGAAATTTTACATATTATCTAACTCCATTTTGGTAATTGCTTCTTCAGAAAATTATATTTATATTTTAAACATTTCCAAAGAAATTATAAAATGAAGAAATTAAATTTCTTAAAGAAATAATTTTTACTATGTTTTAGATTTCATTATAAAATCTATTAATTATCAATAAAAAGATATCTTTTTACCGCTTCTAATGATAAGCTTATATGATAAGCAACTAAGAAAAGATAATTTAAAACCGATAGGTATTCAATATGC
This sequence comes from Argiope trifasciata, assembly GCA_026543055.1. Taxonomy (NCBI): domain Eukaryota; kingdom Metazoa; phylum Arthropoda; class Arachnida; order Araneae; family Araneidae; genus Argiope; species Argiope trifasciata. Next base: position 1,308,652 of record JAPMOQ010006612.1, read on the forward strand.
GTTGTCTCTTTTCTTGTTGAGCAAGCGAAATAATTTAGTTTCCTTATTTAATTGAAACACTGTTACTCTCGTTTCATAACTGTTTTTTACTTCCCTCAACTGCATTTGTCATTCAAATATTCTAACGCTTCTTCATATTTGGTCATTCTTATCGGAAGATTCAAACTGATTACCATAAATTTCGATTGCTAGCGCGCAAAAATATTCAAGTTCAGGATTTGCATATGAAAGATTACTATATTCATTTCAATAATAAAGTTTCTGGAATAATTTTTGATTGAAGAGTAACTCGATGAATAGAATCACTTGAACATTACTTTAAAAATGTGTGAATGTTAGTTTTTATCGAAAAAGTCAGATCTTTTCGTTAAAGATATAAAAATATTTCTTTTATCGGAAAGGAAATTTTTCTTCGTTTTAAGGTAATAAAATTAATTATATTAACTATTTATAAATTGGATTTGCTTGATAGAACTTTATTTTGGTAATAAATGATTTTCTCAGATTTAATTTTTATTCATTTACATAAAAAAATCCTTATGTTTTTAGAAAATATGCATAATATTCCTTTAATATATTCAATAATTAGTTGTTCCATTTTTGATTGTTGAAATTCTAGTAAATTCCTTAAATTCGAAAGTAATTATATTTTAAGCAAATATAACTGACAGTTAAAATAATTGATGATCAAAGAACTGGTAACTTAATTTGATTTGATAAAATTTGTTTCCAGTTTTAAAACTTCACTACGGCAATTCAGGAAAAAAAACTTTTGAATTTTAAAACTTCGCCAGATGAAAAGATCTGATATTTTCAAGAATGAATGTTATTTCTAGAAGTGCTCAGTAAAATAATGACATTTTATTATTAAATGCTCTAGTTTGTCTTGCTGTTTTTTTTGTTGTTTAAATATAATTATGAAGAAACTATTTATATTATATTATATTCGAAAATCTAAAATCTACTAGTAATAAAGAAGCATGTATGTGTGTTTGTGTAAGCGCTCTAGGTCTTCTGCCCTACGACTACTAGGTTTGATACAGCTTTGGAATTTCAAGAGTGCACCTTGAAGTGATTTGTTTTGAAATTTTAATTAGAATTTAAATTAATTAGAAATGGACGTGATACCTATAAGAAGGTTCATTTGTACATTACGCCGAAGTAGTGTAAGGTTACTAAAACAACATGCGTTGTTGTTTCTTACGGCACTTGCCATTGGACAAGCCCGCTGTTACTAAGACAGAAATGCGTCTCTTTTTTTAGGAACATCAACTAGAGCCAAGATTACGATTTTGCCACTCACGCATCACTCATTTGCTTGCACAACCCTTTTTTACAGAGGGGACATTCACACGTCTCATAGATAGCACAGAGGAAGAACAACCCTGCCCGAACTCGAATCCAAGGTGCCCAGATCACGGGCAAGACGCGCTACCTCTATGCTAGTACACCAGTAAAAACAGCATGTTTCTTATATATACCACAATTCGATGCTTTAAAAACATTTGATGAAATCGAGAACAAAATGAAATTGATGGTTTAGAGATTTGACTTAAACACAATCAATATTTCAGACTAGCTAACTTGTCGTCTAAGGTAGCTAGTTATTATAATGAAGACTACATCGGTTTTTAAAAAGAAAAAAAATCGAATGTAAAATATTCAATCTAATGCATTTTAGCTTTCGTATTTTCTGTACCGATTTTAGAAATTTTATGTCCAAAAATTATAGCTTGCAGTTTTCAGATATTTCAAGATGAAATTAGAAGCACCATTTTCAATTCTCATGAAATAAACCAAATTATGTAAATCATTTACATTTTATTTTATATTGACATGTGTCGAATCCTTAATCCTAATCCTCCATGAAAGAACATAGCGCTCTTAGGTTTCCCCTTATTTTTTCACCAGGTTTTGAAAATTCACATAAAAAGAAACATTTGCACATTTATCTATATTTATTTTGCTATTTCAAAGAAACTAAATCTCTGTTCCTCACCACATTATTATCAGAGCAAAGCTGTTGAAATATTTATATACGATCTTTTAGGTCTTATTTATCATACCAATATAACTATATTTACGTAAGATTTTTATTAGACATTGGTAATCAAATAAGAATGAAGCTAATGACGGGAATGCATTCAAACATTATTTAAACAGGCAATAACCTGATCCAATATTTATTTGCAATACATTTTTTTGTGTTTGGGAATTTTATGGGATTCACTTCGACTAAATATCTACATCAGCTGCTTCGTAAAATGACACAGAGAGTGTGTGAAGAAAGTGGTTGATTTTAATAATGTAAAATTCCAAGAAGAGCTTTGAAAGATTCAGAGAGTATTAGATTTCTAATTTTATTGGGGAAGAGGGGAGTCTAATGTGATAGTTTGGGGGCGAGATGACGGAAGGCTGCTAAGATACTGTGATTTAGAAATTACTAAAATTTAAAAGAGTCAATGTTATTTTGCATCTAAACGGATATATCCACATGATTACAATAGGTATTCTTTCATTAGCTTGAAATATTTATAGTTCAACGATATAGTCACCATTGACATAAACAAACAATACAAAAGTTAAAAACAAAAAATAAATGAAAAGAGGGTTGTAATTGTATTTTTGAAAGTGAATTGTTGAAAATAGAATTTCTTCTAATACACAGTAAATTCACCCGCCTTTATAATGTTAGATTAAATGTAAAATGTTTCACTCTCCGATTAATAATGCCGCCTATGTCAGACAATACTTAAACTACAGTACATTCCAGAAAATGAGGCCTAATGTGGCGGAAGAATAAGCCGGATAGACCGAAGTTATATGAACTCATTTCATTGCCCACCTATACCAATTTTTATACTATTATAATAAGTATTTTCTTATTGAGTTCAAGCCTTCCTTTTATCCCAAGCCAAGTAGAATGGGAATGCTGCCCAGTGAATCATGGAAATAGTTGCCAGTTTTCTCTGTTACACCCAAATCTAGTCGCTGTATAAAGTGTAATTTCTCCTCTGTAGTAATTGCAACTTTTTTTCGTTTATCACCCATTTTGAAATCTCCACTGTGGTACACTAAAAAACACACATTTATCATACCCCAATCTAACCTTGCGGTATGCTATATCAAGCTATGCAAGGTATGCTTGTACCAAGCTAACCTTGAAAGCAATTACATTTTTTTTTTATTATGCAGCTGAATAAGATTCAGAAAGCAAAGTAAAAAGTCATATCAGAAAAAGCAATTATTTATGTTTACAAACAGTTGCAGTCAAGAAGTTCAGCATTCAGCTGCAGGAAAAATAACAATTAGTTCGTGACGTTTTTCCATTGGAGACTGTTTTTTGTAAGTTGTATGTTTTCTACTCACTCAAGATTAAAAGATTACATAAATATTGAATTTCGTTCGTCGTTTACATTTGCATATGCTTCCTTCTTATGCAAAGGATATGCCTTCTATGGTAAACATAAAAGGCAGAAACAGGAACACGGTGTTCATTTGAAAATTTGCTTTTAACAATAGTGTCGCAACTAAATGTAGCAAATGATTTTCATTAGTAGAATTTAAAAGTTAAAATTTTATAAACATTTAAGGCTTTTGTGAAGAATTTCTTATTATCTATTAAAGGGGACTTTATAAATCTCCGCTGAGGTTGCAATCGGTTTGGAGAAAAAAAAGTCCAAAATGCATGTTTATGCAAAAGATTCAGAAAAAATGTTAGATTTACTACAAATTCTATATTTTGTAATTAATGTTCGTCATTGCTTTATAAGGCACCCATGGCTTTATGCAAGGTTCACAATTTTATGCAATGGGAAGGGGAATAAGATTGTTATAGGAGAGTATGCCAAAAAGCTTCTGAAAGACAACTCCCGTTGTTTTGCCTATAAGATCGCTCTATAGGTGGACTAATATAATTCTTCCACAGTTCTTTGAAATGGTGGTTTAATTTGAACAAACTGTATTTAGGAGTTTGTCAGGAATATAGTTTTAAAATACGAAAACATATTTTTCTATTAAATAATGCTTGATTAGCAATTTCATGTGTTAAATAATGATTAAAATGAATATAATTTTATCTTGTAGATCATTGATGTTCCTAATTTATACATTTTAGGTAATTTGTGCAACCGTGCGAAACATTTGCTAGGTCGTTCATCGTCGAAGCTGCAGTTCATAGCTTTCTATGTGCTATCAGTTTTAGATGCGTTTGGGTACAATTTTGTTTAGCTTTTTTAATCTGTTCTCGAAGTTTAAAAAAATTTCACAGACATTTGGATTTTTTATCTTTTTCTTCTCTTTCTCTCTTTCTCATATACTCAACTACCTCATATACCCAACTACCTCATATACCCATAATCCACATAGTAGAAAGCTGATCTTGAGGATATCTCAGGAGAAAAATTTATTATCTAAAAATTGATGACTTAAAAAATCTCTTTTTGGTAATTAAAAATTAGTTAGAGTAATAATAATGATTAAAGTAAAAAAAAACGCAGAAAAAATGTAAATCAGTAACCAAACGAAAACAATCATCATGTTTGCAATTTCGTAGACAAAAAATTTTGATTACATTGATCGCCATTTCGAAAACAGGCATTTAATATGAAAAAACTTATTTAAAATTTGCTTTGAAAGTTGAAAATCAAAGTGTGAGTTAGTAAATATAGAATTTATAATAATTAAAATTGGCGCTTTTTTTTTACAATAATATAATATATTATCGTAAAGGAATAATATAAAGGAAAAATTATAGAAATAATATAAAAATACATATAAAGTAACATGTATATATTATTCCTAGATTGTGGAAAAAGACATCAGGAACTGACTTTAGAAGAAAAAAATTACCATCTAAAACAAGATGAAAAGGGAGTGAAATTCAACTGAGTCAGTTGAAGTGCCTCTCTCTCTGTATGGGGCGCATTCAATGAACTGTCGCCCGTTGAGGAAACAAAGTTTTCCAAATCTGTCAGCCGAATCAATGGAGTGGCTGCCCGAACCGATTGTCCGTAGCATTCAGCTTCCATTGTGATCCGAAAGAAAAAGGAAATGAGAGTTTTAGTTCTCTCAGCAGGAAACCTCTCTGCACCATCCATCCTAAGTGGTGGCAGAAAGAAAAAGATATTGCCATCACATATGACAGCTATAAATGGTCGAAGGAAAGTTTGGGAAGAAGAAAAGAAGAAGAAAACAGTAAAGAAGATGAAACAATAATACAGAAGTCAAACTGTAAAAAAATAATAATGAAAAAAAAAAAAAAGTTGAGCTAGTCTTTAAAATGCCTTCACGCGTCATAGATGGCGTATTCTGTTCACGGCATTACATACAGCAAGTAGAATGAGGACAAACAAAGACGCCATATTAGCTTGTGAGATCAGACGTACTAGACAAACATTTATGCTGTTTGCCAGTTTATGTTATCGGTGTGGAACAAACAGATCAATTCAAGACTGATTCTCGGCAGGGTAAAGAAGGAAAAAAAAAGTTAGAATGAAAGGACTCTTACTTTACGACGTAATCACCATAGCAAAGTTGGATAGTGGTTCAATTCGTTAAGGTTTAGTGGTTTATCGCAGCCTTTCGTTTACTTTGACCCGCCCCATTCTTTGGCGAGTACTTTCCTTAGAAAGGACAGTCCATCATTTATAGAAGATGATTCAACACGTGTGATTTATTTATTTTATAAAGATAAAAATGAAAGAAGGGTTAAAGTTTAATTACGCTGTAAAAAGTTGTTGGAAGTGTTGCGTTAAATGTATCATACCATGTGCCCACATTCGACTGTTTTGCTTTTGAGATTGCTAATGGGAGAATTTTAGAAACATTTAATGTTATGATGCGTTTTTTTTAGCTCGAAAGGAGAAAGTCGTTTGTTTTTTTTCTAAATATGTTTATGTAGAAGGGGGCGGGAGCAATTTAGAATCATAATAATATTAAGTGGCGACAGATCTATAATATGATTGATTATTTCGTCTCCTCCCAATCACCATCGATTGTTTAGTCACTATAAATAATGATTGGCCATGCAGTGGAGTAGAGAAGAATAGGTATAGATACTCCGTAGATCAGTCTTAGAAAACTCCACGGTGATATAGAGAATATTTTTCGATTTTGAAATTTAAATAAGAGAAGGAAAGAGGAAAAACAATACCATATCCCTGCTACTATTTATTTTAACTGTATCATCAAAAATTGTTATGTTTAAAAAAATCCATTGTTTTAACCTGCAGCCATTCTTGCTTTCTTAATTTTAAATTAAAATTTATCCACTCGAAAGGGACCATGATATGACTTTTTTTTTAGTTTCTTCCTAATAGTTCATTGTAAAACGTGTCAAAAAAGCATAAAAGCTTTGACCCCATGAGGGCACTTAAGGATATCCATATAGACCTTGCTCACTGGAGGAGTTGGGGGGGGGCTTCGCTTTTAGATGATTGGTCACAAGTCGAAATGTTAAGTTAAAATGTGCAAAGTCTAGATCATTGTAATTTCACAAGTTAATGACATTACAATGATCTAGATCTTGTAATGTCACAAGTTAAAATGTGCTTACGTCTTGGTCATTCTGAGCTCCGGCAACGAAATAAGAATTGAAAAATGTTATAAAATTCTTAATTATTAAAAGCATTAAAAATTCCGATAAAAGCTTTATGAAATAAATAAGCATAAATGATAGGTTAATATCTCTTATTATTCCATCTTCAAGTAGATTTAATGATATTTATTATGTTAAATTGAGCATATTTTATACATAGGAACATTTGAAAAAAAGGTTTTTTTTTCGGAAGTCAGCAGTTTTAGTAATTAAATCCAATTAATTGTTTTTTAATGCGAGGTATTTTTAAAAAACTAAAAACCTGGATGAGAGCTGGAAGTCATGAATGATGGACTATTTCGGTGTGAGCTTCGACAAATTTTCTATTATCACTTTGAATTTATTTAAGGTGGTTGGAAGTGTGTTGATCATATGAAGGCCAAAATAAAATAATTTTTGAAAATAGAGTTTAATTTATGATTTTTTTTTCATTTTTACTATATTTCTTTTAAATAATTTTTGTTATGTGATTTTTGATTTAGTTTTTTTTTAGTGTTTCCTTAAATTATGTAATTCTAATCACTTTATTTCAGATTAATATGTTAGTTATTTAGGCTTATTGCTATTTTCAGATCATTTTTAGTTTTTATGGAAAAAAATAGTAAATTTTCACTTGCATAAATAAGAAGTCTCTCCGTAGAGCACACAAAATATAGGAATGTGATTTCCTAAAAGATGCAGAAAAGTTGACGTGGTTTTATTGGCCACATTTAAAAGAAACTCATTTAACCTCCGGTGGGGGGAGAGGCGATGACTATTTTTTAAGTTGCAGTATGCTACTGTTAAAAACGGCAGGCCATTGAGATACCCTGGACAGCCAGTAACAGTTTAGGGCGAATTTTATTGACTAGAATAAATGTATAATTAAGGTTTATATACATATATTAAAATGGCTTTAGATTTGGAAAGGTTTGATAGAAAAGAAAAAGGACAGAATATGGATTGTTTCCGTTCGGTGAAACTATCCATTTTTTCCTTTGTGTTGGTCAACCAACTGTGCGGATTACTAATAACTTTATTTTGTGTGTGCGAGAGGTATTCTTTCTATCTATCTTTTTTTTTTTTTGAACAAATATAAACTTTAACTTAGAAATACTTATGAGAAATTAAAGAATTGCAAGAAAAAAGGGATTTCCAATAGTAAAGAGCAAATCAAGTAATCGAAGCAAAACTTGATATACTCTGCCTTCAATTCGAAATCCATTAAGCTCATTCATTTATACAGTTTGGTTGAAAAGAAATAAGAAGAAATGAAAAAAAAAAAAAAAACCCGAAACAAGTCAAGAGCTAGCCAACTAATCGAGGGAAGCCGAGATGAAAAATAACAACTTGGGGCGCACGCGATAACGAAATATCTGTGGGCGGATAATAACGATGTCCCATTAACGACCGAGAGTAATTTATTGATTAGCGGGGAGGGCGTCTGCAATAGCCGCAAATGAAGACCGATGAATGGTAAAGCAAAAAGAAATCATAAAAAGTGAAAGCGAGCGCAGTTCGTAGCTAGTCGTTAAGTAGCGTTTGCTATTTCGACAGTAGAGGGCCAGCACAAGGCGGGACACGCGTCCTCTTGCCAATCTACTGAAGTCGATGGATTGGATTGGCTCGAGCTACATGTAGGTTTTAGCAAGCGTCACGCCAATTTATAGATCGAAGAGTTAAACGCAACTTGCAAGAGTGGGGGGGGGGATAATGATAGACGACGCCCAGCTTTATAAAACTTGATTTTGTGACTGCATACTTGCGACAGAAAACTGCTTTCGATTCTGAGAGGTCATCAATGATGTTTTCAGACAATGATTCAGACAAGATTTCAAGGCTCTCGTTCCATTAAGATATGCACGCAAGATATGTATATTTTTCTCTTACAGATGTAATTATGTTCTTTAAACAGTTTACCACCTACGTTAGTATTCTATTTTGCGCGGTAGTACAGTTCATTGTCTCGATGCTGTACATATTGCATAATGCAACGTTTGTGAGATTTTTTTAGTAAAATCGATTCCTATCAACACCTAAAGCAATCTCTGAAATTATTATTAGATTTAAAAAAAAAGACAAGAATGCATACAAGTTATCAAAAAAAAAATCAATGAGAAACAATTGTTTTTTCCAATAAATATGCATATTACATAAAGTACAGCTATTTTAATATTCAACTGAAGTCAGATTCTTATTCCTTTAAAAGTAAGATTCCGCTCTAAAATTTTTATTTTAAATGAATGTTTAATCTTCAATTTCATCATTACAACAAACTTAGTTGTTATTTGACTCCCATGCAAATCATTTTTGAGCAACAGCCAAGCTTATAAGAAAGTAACACACCGTGAGAGTTTTAAAATACATTTTCAGTCATGATGAAAAGATTTTAATAAAAAGTAAATAGAAAACCTATTTTTCAATTATAAAAAGTCAATTAAACTCCAGTTTCATCTTCACAACAGGACCAGACATTGTTAAATTGAAGATCCAAATTTTCATAACATCGTAATTACTGAGGAAGAGATTTCCTCGAAAGGATTTCATAATATCTTTATGATCACGACGAAGCAAATTGTATGAGAAGTAATTGGACAATTTAGTTTCCATGGCCTTATATTATATAGATTAGTTGTAGGATTGTTGTATTTGTTTCTGTTAGCGAAAATCTTACTGGCATTTCTATTTTAAGTCCTAAGAATTACTGTTAAAAAATCAGCTGTATTATTTAAATGGCAGGAAACACCATTGCACTTCTCCAGTCAAATGTACGAACTTTTCAATAAGTAGTCGAACTGATTGCATATGGGGCTTAATTAGCATGCATTTGAAGAATTTGAGCAGCACAACGGCCATTGTCTGGCACTTTGGGTAGACAAAAGCATCTTGGCTATTTTCAACTGGTTGTTTACAAAAATCTCGGCACTGACACAGTTAAATAGTTTTATTTGGTCGAGCCTCTTTATTCCAAATTAAAAAGCATGGATTTGAACTAACGAAAATAAAAATAAATAGATGGGTTAAAGTCAAATATCCTGAATTGGAATCAATTGAGTAATTAACAATAATAAGTTTAATTCACGATTTCTCATTAAAAGAAGGCAGAAAAATATAAGAAAATCATGTGTTTCTCTATTTACTAACAAATCATTTGTACGTTTTTTCATTCGAAATTGATCTTATAAGGATTATGGCATGATATGGTCTTAAGCTATTTAATAAATGTTTTTTTTATAAATACATTTAATATAAATGCCTATTGTTTGCTTTAATGAATATGATCCTTCTCCTTCTACGCCATGATCAAGGATATTATCACGGCATAGAAGGACTAAGCCGGGATAAGAATATTGTATATTAATTAAAAAGTAACAAAATTTAGAAATGTTTTCTTTCTTTTCCAAATCAATTGCTGGAAAATAAATAATCTTGAACATTTTTTTAAGTTGTGTCAATATGTTTAATATGAATCTCAAATACATTAAAAGAGTATTTATTTCTTCGTATATCCAAAAATAAAATCTTAATCCAGTTTTAAATGAATCAAATTATGCTTTCAAACTAAACAGACGATGCACTGTATTCTTTAATGTAATCATCAAAAACTACATAAGTATGCACTGAATAATGAAATTCAAACTATTTCATTCAATGAACAATTGTAGGTCAGATCCATTCTTCCCTTATTTTTATTTCTATAAAGATCTCACAATATCCACAAAAACAAAACAGATATATTTTTTTTCGCAACAGCCATTCAAAGACAAGATATCACTTCACTAAACAAAAACTGTCTACTTTAATATGAAAACATAATTACTCACTTCGTTTCATCAACCACTTCACTCTGCCCTTTTTGTGAAGTATTTGTGTGAAGGCCTTTCCCTTGCTTGTCAACTCCTTTCTCCAGGTAACAATGCCTTTGATTTACTTCCGAGTTTCGGATCGTATTGTTGTCCTGCAAACGAAGAGGTGGGGAAAGGACCAGGTTATCTTGATTCGAAGGTCAAGTAGGACTGCTTTGATGGGCAGCCATCAAAGCTGGATGGAGTGCATCAACGAGAAATGAATAGAATATCCTCAAACGATTTTTTTTCCATTGGCGAGGTCGATCGTCTTCGTGCCCTCCTTCTCTCTCTTTCTCCACTCATCACTCAGACATAATTCCTAGGAAGCGCTGAACACCCCTGAGTGAGTCTTTTTTTTTTTTTTTTTTTTTTTTTGAATATTTCGTTTCCTGTCTGAAAGATCAATAAAAACGTGAGTGAACTCTACAAGGACAGTTTTATGCATTTATATACATATAGGGTATCACAAAAATTATACAATTATGGTCTTAACGATTGTAAATTCTGCATTTAGTAGTATAAGCACATGGTATAATGTAATCATTCCAGAATTTCATAACTGGAAACCGTCATTGTTTTTTTTTCTTGTTAAAGAAGATGGAGAAAATTGATATTCATTATTTTATCTATCCTTGCATTCAATATTTATTGAAACTCATTCATGTAAAATTGCCGAATCTATACATAAACAGTAAAGCAAATATCTTTGAAAGCTTTAAAATGTTACACGAGAATACAGGAAGATTATCAGTAAAGTTTTGTCTTTAGCTACCTTTGTTTAATAAAATAATTTTTCAACCGAACATATGCATGTGCTTTTTTTAACAAGTTCGTTGCAATGAATCATGTGACGAGATGATTGCTTCTTTACCATGCTCATTGCCTAACTGAAAATTGGAATTTCGTTTTGTGAGAATTCGCATCAGGCGATATCGCGTGTTTGGTAATTAATATGTTAAGTAATAATTGCTTATAATTTGTAATAAAGCGTAATTTTGAGATTAGTTTAATCTAATTATCGTAAATAAACGATAATAAGTCAAAAAATACACAAATTATTTCAAATTTATTAAATAAATATTTAAGCACCGAAAGACTTAAACTAAAATACAATAAAACGAATAATAATAAATAAGTCTATTTTTAGTATGTATGTTTATTTTGTAATTCAATTCGTGCAAAATGCTGTATTAAATTAGGATATAAATGTTTATAATCTAGTGCTTCCTTCCTTATAGAAAATTTTATTATTTCCGTTTTCTAAATATAAAATCATATAAAAAACCTTATTTTTAAAAATATACTATGATATTAAAAGATTCCAGACCATATTTTTGAAAGATGATGCAATGTGAGAAGTAATGAAGCATTTTTGCAAGAACATTTACTATAAGTTATAAAATGGATAATAAGCATTAAATTAAGAGTTACTTAAAAATTGCTCTTCTAAATTAGTACAAAAGTACGCTTTATCAATCATCTAGCTGTCTCAAGTTTTAACACTTTCTATTGAGAATATACCAAACACTAGAATGCCTTTTTTATATATAAAGTGAAAATTTTATATAAAATATAAAGTTATAAAAATTGAAATGTTTTTATATAAAAAAAGAAGTTGCATACTTTATGTTTTATTTAAAAAAATTTAGATAAATAATATTTAAATTTTAATAATAATAATATAATAAACAAACTTTATGAAGGGTTTTTTTTTTACTCATACCTGAAGAAATAATTATTTTGTTTTTAACTGAGGGTCAAACCAGATTTCTTAAACATAGTTACTTGATTCTTTTATCATCTTTTTTTTCATACAAAACTTTTTAGAGCTCACAAATTTATATATTCCCAGGAAAAAGAAGACCATGCACTACAAGTCTTGCGAAAATGCTAAAAATACTCTATGGACAATTTTAGAGGAAGGACTGATAACAGAAAAAGTTTTAACTGTTTTTGCTTTTTAATATTGAAAAAGTAGATAAAAGTCCAGTAGTTTTGCTTGATCCTACTATTTCTATAGAAAGAGAGAGAGCCTCATACAATAAATTATACATGCATACTTATTATTAAACAGGTAAAACTTGCCGTTAAAAAAACTGTATGTCTAACAGTATATATCTTTTGAAAGTGTTCGGCATGTACAAGATTTCCTTTGAAATTATAAAGTTATAGCAAGAAGGCATGCTTAATTTTTCAAAAGAAGGCACTTCTGGTATTCGGCTTATTGTTATTCTACTGAAAGAATTTAAGTTTTTAAAATTTTTTTAGTAACTCACAAAAATTTTGACACTACTTATTTCACCAACATAAGCTTTTTTAAAAACTTAACGTGCTTGCCTCACCGTTTCAGTAAAGGGCAATATTATCTTAGTTCAAAAGCAATTTTGTGAAACCGTAAGCTCTGTACCAAAAATGCTGATTTCATATGCAAAAATAAGAGTGGAGATAACTAATTTCATCTGAGTTATAGTTAAAGCATTACTGTGAAACCCCGAAACTCTAAACCAAGAGCGATGACTCGGAACAGAAAGTTTCTCTATTTGGGTTGGGAAGCAGATGCAGTCATGCCAATATTTGTGGACACTTGGAAGCACTTACATCAGGTAGAATAAATTGGCCAATCTCCGATCCCAGACCACCTGCCCCTTTTTTCCCATTGTGATAGCTCCCCGACTCTGAAGTCAAGAAACAAATCCAATACAGGAACACTGGATTGTATTTCAGGGGGCCTCCATTTTTATTTTAGAGTCCAACGTTAAAAGCTTGTTTACACGAGAGAGGTTTTTTTTGAAGGTGATTGGCTATCACATCGAGAAAGTGCCAAAGAGTTCACTTTGTGGTATTGTACCATATCCATTGTAAAGAATGCAAGCATGAAATCCTGCCCATTCTTTTCTTTGACATGCATTGGAGAAATTAAGTCTTCAAAAAGTGTATAATAGTCGAAAAAAATCCATGAAACCAAATTCTATCCTCTGTTTTAATTTTCCGAGACAAAGTTAAAAGTTATGGCGAAATTTGAGAGACTTTTCTGGACCGCCTACATTCAGGCCAAAGCATGTGTTGCAGAATTTGGTCAAAATCCGAATTTCATGCATATGGGACGGATAACTCATAGTTTCAAATGCCTAAATTTAAAAAAAAAAATGTAAAGGTTTTTTTTTTTTTTTTTTTTTTTTTTTTTTTTTTTTTTTTACAACGATAGATTTGTAAGCTATATTTTCACTTTATAAGGCTGGGCAACATTCATTTGAAAAAGAAAAAAAAATCCAACATATAAAACGTGAGCTTCCCTCACAATTTTTGTTTTTATTTTTTACCTTAATCGAGTGAAATATTACTCGATATGACAAGAAAGCAATGGGAGAAAGCATTATTTTAAAAATCGAAGCTTTCAAATTCTTCTCATTTTCTTTTCCCCCCTATTAGTTAAAGAAAATTTATTTTGAAAAATTAGGTTTCTGATGCATCATTTAAATGATTCCTGAATTACTGAATTTTTAATATTTAATCTACAAATATTAACTACATGGTTTATTTTGAGTACAGTACTTTTATAAACTATTCGTAATAAACATTTTCTTTCAACATTTGACATTTAAATACTAAAGGCAATTGATGATTAGGATTATTATTAAATATGAAAGTTAGCACTAATTATACATTTAAATTTGAAGTGTAAGTTTGATACAGACTGCTTTATTGCCAATTGTGCATTTTAAAAGTCTTTTAAATATATCCTATTTTTCACTGTCTGCATTTAACATGCATTTAACCGAAAGAAGTAATTAAAATAATTTGAAAATCAATTAACTTTGAATTGTTTTTTTTTCTATTTATTGCAAAATATGAGCAATCTACTGAAGAATGTCTCTATATTTTGTGTTGAACAGCCCTCAACATAATAGGCGTTAACTGTGGCTCTTTCAACAAAGAAAGACACTCTTGATGCACCTGAAGTTTCAACTGTAATAAATATTTTGACTGGATTAGACTTTGAAAGTTAAATACTCATAAGCGATTATCCATTTTTCTATAAATAAAACCACAATAAGTTTTTCTTGCGCCAACAAAAGTCAAAGAAACACAATTCAATTCTTTTTTACATTTCTTAGAGTTGATGTCGGCTTTTTAATAAACAGCATGCTTAGACAGATATATCAAAGACATCTTCAAAATTGCGATATTTTATCAAAATGTCGCATCTTTATAATAAAAACTGCTCATTTTATACAAACAAACCCGTCTATATCTAGAAGAAACCTTTTCATATACTTTCTAGTTTTGTTTTTCAATTCCTACTACTAGTTCACATTCAACCTATACATATTTATTTATATATCTTGTTTAAATTTTCAATCTTTAGTAATAACACTTTTTATTCATTCTCTCAAATTCAAATACTTATTTTAAAACTTGTAGTGGATGACACTCGATGTTAATACAGTTCTTTTTTTCAAATTTAATTCATTAATTAAATTTAATTAATTTTTAATACTTTAAATAGAGTTTTAGCAGTTTGTAATGAAAACTGCAATCAACAGATAGTAGCTCAGTCGGTAAAATGAAAGGATTTCAGTATTTTTCTCGTGCAGGTGAAGAATGCGAGCTCAGTTCTTTGCGAATACCAATAATTTTTTGATACTTAATAACTTTTTGATAATTATTTAATAAAAAGTAACTAAAATAAAAAAATTCTTTGTTGACCTAAGTAGGAATTGAATTTTTAAAAAAATAAATTACTTGTTGATAATATTTTCTCTGAATGAACTTTTCTGGCTAAATGCTCACTATCTTTTTTCCTAGACTTTTCCGGTTAAATGTCCATTAATTATCATTCTTTTTTCTATAACTAGAAATAAAATATTTCGTCTTTGAGTTAAAGAGAAGAAATAAGGCTAGGGTAGACAAAATATGTCATACTTTTTTTATACTTCAATATAAATGACATTTTTTTCTTCCATTTAAATGGCCAGTTAAGACTCATATTATTTATGACGTTTCAAAAAACTCCGACTTTTATGGAAATTTCAAATTTCTGTGTTAAACTATGATCTAGGTCACTGAGCAGATCTTCTGTAAAAGAAAGGCTCGTCATGCGTCCTCTAATTTCGTTTTTGGTAATATTTTCCTTGGATTAAACTTTACAGATTAAATTATCACACTTTTTTTTCCATAAATGAAAAAAGAATGTTTCTTTTTATATGATTAAAGCAACGAGAAAACAAAGACAGTAGGTAGAACCTTTTTTTTTTTACATCTCCAATGTAAAATTAAACATTTTCTTTCATTTAAAAGATATGATAAGACTTTCAGATATCTACAACAAGATTCTCAAAAATGCTATCCTTTATCGATCTTTTACATTAAAGCAAGAAGGAAAAAAAAAATTAAATGAAAAATTTTAAGAACGGCAAAAGCGAAAGATTTATATTTTTTGGTGCTTTTCCTCGCCTTCGATTGAGTGGACCCGTTAAACATAACTTATAAAAAATCCGGTATCGCTACTTTTAAAATTTCTTTTTCCTCAGTCGTTTTGGTCGAAACTAGCAGATGAACTCATCCCTAACCCCTCCAGCCCCCCATGCCCCCTCCAATTAACACAAACGCTCTTTCCCAAGAAATAGCTCGCCTGAAAGCTCCCGATTTAGATGAGACGAGTAATATGGGTAAACAAGACGGATTTTTTCCTCCTTCATCCTCATGTTCTCGTCTCTAATTAATTGAACAGTTTTGAAAACAAAGAAGACGTGTCCTTCGCTGTCTTTTTATGCAAGATTTGTTTTCATCCCTATTTTATGTGTCTGTTTATTTAATTCATGTAATTGCTAAATGCTAAATGTATTCACTGTCAATATACAGATTAGGCGTTTCAGCGGAAGCAGCTTTAGGTGCTCTACCGCGTGGAAGCAGAGGGAGTGTGAAACGATTTTTAATTAGATCTGTAATTACTTTTCCCTGAAATGCTCATATGATAGTTGCAATCGGCTGGGATTGAAAATAAGTTAATGAGGGGGGGTGAAAGAAAAACATTATTTATTAGGCTTAAGAATAAAAAAAGACGGCTGCTAAGGAGTTTTTAAAATAGAGCTGTTTCTAAAACTATAGGCTTAATTTCGAAGTTTAATGAAGAGGTAAAAATAAAATATTGCATTTAAGCCTTTCTCGGAGGAAGATGGATTGTTTCGTCGCTATAGAATAAATGAAGTTTTCTATTTTATTCTAAAAACTGAACATATTTTGATTTTTTCTTGTCGAAGTGATACATTTTCTAATATGCTTCGTAACAACATTTTCACAAAGCTAGCTATTTTTTAAATACGTTAAAGGAAAAGAAAACAAATTTGTTAGCAATTAATTACATTAATTTTGATGGGCCTCTTTGGAAGTTTTTTTTTTTTTTAGTCATAAAAAGCTTAGTTATTTTTTTCATGCATGCAGATAGATATTAATCTTATGGATATGCAGAGAAATAGATTTTTTTTAGCTTCTAAATTGGTGATGAGAAAACAGAATAATTTTTTTTCCATCCAAAATAAGAGGAAAAAACTGAGGATTTTTTTGAGCATCATAGAAAAACACAGAAAAAAATGTTTTCAATAATAATCTTAATTAGATTACCTCCTTTTTTAAAGAAAAAAGCTTTGGCAATTTTTTTAAAAATCCTTTTCGTTCAGGGGAAAAAATATCTTAGAACTCATTTTTGGGGGGGAATTTCTAAAAGGTTTTTCTTAATTAGTAAATGAGCTAAAAAATGTCATAAGAAATTTGTGTGCTTAATTGAAAAAAATGAAACGACGAAATCATTTGCAAGTTGAAATTTCAAGATTAACGAATGAAGTTTTGTTTCCATTAGAAACAGGATTTTAAGCTTTCAAATGAAACTTATTTCTTTATAATTAAGTAAATATGTATAAAAATAGCCTGAAAATGTTTAGAAGTAACCTAACAAAGCTTATTTCTTTAATTTTCAGTAAATTAGCTGTAATAAATTATTTTATTGCTTAATAATTGTAAGAATAATGAACTGACATTAATCACTCATAATTAATCATTAACAAACAACATTCGTTTTAATGAAAAGAAATTCATATAAAAATCTTTTTCGCATATTTTCCCATTTGAGAATTTTTTTGGCACTTTTAAATCTCAAATAGTTTAAATGCCTCTGTTATTTTTAATGTTGCCTTTTCATGATTTTAGAACATTTTCAGGACAAACTCATTAAAATAAATTCTTAAAAGGTGAAGAATTAAAAGAATGAGAAGTATTAAAAGCAGATGAAATTGGCATAATACTAAATTAAAAAATAAAGCAGAAAATATTTGAAAAAAAATATAAATAATTAATTAAAATGTGAAATAATTTTGCAAAAATTAATTACATAATTTTTTATGCAAATTGTTTCAAAATGTAAAATAAACTGTCAGATGAAATTATAAAAAATCGGAGAAACAGTTTCCAATACAATATTTAGGCCCCGGAATGACGAAAATAGAGCATTTCTGTACAGATTCAACATCATGAATCTAAAACAATTAAATAACAATGGGTAAAAAGAACACCAGAATATATTAAATATCAATAAATATATAAAAAAGGAGTACGATAAAAATGTGCAGTTAGTGAAAACGATATTTCTCTAGCTGAAAATGGTGATAAGGCATTATGTTTTTTAATATTTAAGTTTTAATGAATAGCAGTTGATTAATAAAAAGGAGTAAATAATTTTTAAATAATAAATTATATAAGTAAATGAGTCATTGTAATGAAAAGAAAAACCTGTACATAATATTTTGAATACTATAATTGGGCAATAAAATTTCAAAATAAGTCATCTAATTCATATAAAAGTGAACTTTAAAAATTATTCATTTGCCATCACTGGGAATAGAATATGCAGACATGTTTATCTAATAAAGATATTTCAGATTTTTTTAAACAATGGAACTTTGACCTAAAAAAATAAATTAAAAAAATTATTCATTTGCCATCATTTGGAATATAAGGTGCAGGCATATTTAACTACCAAAGATATTTCAGACGCAAAAAAAAAAAAAATCCTTTAATTTTGAATTTAAAAAAATGGAATTATGGACAACATATTAACACGTTATGAAACGATTTCGTTCAAGGAACAGTGGAAAAAGTCTAATTATCGACAAAGTCAAGGAGAGAAAAAAAAATCGGATCAATTCACATCGAATATAAAAGGAAGGGAAAATGTTAATGCTTTTTTGATTGAATAAATCGTATAGAAGTGAATTGAGTGCCTTAAAAATTATTCATTTATCGTCACTGGGAACAGAAGGAGCAAACATATTTAAGTACCAAAGATATTTAAGATTTAAAAAAATCTAACTTTGAATTAAAAAAAATAAATTTGAATGGTAGATAGTATATTAACGTTATGTTAAGAGGACATTCAAGGGATAATGGAAAATAATATAACTATCGACAAAGTCAAGCAGAGATAAAAACGAATCAATTCACATTAAATATAAAATGGAGAAAAATTATTAATGCTTTTTTGATTAAATACATCGTATAAAAGTTAACAGAGCACTCTAAAAATTAGTAATTTGTAATCAGCGGGAATGGAAGGAGCGGACATACTTAATTACTAAAAATATTTCAGGCTCAAAAAAATCTAACGTCGAATTAAAAAAATAAATTTGAATTATAGACAGTATATTAACTTTCTGTTAAGATGACATTCCTGGGACCTTGAAAAAAAATGATTATCGACAAAGTTAACCAGAGAAAAAAAACCGATAGTAAACAGCAAGTGAAACTATTAGGATAACATTGGATTAAACATTTATTGACAACAAACAAATAAGCTCGGAATAAAAAAAAATGTCTAAAATCATGAAAAATATGTTTATTAATAAGGAGTTGTTGTGCCTGAAAGCATAAAAAAACAAAGTTTTTCAAGAAAGAAGCGAATATAAACACAATGAAATATATTTCATTTGTACCTGTGAAATTAATGAATATTCTATTAAGAATGAAGAAAAAATCTTAATTTGTTTTGATGAGTCGTTTATTTTCAAGCATCTTATGAAACAAGTCCATCATTTTTCAATATACGAAATAAGAAGCAGCAGTATAACACGCAAAAATAAGCATTAGAAATCCATTAAAGTAAATAAATGTAAGTCAAATACATGAATTAAGAATTCGCCATTCAGTTATCGCAAGCGTGACTTATATTAATACATTTAATATAAAAAATGAATTGAAAACAGTAATCTAATGATCTACGCATGAATTAAATGTATCCTGATGCATTACAATAATCACTTAAACTGAATCTATTTTACAATAACCTGTTACAAAAATGCTTCATTCTTTATTGAAAACATATTTAATATACATTTACTAAAGAGAACACCAATTCTCTAGAAAAATATAATTTAAAGTTTGATGGCTTATAGCATCAAATAACAGCAAATAATTCCTTAGAGAATTGGTTTAAGTAAAGATGATTTAATAAAAGAAAATATTTTTTGAAAACATGATTTATTAATGTGCTGGAAAATAAAAAAATGATCTTTTATTAAAAATTCCTGAGATCAAAATAATATTATAAAAGTATGAAATGCTAGTAATAATACTCTAATTAATCTTATTTAATCATATATATGCTTAATTTTCTTAATTTTTGAATTTATTTGTTGTTTTTATATTTTTAGTTAATTTTTAATGCTTTCTTAAAATATTCGTTGTAACTTTCTTCCTTTATAGTATTGTTTTCCGCGCCTCTGGATTCTTGGATTTTGTTCTGACCTCCAGACTTTTGATTAAAAATAATAAATTATATTCTACTTTTTAGCACTCTAATAAAAGATCGTACTCCCAATTTTAATTTTAATTATTATTATTGCTATTATTTTAAATCTTAACTCACGCTCAAACGTTTCTAATATGATGAATCCATATTGAATTCAAATTAATCAATAAATCCCAATTAACATCTGGAAGTATTAATAAGTGCTATAATGCCACCGTAAACACTCAACTGATTATCAACCTGACTCTACTACATGTTGAACTCTAATTACATTTGTATTCGGCTCGTATTACACTGACATGTGTTCGGAATTTTAATGTGGTAGAAATCAAAATAGGTTAAAAACTGATTTTGAAATACCGGCTCTACAAACTTTAAAAAAAATACATAAAAGTATATAAAAAATGCCGATAAATAAATTTTGTGGAAGATTTTCACCACTAAAAAACATTAATAATACGAAATGTGTCAAGAAAATTCTCATCATATCAACCAATACTTAACCGGATAAGCAACTACTCTTGAAAAGAAACTATGAAAGCAACTTGCACCATGCACTATCAAACTCAAAAGCATCCTTTTTGAAAAAGTTTTCCACAATTTTGGCCACTAAGGTAGACCCAAACAATTCATTGCTTTGTATTTGAGAATAAATTATTCCTGCACAGGTTACTCTGAGCAAAATATGCTGGCGGGAATCTAAAATATGTCCATATTTTATGGGCATTCTACGGTGAAGGAATCAACGCCAGTGGGGAACGAGAGAGGGAACTATGTATATCTCTTATTCTTACGGCTTGAAGAATGACCGCTGGAGTCTGTTATCTACTAGGATGCAGCTGGTTCGGCTAATCGACACAAGTTTTGCTCAAGCACGTTCTTCTAACTGAAGCTGGGGCTCAGATAATAGCCTTTCTGCTGTTGTGTTCTAGGATCGAGAACGTTAGATTATAGGGAACCTATTGTATCTGGGCTTTTTTCTCCAGTCTTAATATTCTAGGAAGTCAGGTTGGATGCGATGCAAAAGGATCGTAAAGAAATTTTAAAAACAGATCTGCTATCTTCGATAAAATAATAAAATTAAGAAGAAAAACGTTATATTATTTTTGGTAAGTGATTTCTGAGAATTCTAAGTACTAGTGTGGGAATTCATGCTGGCTGTATATTGATAAAATTCTGAGTACTAGTGTGGGAATTCATGCTAGCTATATATTGGCAGAATTTTTAGTACTAGTGTAGGAATTCATGCAGGTTATGTATTGGTAAAATTTGTATCACTAATAAGTTTTATACGATTTATATTTTAAGAAGTATTGGTCGAAAATAATTCCAAAATCAGATGTACTAATAATTACTTGCAACTGTTATTAATTAACGGCAATAAAATAATCGACTTTTAGTGTTTAAAATTTGTTTTTAGAGATAATTAGAAGTTTTTAAAAGTCTACTAAAGTATGTCAGTTAATAAATTCAATTTTCAAACCGAAAGCAGCTGCAGGTAACGAATTTATATCACTATTTCGATAGTTTTAATCTATATTTATTATCATTATTATTATTCAGGCCACATTTTATCTCTAATGTTTTACTACTTAAAATAAAAATGTCTTCAGTACCATTAAACATTTAACTTATCGATTTATTTGTATATCCAATTTTTAAATTTTTTTTATCAAATTTAAATACATCTATTTCTTCAAACGTTATAATATGAATACTTCCATTGGTAAATGAAAATATAAATAGAAAATATACATTTGATTAGTTAAACTATTTTGAACTTTTATGATAAGTCTTTTTCCTTTTAAATATCAAAATTGTTACTAAAAATCAGGTATTTTAAATAATGTTAAGTTTTCCAGAAACACAAATTTCAACTTTACAAAGAAATTTAGAAAAAAAAACTTTGTGAGACAAGTAGTAAATTTAACGTTTTGTAAGTACATTATTAGGAGCATCGATGGAATATTTTTAATTTTAGAGCTGGTGATAACATTTTAAGTTGAATATTCAAAAAAATATTTTTTTATGAAACGAGCAATAAGTGATAAAATATTCAGAAACATAAAGTACAGAATTCAAATGCTCATTTTATTTCTATCAATTTTATTACAAATATTTTAAATGGCATCAAAATTCTTTATTAAAAAAATGTGGAATTATCGAAAATTCATTTCGAATGTTTTAAACTCACTTGGTAAAATTAAAAGGTATATAAACTTGAGACTTAAATTCTGATGAAATGTTGCTAGTTTAGATGCATATATAGTATTTTTGTGAGCAATTAGAATTCAGTATACTTACAGTTCCGTAGTTCAGGGAGTTAAAATTCAGTATACTTAGAATTCAGTTGTTCAAGCAGTTCGAATTCAGCAGACAGATATTCTCTCACTTTCAAAACATAGTTAATCTCAGTAAATATTTTTTTATTTAGGTTACGATACAATTTACTGTAGAAAATGTTATTTTTATTGTACGTAAACAAATAAAAGCAAATAGAAGAAAAGTAGCATTAAATAGAAAGTAGATGTTATCATAGCTTTTTTAAGATTGTTTTATATTTAGTCAATTTGAACTAGCAGCAAAAGCGAGTGAGTCAATAAATAAGATTGAAAATTGTTTCAGTAAATTTCCTTACTAAATTGAAACTAAATAATTTCCATTTATTGCTTTTCATTGCTGTCTCTATTCGTTATAAATTTTTGTTACATTTTTGAAAGTCTGAAAGGGTCACTCAGAAAGTCACTCCACGATATTCTCAGGAAAGGAAAACAAAAAAGGTTAAAATTCTCCAATCTTTACAACTTTTTTAAAGATACCTGAGATTCTCCTTTTCAAGACTACATGTGTCAAAAAATCCGTGGGGAAAACAATAGCTAGCACAGTTTAGAAATTAAAGTTATAGAGAGGCAGGATTTCGAGTAATTCTGAAATTATTTTTAGAACGTGGATTAATTAGAAATTATTACAAATGTATCCCTATTTGTAAAAGATATGATACGATATTTTAAAGCCCTTGTTCTCTATCCTGAATGCCGCGCAATAACGTTGGGCCTTTTGTGCTAATATTAATATATATAGTCATATAGTGAGATAAAATTGTAAATTTAAAATTGCGAAATAACTACGTACAAATGCTGCTTTTATGCCGTTCAAATAACAGATAAGACTATCAAAAGAAACATAAAACATATTCAATGTTTTTGGCTTTATATCTATGCCATATTTAATCAGAACACTTTTAAAATTCATAAAAATTTTATAGTTTCTTCTTCACGAGACGCTGAGAATCCATGAGAAAGGAAATTCAAAAGTTGTAAAGAATACTGAATAATAATAATAATAACACAGGGGGAATTCGGGGAAAAGAATTTAAAGTTTTCAGCTGTGACTTGATTTCGAGGAAATTTCTAAGCCACCCTTCTGTTTATTGATTTTCCTTGACCATGAATAGAATTCTGCAACCTGTTATTATACGGTGCACTCATCTGTGTCTATTATTTCGATTACGAGAACAGTAAATTTGAACGTTACCGTTAATAGCACACATCTAAGAAGAGCTATTCGTATTTAATTTTTGTTTACTAAAACATTCCTATTGTTTTTCTTAATTTAAAAAGGTTAACACTCGATTTTGCTTTCAATTAGCTGTGATAGTTTCATACAGTATCAAATTCAGAAAATAAATTAATAGAAAATTTAGAGTAGATAGTCTTATAATTAAGTTTGTCCCAAGCGTCTTTTTTGTTGTTTTTGTGGGAGCGTTGTTGTGTCTTCTGAGAAGCCAGGGTCGTCAAGGTGTTTTTATTTGGTTGTTTACTTTACTCGTCTTTTCTTAGAATTTTGATTTTCCCATAAAAATTTTCTATTTTTTATGGATTCACTTTTGAAAAATACTGAAATCACGCGCTTTTAACTTGAAGTTGTATTTCAGTTCTATAAAAATAATGTTTTTTCTAGAGAAGCAACTGGAATTGTTGTAATATTACAACTAAATGTGAAAAGTCTGTATCCTTGATTCCCTTAATTTTCATTTCCCATGAATATTATAGTTTTATTCATTTAGATTGTTCTGATCATTTTTTCTAGTTGCTTTATTTATTACTTTTATTCTCAAGTCCTTCATTAAAAATACCAGTTTAAGAATTTATATAACATGTTTCAAGAAACAAGGTATCATGTTTTTGAATTAATTTTTTTCTTGATTCTATTGTATTTCCACGAATATAAATAATTTCAGGACTTTTTTAATGAAAACAATCAATACTGTTGAAATATCGTCTCCAAATATTTAACAATCATCAATTGAATATAATTACTTCCCACGCTTCTACGAAATTTTAATTTTAATTTAAAGGCAGAGGATACTAAAGAATATATTCTGACAAATATAAAATAACTGGCAAAATTTTTGCACAAATACTTCAATTTCGACATTTATATGAGTTTTCCCCAGTTCCATTTAGTTTTCACAATTTTATAAAATTTATACTTTTCAGTAAAATTTTGAAAATGATGTGAAATTTTGCACTTTAAACGTTAAATGGCATACATATTCTATTACCTTCTTCCCTTATTTTCTAAGGCATTTTGGATTTTTGTTAACGGCAAACAATTCACACTTCTGAAATGACATTCAAACTATTTTCTAGAGATTACTGAAAATAACTATTTTACTTATTATATTTAACCACTAATTTAAAAATATTTTGTTATTAATTAAGGATTAGTGTTACGGTTTCAATTTTAGAGTTACATATAATATAAATATTTTAATTTAAAAAATAGTTTCTTTCAAGTTTTTGTACAGATAAAAATTATAATTTCGTCAATATTTGCTGCACATTTAATGAATCTACTAAAATTTTATAAAACGTGTAGTGTTGAATATTACAGATGTATTAATATTATGTATTATTCATCCAAAATTCGTCTTTATGACTGAAATAATAATTGTATTGCAAAGTTACTGCATTACAGATTCAAAACAATTGCTACCCACCAAAATTTTATTGTAAAACATAATCATTCATTTTTAACTTATTTCAAAATTCTAAATAAGTTTATAAGCAAAGTTATTAAATTCCCTGTATTTCCTGTTACATTTTTAGATTGCAGGGGAGCGAATATAAGCTGTATTGGTCCTTAATTATATTCGAATTAAAAGCAGGAAAACAATTGAAAAAAAGTTCAACACAAACTTTTGTTATTGTGCATTTTATAAGCACTGACTACAGTAAATGAATAATTATTGTAATAAATAAGCATTCAAAACCGTCAAGAAGTAAGAAATTTGAAAAGGAAATTAACATTATTTTGAATGTGAAAAACTTCAATTCCATCTATGCATTCATAATACCATAAAAAGATATTATTTAATGAATATTAGCTATTAAATGGTTAATAATTTAGCACTAGCAGCTAGAAATCTCCTTTAGCTTCATTATGAGCCTAGGCAGTATGAAATTTCAACTCAAAATAAAGCATGCAAATGGTTTTCTTGATTCTTCAATCATTAAAAAAAGATGCTCCTTTCTAAGGGTCAGTCACAAAGAGCAATGCAAATATATTTAACCAGCATAAAAAACTGCATTATAATTGTCGCATGCGCAAAACTTTTACCGGGAGGTATATTCCCTCATCAGCCATAGGGCAGTTATGTAACCAACTTCATTATCATCACACCCTGCAAACCACAAACATGTTTGCTTAAATCCCCTTTTTTCATCCCTTCGTTAAATGTGTCCACTCACGTAACAATCGCTTCTAAATTCAGTGAGTTAAAGGTCAACCATCTCAAACAACACTTTACAGCAGAGCCGAAATGAAATTCCAGAGCCAATGCTTGCTGTACTTTATTTTATTTTTGAAAATAGTTACTTTCTTACAGTGTACAGCTACTACATTTACCCATCCAATAATGCGGCCAGGATAAGGAAAATAAGAAAACAATCTTAAAATCCGTAAAATTGGTTATGTTAGTTTATTTCTAAGCCACGGAATTATTTCATTAGTTTAAAGGAAACATTATTATGAAATGCTATAAAATGGCAATGTAATTTATAACACAATTATTTGGGTTTATCTATAATCACCACTTGAAGTTATTAATGTTACGCTACCCACTCTTTAATACTGCATTCATGACAATTTAACAGGAAATAATGATACACTCAGTTGATTTACCCTTGATGTCAACTTGAAGACGATAAATTATACGAAACATTATATTTTACACGATACATTTCTTAAAAATAATCCAGTTTTCTCTAAATAAATCTGTTGATAGAGACTCAAACTAATATTTGCACCTGTTGTAATTTTCTACGTGATTAACATATTCAGAATCTCTTTCATAGAATAATTACGTAAGCACGACTTAGATAATAAGTTCTCATATTTGATTTTAATTTACAAATGGCAAATGTAATCGACTGCAATGTTAAAATTTCACTTTCAGAGATAATTAGATGGCATTTTTTCCCTCCTTATAAATTAATTCTTCAACAGAAAAATGTATCACCAAATACCCTAAATTCCCGTTTCATTTCTCATGCCGTTATTCAATGTCGTCCTTTTCTCCTGCCCAACTTAACTAAACATTATATCAGTCGGCTCCGTTCATAAAATATTCTGGATACCTCCAGTTCGAAGCAAAGGGCCCAATTTTCCACCCAGCTAAGCTCTCCCGATTGAGCCTATGTGGAATGGAAAAGAGTTGTCCTCAGACCATTAAGATACGAGGTCTTCATCAAACGATTGCCTGGGAGCGAAATTCGCAATTAGTTTTTCCTTCTACTCCAACTCAATGATTTCCGAGAAATTCGTAAATTGTTTCTCGGCGCGCGAAACTCGAGTTAATAATAATAATAAAAAATGCAAACTCAATTCGGAGTTCTGCGGTTTGGAGAGAGCAAACGAATGTTAATAATCGCAGGAAGAAGGGGAAGAGGTTGGAAAAGAAAAGGGTAAAAGTGTGTTAGAAGATTGAAGAGATGCAAAGGAAGGCACACATATAACCACGCTTTGACTAATTCCTTATTTGTCGTCGATCAATATTTGTTTGAACCGCGGATCTTTTAGGAATGAGCCGATCGGCAAATACGAGGACTCAAGTATTTGTGCTATTCGAGAGAAGATTTTCAAATATTGACTTAGTAAGCCCCCGCATACAGCACAAATAATTGACACAACATTCCGGCGGTCGTCTATCTATCCACGCTACGGATTTCAAATTACAAGATGCCGTTATTTATACGATCCGTCGTTGAACATACTCGAGCTAATATTTACTGCCGCTTTAAATGCTTTGCCAAATGAGAAATTGCTTCAAGCCATTCCTCGGAATCTTTTCTGATGGAGAGTTATTAAACGTGTGGTCGTCACAAAAACTGAGGAGACTTGGCTTCAGTAAAAAAATAAAGTTGGGAAACTTTTTAGTCTTGAAGAGTTTCTTCTTTTGTTTGCTGGCCGCTGCGTCAAAAAGCACGCAGGCTGTTGTTTGGGCTGTCTCGAACTGTAAATACAAGACTATTTGAAGGTTTTTAATATCGAAGACCCTTGTCACTTGTTTATATTTTCCAACTTGTCATAGTAATTTCATGTTTGTTGGAATCTACGAAGTCGTCTTCAGTTTTTTGTTCTAAAAGAACATCAAATGGAAATATTTAGGTCAATGGGAATGATCATAGATGTTCATTAAATTCAAAATTACGAATGATTGTGGCATTTTGTATGTGAATAAAGCAATATGCAACAAATAGATTAATTTCTTAATTAATTCCAGATTTTGTACATTTACAATTTTGTGATTATAATAGAATTATTTTAGGTTTTGCTGAAAAAATTCCACTGAAAACATAAGAATGGAATTTTTTTCTGATTCTCAAGATATATATATGTATGAAAGAAAATCAACTTATGTATCATGGGAACGAAATAAAATAAGAAAATAAAGAATTGGCTTTCTATTTTGTTTTAATTTGAAATCTGTGTATTACTAGTTAAAAGTTTTTAAAAATCATCATCTCTTCCCCCACCTTTCATCTCTTTTTTATTTTGGCGAAATCAAAGCAAACTGCCGCATGCTAGAAAGTATGGTAAGTTTTCGTGTTTAAAGATTCACATGCATTTATGGTGAATTCGATATATAAGAAGTGATTAAGTATTACAATTCTGAAGATTGATTCTTTTAATTAGATTTCAACTGATGTTAGAGTATAGCTGATGTTTGTTAGATTTCAACTGATGTTAGAATAAAATTGATGTTTGTTAGATTTCTACTGATGTTGGATTAGACTGATGTTTTCAACTATTCAATTACTTATATGAATAGATATTCTAAACGTACATGTCACATCAACACATATGCAAACTTTTAACTTTCAAACAAATTTAAATCTGTTTTGCACAAATTCTTTGCTAAGAAACAAGAAAATATTTTATCATTCCCCTGCCAAGCCATTTCTGATTGAATCTTCGAATTACAATTAAGCGAAATATAGTTTTTTTTTGTACTGAAACTACAAATTAAATAGAAAAAATTCTTCCTTTCATTGTTTTAACTCATTGGAAGTTAAGTTTTGTGATAGCTTTACACATATTCTTATTTTTATTCTTCTGCCCAATTACTTATTCTTTCTTTTCCTCAAAGCAATAAACATATTTCTCGTACTTGCCATGGTACAATAAGACAAAGAAGCTAAGCATGAATGAGGCTATGAATTATTCCCTCCTTCCCTTTCTTTATTAATAATAGACATATATCTCTCACACTTGCTTCAGGGACCGTGGTAGTGTGGTGTCAGCTTCGGAATTGGAAGGTTTCTGGTTAGAGATATAATGTGAAAGACGGTCTGGTGCACATTAAATCTGTTGACATCAAACGTCCTCCCGCTGGTGTGGTGCAGGAACTTGGAGAAGAGGTATCAGCTCTAGAGTGTTCTCATCATCTGATCACTGCTCAAAATTGCGAGGTCTATCCCAAAATAGTCCCACTGTTGCTTTAAAATGGGACATTAATATAACTGAACTCTCACGCTTACTATGTTACAATAGGACAGTTAAGCTACCAAATATGGATAATTATTAACAATAGACTTATTCCTCCTGTTTGTCATGATACAAAAAGAATGAAAGTTATGCCAACTATAGAGCGATTAGAAACCCTACAGATTTTCTCCGCAATAGTAGAGAAATCTTAAAACTCTTTTGGTATTGCATATGCATTCTTCTTGAGGGAAAGTACTGTTTATGTACCAGTCCGTGAGCAGAAGTAAAATATTTACTGATACCATATTTGTACTATCCTTAAGCAAAAATTAAAAAAAATTGTGGTATAGGATAAATACCCAGAATAAGAATAAGAATGAATGAATGATACAGCGCCGGCATCACAACGTGATTAAAAGCTAAAAATACATTGGGAAATAACTTCTGCATCAACCAAAAGCGAAAGTGATGAAGAATAATCTGATACAGCATCTATACTATTTACTAAAATAATTAATAAGTATTCTTGTACAGCAAATGCACCGTTTTATGTAAAGACAGACTGACATAGCATCCGTACCAATAGTAATTAGAAGCTAAAAATGAACTGACATCTGTTCAAATCAAAAGCAGAAGTGGTGAAGAATATTTTGGTACATCATCAACACCATCAACGAAAAGAATTAATAAATATAGCTTGACAGCAAATGCATCGAACTATGTTAAGATAGATTGATACAGCGCCAGAACCATTCGTAATTTGAAGCTAAAAATGGTCTGGGAAATGTCATCTGTACCAATAAAAAACAGAATAATCTGATTCAACATCTATATCATTTACTAACAGAATTAATAATATACTTATACAAGACATCTGTATTAAGAAAAATTAATACTGCCCCTGCACCATTCGTAATTAGAAGCTAAAAATGCGCTGATAAAAAAACATCTGTACCAACCAAAAGCAGAAGAGATGAAGAATAATCCCATACAGCATCTATACCACCTACGAACAAAATTAATAGATATACATGAACAGCAAATAAATAATCGCTCTTAAATAAAATGTTAACACTGATTTAGAAAAGACAACAGAAAACAAAATGCGATGGACGTATTTTTAAGCATATATTTCCATGCTAGAAAATATTCTGAATTCGCAAGCATTTTATTTATGAAGTTTTTGCAAAAATCGAATTGTTGCATCAAAGTTTTGAAAGCGAAAAACATTTATTTGAATGACTGAATTCGGTTCAAGCATGGTAAAAAAAAGGCCTATCTTCAAACAAAATTAATAAGTGAAAAACAAACAAACTGGATTTATTTTATTTCGCATGTCTCAGAAATCGATCAAAATCAAAATTTTACGTAAAATCTACGAATAACTTAATTTCAGTTAACGTAATCAAATCGCTCGCAAAAAGTATATAAAAATAAAATTCTAATTTCCATTAATTCAAAAATCTTTTCTACTCCCTTTAGTTGAAATGCAAATGCTCGCAACTTGTGAATGCTAACTTTATTAATATTCATTCAACAATCTAGCCTGAACACTTCCGTTTATTTTTCTAAAATAAAAAAATTTTGAAAAAGAGACTCAAAAGAAAATTTATTCAAAGCATACTAAAAAGGAATAAAAATGATGTACGTTGTCTTCAACTGGATATTAGTGATAAAGTAGTTTCAAACATTTTCATTAAATCAAAAAGATTTCGTTGAAGAGAGATTTTCACATTTCTTCTTTTTATTCGGTTGATGCTAGTTATTTAATTTGATTTTGCGGAGTATTAGAAATAAAAAGATGCAATTATTGCTGTGATTTATTTTAATATTTAAGCTAGAAATTTTATTTTCTCTTTTTTCGTTTTTACAGACCCTCGAATTTCCGTTTGTCAATCGGTTCGAAATAGATTAATATCTCTGTTTTTATTTAATTTCGCTGAAAATTGTAAAGCACTTATGTGCTATGAATTATGTATTAAACGAAATGCGAGAAAAAGCATTTGAAAAGTTTCTTAGTTTATTTTGTACAGTAAATGTTCCATAGTGAGCCCTTTTATTTTTTTTACTAAAAAAAAAGAAAAGAAGAAGAGTACTTGGGAAGTGAGGAAAAGTGCCTGAATGACTTCTCGGCTTTTATTTATTTATTGAAAATTAATGGTACACAATGAACCATGAAGGGAAAAAAAGGGGGGGGGGAGAAATTTTCAAGGTGGGAAAACAAAACAAAAGCCGGCGTCCTGCAGAAGAGTAGAGCATCTTCCCCTTGATCTGGGCTTCACGGGTTCGAGTCCCCCGTTTCAACCATGGTTAATCATCCTCTTTGTTCCATCTGTGAGGTTTGTGTACGTTTCCCCCTTGGAAAAAAAATGAATGTGCCGCATGAAATAGCTAAATCGTATTCTTGGTCGTAGTTGCCGCTACTAAAAAAGCAAGAAACGCTCGTTCGGCTTAAATCACTGATAGATTTGCCAGCGGTCTTGTAAAATGTCATAATTATTAACAGCACAAAATAAAAAAAATTGTATTCTTTAACTATTAAAAAAACTGGCCTCATAAATAATGATCAATCAACCAAGCAAAAAAATTTCTGGGCCGTCTATTTTCAATACAATAAATAAAATAAAATAAATGCAATAAATGCAATTTTTAAAACACGCATTTTTATTAATGATCTAAAAATATTTTTGTTTAATTATTTAAAACTTTTAATAAATTATTTAATTTCATTTATTCCTTGTTACAAACATATGAAATAGTGAAACTCCTTTTAAAAATCCCGTAACAGATGCCATCACTAGTATAAAATTAAAATTTAATTTAATTAGTCAGTTAGGAGATAAGTAAATTTTGAAATTTTTTCAACAGTGTTTCATCAACATAGATACATGATTTTAAAACTAGCACATGAACTAGTGAGTAAGAAATTAATTATAAAGTTCTATTTTTACAAAAATGAGACAAGTGAATAAAAAATTATAAAAATATTGATTGGCAAATTATTGTATTAAACCAATACTTATTTTATTTTTGATACTTTTCTAGAACGTTTATTTTCAACACGATAAGTAAAATCAAATAAAATTACTTTAAATGAATTTGATAAAGGCAATAAAAAATACATTTCATTAATGTCCTAAAAATATTTTTAATCGATTATTAAAAAATTTTAATTATTTATTTAATCTATAATTCATTATTACAAACATTATAATATTTTTAAAATCTTCTCTCAAATTCCTTAACAGATGGCAACACTAGTATAAAATCAAAATATAATTTAATTAATCAGAGATAAATAAGTTTTGAAATCATTAAAACAGTGTTTCGTCAGCATTGAAACATGATTTTAAAACTCTAGTATATAAGAAAGGGAGTAAAAGTTAGTCATAAATGTCCATTTTTTAAGCATAAAACAAGTGCATATTTTTTTAAAAAATACTTTGTATTAATTACCAAGTAATTGTGATAAACCAATACATCTTTTTATTTGACAATTCTTAATATCGTAAAAGGAACAGAAAGGTGAGAAGCAGTTTTTTGCTGACTCAGAAGTTACCTTTTTATGATTTTAAACGAACTAAGAAATTTTTTTAGTCTCGATTTTTTTTCAAGTGTCCTCATTCGTTTTTTAAGAATATTAAATAGATTAGACTTATGGTACCTTTCTTTCAAAAGACGCAAATAATAAAAAAACGCATTTGGGTGTTCTTTTGATTTATCGCTTGGTGTTCTACTAACAAGTTCAGAAAGTCGTTATCCTTGTTCTTTGCAGGTTTTAAAGGTTGTAAATTTTAAACAATGATCCGCCAACAAGGAATGACTTTCATCAGATTTTGATTGGGTGGATTGTTAATTTCTCAAAAGTTGTTATGTCCTGGAAGATGGAGAAGTCACTTTCGCTAGGGTGCACGTCAGGATCGGAAGGCTACCTTGAAGCATATTATGAAAAAAGTCTCTAGAAACACATTATTCGATATGAATGGAAGCAAAACAGCAAAATTCGTTGAAAAATGAAAAATATTGAGAAAAATCTCAGCTATTGTTGTTGCAAGATCATTATTGCTGGACAAACTCCTGGATCAATAGATTTCAGATACGTATTTAAAATTACGAATTTCGAGTGAATACTGATAACTGCAAATTTTTACTGCTTTTTACAGTTCTTTTCTCTCGTTAAAGTGAATCCTCAGCATAATAATTATTTACAAACATCAAGTAGTATAAATTTCAATAATATCTTCAATTAAGCAATACGCTTTCACATCTAAAATCTTAAAAGCAAACCTATTCTTCGCCTTGTTATGAGGCCAACAAATATACCCAAATGTTTATAAGTAAGAATTTCCTGCCTTTCACGTTTAAATGTTTCTATTCCACAACGGCAGTGAGAGGAAAGATCATGTTTTATTTAACGCGGTCCCCTTCTTCCTATTCTTTTCAAAAGTTTAGTTTCGTTTTATTTTTAAATTGATTATGTTGTTTTAATTTGAAATTGCGTAATGATTCTATACATTGTTCAGTGAAAAAATAAACAATTGTTTCTTCCCTATTCCAGTAATGTCAAAACTGTCTGACGCATTCCCAAATGTATGGAAAATTTCCGCAACTGAAAATAGATAGCACATACTTACAGGGGAAAAACATATATTCAATTATTCGGCAAACTTTCGTATTAACAATTGATGTTATAGATAAATACAAAAGCTTTTAATATTTAACATTTCTAAACATATATTTCTTGAATTAAATTGTTTATGTTCTGACTTCTTTGGATACCTCTTCTGTTCCATTTGAAGCTTTGGCCTGTTTTTATATAAAATAACTTTTTGTGGAAATATCTAACTATTTTATAAACGTTCAATATGAATTTTTTAGAAATTTCTAAATACTTCATAAGAATTTTTTGTTTCCTTTTCACAATGATAAAGAGTAATGAGCTTATTTTCATTAATAAAGATAATAAAAATAAAATAATGACTGATAAAAAATAAAACAATTTTTTTAGCAAGCAAACCCATATTCTCTGCTATATTAGGGAAATGGCACTTCATTCATATAAATTTTATTTCGAAATATATACATTCCAATTTTCTATTGCAATACTTAATTAATACATAACGCAACGACTGTCACGACTAAATTTCAACCTTTGAACGTAATGGCTTTCTGTCTCTACAATTGATCCGTTTCAAGTGTCAACGTGCTAGAATCATAATGCAACCTCTTGTAAATTTCAATAAATAATAATTCAAGCATAACCTCTGTTAAAGAATCTATTAAAGGGGAAGCGAATAGCGAACCCCATGGGTGAAATCAATTCGCTTTGGTTTCAGAGATCGAGAGGAGGAATGAATATACTCTCTTAAAAGTCAACGCTTTCATCTGCAGGGGGTTAGATGACATCAAGGTTTACCATATTTTAAAGCGAACGTCGCCAACTTGATATCAAATGTAAGCTGTACTTCAGTTTTCGCACCATTATGTTGAATATGTTACTTTGATGAATTTTTTGTTACATTTTAGTTTTTTGAAAAGGAAAATGGATGTTGTCCACAGGATGTTTTAAAAACAAAATATGAAGAGCGATTCTTATTTAAACATTTAGATGATTTAGAGAATAATTAGACCATTTCATTGATAAGTTCCGAATAGAATTAGAAAGCCATTTTAAAATTTTAACTTTATTATTATTATTATTACAATTATTATCACTATTGTATTTATTATTATTATTACACTTTTTACCACTATTGCATTTATTATTATTATTACAATTATTATCACTATCATATTTATTATTATTAATATTTTCATTAATATTACTATTATTATTATTCGCTCCAGTATTAATATTCACCCTATTTACTCCCACACACATCTTTTAAATTTCAAATACAAATTATTAAAGTTTAATACTTAATATTCATGGCGCATCAAATGGGATTCACAAAATGATAATAATAATAATAATAATTTCCTTTGTTCTATTGACGAAAAATTGATGGAAGTTTTTTCTTTTTTGTTAGAAAAAAAAAGGACCATTTTAGTTTTCCTAAAACACTGATATTTTAATAATTGCAAGTTTTATTATCAATCTGTTTTAACCGTTGGTAATAAATGAGGGAGAGTTAGACTGACAATAGTATAATACAACCAATTAACCTGGTGAAGCATTTCAGTTAATGAAGCTTTTGGCAGGCTGCATCACACTTCAATGCAGATCGTTTAATCAATTTTCGTTAGCAAAGCGATAATCTCGCCAATTTGAAAGGGTTCCTTCTACTCCGAATAAATCATAGATTGGTAGCAGTAGGGACCGAATTAGCAGATTGCTGTTATCAGGGACACAAACGCCCCCATCTGTGCCTCTGTCATCTAAGGGGTTCATCCTATTGTGGGCGAGCAGGGGGTTGAACAATGGAGTATGTCGACAGATCAAAGGGACGATCATCGTTTGGCCAAGTGGCCAAGTGTCTGTATCTACCTACACCCCTGACGTCATGGGGATTGCTCTAATCAGTTGTCACCATCTGTTTGGGCTCAGGGCTGGCTCGCGTACAATGAGAGGCGCGGGATCATTTTATCGTTCGTGTTGAACGCGAAAATTTAACAGAAGGTCGTCACACAAAAATCCCCGAACAATGGGACCGCTTTGTTTGCTATTCATCGAGGATTTTTCTCTTTTTAATTAAGTTTGGATATTTTCAACGATCAGAGAGAAATGTGGATTTTTTTTTATTTAAATCAAATAATTTGTTAAGATGCAGTCGACCCTCTCATTACGTGACATTCTGTTAGTATGGTTTACTATATGAAAATAGCAAAAATTGACAACCATCTTGAAACATCGAATCTGATAACATGATTTTTAAATAACACTAGTTGATGCACGGAGCGTTACTCGAAATTAAAATTCTTTCAAGTATAATATTTTAAACTTAAAAGCTATTCTTCTACAAGAAAATTTTAAAAAAATTATCATTTAAAATCTTCAGCATCTGCTTTCAATTAGAATTAGAATATCAATTGGACCAGACAATTTTTAAAAGCCACCAACAACTTATGTTCTCTAAAAGTTATTAATATTTGTTATATGTAAAAAATGATAAAATAAAAATAAAATAAAAAATAAAAATTTGTTGGTTTTTGCTAAACCGAATATTAAATTTAATATTTGTACTTTGAGAAATTCGCAGTTTTATTTATGACATCTTTTTTAATAAGTATGTAAAATATGGTTGAATTCGGAGCTTTGGAGGAGGAGGCAGGAGATTTGGAACATGCATATATTTATACCTGCACAGTTATACATGACATTTATCTATATTAAGGTAATGCAAAGATTACAACTGAAGTTCTTAAATATTGCACTCTGACAATAAGCAAAAATTCCATCATAAGGCATATGGTTTAACTTTATACACCAAAATTCTCATATATACTTGTTTAATTAATGTTCATTTGAATTACGACGTATGAAGTTTTAAGTCCCGAAATTAATAACTTTCTATAACCATTCAGTGTATAATGTTATAGATATTCAATCTTTTGTTTAACTTGTTATCTTATAACATGACTTCGTTTCGAAATATTTTGTCTGTATCTCGTTTAGTATGGCTTAAATTCAATATGAAGAAATTATTATAGAAGTGCTGAAAATATTTAATTTTTTAAATATATGAATAACGCTCATGCAGCCTTTTCTTGGAAAGATACTATTATAGATAATTTAAAAGCTATCTTTATTAAGTAATAGGATTAAATAAGAAACATGATGAAATTTTCTATTCTGTCGGAAAAACAAACACATTATCATTTGTTTTTGAAAAATTATTCTTTTGAGTATTTTCAGATGAATCAAAACTTTTAATTTGATATAGTTTTTAAATCTAAAATTGAACATATTCTTAAAACTTGTTTGTAGTTTCTCCTTTTTGCTAAAGCAATTACAAACATGCTTATTTAGATTAGAATTTTTTAAAGTTAAAAATACTTAATTAAAATACTTTTAAATGGCGTAAATGTTGTAAAATCTTACAAAATAATTTTTAATTGAAATATAATTCAAACGTTTTTTTTTTTATTATACGGTTCATTATTTTTTTTTTTTTTTTTTTTTTGCTCTGATTACTATTATTGGGTTTGATTTTAAGAATCTTATTCATTTAGGTTTACTTCCTTCCTTTAATGACCTTATATCAATTTAAATAAAAATTTAGTTAAAGTTTCGAATCATAAATGCAATTAATTTTAAATTATACTGATGAAATATCTGATTCAAAAATTTCAAATGTGCTTAAATTTTTTTTACCGAACTAAATGCTATCAATCTAATTTTAAATGTCTCTAAAACCAATTTTTGTTCACTGTCTACCAGTCAAAATCTTCAGAATAAGAGTTAGTATGGTATACTTTCAAAAAGTATATAACTCTTCTTGATAATAATCTTATACTGTCCAATTAACCAAACCAATTTCAGTTATGGACGTCGCTTCAGAATCGTTAACATCTAGGAAAAAAAGATTAGGAAATATGTCTTTCTTTTTTTCTACAGATTGCAACGTACAATTAATTAAACCATAATGACTTAGTACTGCTGTTAGAGCAGCAACTTAGAACAACATCAAAAATATTCATCTTACTTTTGGATTTTCTTTTTCTACAGCCATTATTTCAAATAATTTTTTATGATATTTGGAATATTATTTAGACTTTTTATCTGATGTTTGTATTATAGAAGGTAGCATTAAATAGATGAAGATAAATTATGAATAAATATATGTCATATATTTCATTAAATACATAAACGTTAAGAGTAAAATGATGTATTGATACTCAAATATCCTTAAATATAGATTAAAGCAATTATTAAAAACAAAATTTAAGCGTTTAGTTTCAAATCAACCTACGACATCTGTACTAATAAAATAGAAAATTTTCTTTCACAATTGCTATAATTTATGCAAGAAAAAATATATGATGACTGAAAAAATAGTTTTAATTTCGTATTTATTTCAAATAAATATAATCCTTCCATTCTTTCATTTACATCTTTCGTTAATTCGATTTATGCCGAAGTACAGAACATCATATACGCATAATCATAATTTATAAAGGTTTAGATTTGTATATGGAATTGTTTTTCAAATAAACTACTTCTTTCATTCGCTCCTTTTAATTTCAGATTCATGAAAATCACATTTAAATGTGGCAATTTATGTAGCATACAATCATTGGTATAAATTATTTCATTTCTCTCCATTTATTTTAATTACTAAAATCATCCTTTCAACTTACTTTTAAAATGGACCAACATTACGTTGCGAATTTGTAAAATACTCTTAATCGGCAGTTTTAAGTGGGTAGTCCACCCCGCGATAAATTGCCCCGATATAAACCCATATCCCAAAACACCCATCCCTAATCTTATGAATGCGTTACATCGATAGGATAAAGGACTGGGGAAACATGATGAATTTAAGGGGCGTATCGGAGGTCGGGAATTCCCTTATCGTCTCTAACTACGGGGGATCACCCCACAACCACAGGGAATGACCTCTCCTCCCCTTTTATTAGATACAACTGCTGTCTGTCCAAGCGATAAATAGTTGGCTAATAAGAGCAAACAAGATTAGCTTTCCTGGTTTTTTTTAAATTAATTTTTTTAACTTCCCCCTTCTCTATAAATGTACCTACCTAGGGGGGAATAGAAGGTCAGACAAAAGGTTGTATAGGGAATTTACGAGGGAGCGAGTTGGGGGTCAGTCCAAATTAGCATTTTTTTTCCTTCTTTTTTTGGAGGGTGAAAGTGGATAAGTTTTTCAACCCGTATATTCACCGTGTTGTGAAGAGTGAATAAAGTAAGAGGGGTTTCTTTGTTGTTGTTAAATAATGCAATTTACTTAGTTCCGGTGCTCTGCAATAGTTGAGCTGAAATTGCTTACGAATTAGAATAAACTTTTTTTTTCATTCGTGGCCTACTTCGAAAGCAGGAAGTATTATGTTACCTCATCAAACAGTAGCCATAAGAAAACGGATGAATTTATAATTGTCACCAGAAACACAAATTTACTTGCAACCTATAAAAAATAAAAACGATAACCAACGGTTGAATATAAAATCATTAAAACTGCCATATTCAAAATGAAACCAAAAGAATGATGCTAAAGACAATTTAGAAGAGGAAAAATAAAAATAGCTCATGGTATTCATATACAAAATGGAAGCGATGAACAACAGACGAAATTAAAAACACTTAAACCTAAAACACCAGAAGCAGAAATTTATTTGCAAAAGAATGAAACTGACAACCAAACGGATGAATAAAAAAAACTTTAAAATAGCCATATTTCAAATAAAGTTAAAGTGACGATTATAAAGACATAATTTTAAAAAATAATTCACAACAACCAAATATAAAAGGAGATGATAGCCAACAGATGAATCTAAAAACGTCATTAGAGAAATGAATTTATTCACAGCAGCCATGCACAAAAGGAAAATGCTATCGAAAAGGGTGAACTTACAAACATTTGAAGGTCTTATTGGAAATCAACATAGTCCTAAAAACCATGTGAAAACGAGAGTGCACTTCTTTTAACCCAAGTTAAGCCTTTAACGATGATATTCATCATAAACACACTTACATAAAATTACTAAATATCGATCCTTTAGGTTGTGAGCTCGAAATTTCGACTATATGTAATTTTCTTTTGTATGTGCATGGTTGTTTAGTTACCATTCTCTTTCTCATTATCTATATTCTGAGAATTATTTATCCGCTTTTTCTTACTGTATAAATAGAATAAAAACAAATGAAATCTATTTCAAAAATATGACAATAAATATGTAACAATAAGCACAACAGAAACGGAGAACCATATAAAATTGGCCCCATTATAAGCATCGCTTGCTTGGAATCTCTGCAAGCATGCACATCAACCGTTAGCTATGGAGCCATTAATCAACCATAACACCGTTATACTTTCAAGACAGAAAAGTATTTAATTACTTAAACTACAACTTTTCAACCTGGAATATGAGGTGCATCCAAGATGAAGTATATGCAAAATATGTTACACTTTAACATGCAAGATTAAAATGTTGGGATGTAGCTATTTTTTTTTTTTTGTATATTGCTTTTTTTGTATTTAAAACTTGCTAGTAATGTTGAGTTTTTGACGAATTTGCTCTGCAATAAATAAGATACCTCTAGCTTTACTTACATGAAATGCTTATTTTCACAAAGCCCTTTTCAGTGATTTTCTTTGAATTCGTTCTTTAAATGTTAATGCAGATTAATCTTTACTTACATGAAATTACTTTATTTTGAAGACGTCTTCATTTTAATTATTTTTAAGGAATTAGCCTCTTAAGTAACTAATACAGCTTTATCATTATTTATGAAAAAAGATCTATTCAATATCATTATCATGAAAAACTTAATATCTTTAACATATGAAAAAAATTATGTTCTTATAATACAACTATATCGTTACTTACATGAAATCATCTATCCTTAACAAGTCCTCGTTATAATTATTTTTGTTGAATTCGATCGTTGAAGAATCAATAAGACATATGATTAATTACATGGATTAATTTGTTTTCTATGTGTGGTATTTTGTATTTGTATCAACAAAATACAGCTTATTAATTTTATTTATTAATATCTAGACTTTTAAAATTTCATTTTCAATATTTTAAAGTCCGTTTTTAGTGTTCTGTATACCTTAAAAGAGTGTACCATATTTTAAAAATCGTAATCATTATTCTAAACAAATTTGCTAAAATGACAGTCACACGGGGAACAGAAGAATACTAATGTTACAATTTACCATTTATTTCTATGTGATAATACTGCCAATGAAATCAATTAATACCAACTACCTTAATTCAAAACAGTCATGCAGATGTGACAATCTTTTTTGAAACGGAAGAATACCAATTTTACAATTTGCTAGAAACTCCTCTAAAACCAATTAATACCAATTACCTTAGTTCAAAAAAATTTCAAACGCGGGAATCATTTTTGATATGGAAAAAATAACAATTTTATAACCATCCCTCTTTTTTAATTTACCAGCATCACCAATAAAGCCAATTAACTACTTTAACTAAAATCAAATTTCCCAATATGGCAATCATTTTGGAAACGGAAGACCATCAGTCATATCAATTTATCGCCAATTTCAATTTTAATTTATCATTAATTTTAATTTTAATTTATTGAAAATTTCAGTTTTAATTACAAGGTAATTAATGTGAATGGCTGTATCATTTTTTTGTGTATATGTATGAGCGGCCATTGCCCCAGTAGTTACAGATTCAAATGGATGAAAGAATGGACATAAAAATCTACGTTATCGGTGGATTTGAGCTCGCTGTCGTGCCAGCACCTTTACACCAGTGTATGGAAATGAGTTCCAAGATGGTCTGGATATTTCCCAGTGCGCATTACCGAACATTGAATCCTTGCGTCCGCAAGAGAGTGGATTCAGCTGTCACCTGTTGGTCACGAGTTGGTGCTCGCAATTGTCGCAAACATCACGTGTAAAGCATCCTTTGTAACGCTTGCCTCCCACAACGGCTCTCCGAGCGGATGCTACATCTATTTGATCAAGAAACAGCTGCAGGAAATATCATCTTCCAATTAATTTCTCTTGGCTACAACCTGTTCCTTGCGCTATGCTACTGGAAGTAATCGATAAAATCTTTTATATCATTGTCTTGATTTCAAATAGCGTGGATAGCTCGTAGTTTTCTCCAAACAAGAACGTGTACAATACAGGCAATCAGGTCTATTTAAGTGATATTCCTGAAAACAATTTACAATGTGCTATTAAATGAAAAAAAAAATGATAAAACATTGAAAATAAATCATGAATTTCACTCCTCTAATTGTTTGCCCCTTGAATCATGACTAAAATATTGTGATGAAAATTTTCTACTTATGAAGTTGCACCCTCTCCCCTGAATAAGTACAATATTTTGGAACAGTAGTAAATTACAGAATTAATAAATTTTCAGCTAACTAAAATGTGTGTATCTATATGTATCCACGTGTAATTTAAAATATTTGTATTTTTTACATACAAATGGCGGAATGAATTCCGTAAAAAAGATTTTTAAAAAAGGCTTATATACCTCGTTTTATTTTTGGAAATATACCTTGAAAGTTATTTAATTTCTAAATTTTTCGCTTATGATTATGATTACGCTAAGGAATAATATGATTTTTTTATTGGTGGAATTCAGATTTATTTACAAAGACATTTTAGTTCCATATGTATGAAACGACTATCACACTAGCATTCCTTATACACTTAGATGAATAGAGATTTAATCCTTAGCACTCTAGTGTCTCCTCTAAGGCACCATTCAAGGTATTGTATCGTTTTAACGATTTATTTAAATATTTTCTTAAATTTTGGCTGGTAAAAATACTTAAGAGTGGTAATTTTCTGGAAAAGTTCAACTTAAAAGTCTCATATATATTAATTTTTCGGAGCATAAAACCTCTTATCCGGCAAATACTTATGCATCGAATTACTTTCCGGTGGGCTAAGGGTTAAAATATTTGTATCTTTCAAAATACATGTGGTAAAATGAATTCCTTAAAAAAGATCAGAAAGCTTATGTATCTTGTTTTATTTTCAGAAACATAAAACAGCAAAAACAAGTTTCTCAAGTTTCCACTAACATACGATTACACTAGAAGATAATATAAATTGTATTTTTTGATTGGTTGAATTTAAATTTATTTTCACGGAAAGTTTAGAACCATATGCATGAAATAAGTACTACGCAGTCACTCCTTAAACAAGAAGATGGAAGGAAAACTTGAGAAAAACGGTTAAACCCTAAGAATTCTCAATCTAATCTGTTTTACGAATTGTTTTAAACTGTACACAAACTTTACGAGTACAAGCATTGTGATCACATCCTAAATATTATTCTGTAACAAGCAAAGTTATTTTCAGTTCAGGAAATTATCCAATTCTAATCAATTAATTCCAATGATATGATATTGAATATAAAATACAAAACCATTAATTGTATAAATCAAAAGCATTGATGAAATTTCCTGAAATCTAAATGTAAATGAAAGCAGATATCTTTTTATATAGTAATTACTGAGCAGCTAAAATGTATATTTGTTAACATGTTATAACTGGAAATTCAACAAATGTAAATTATTTTTTGCATTATGTAATTACAAGATTAATTCTAAACACGAAATTTCATTTCCTGCACCTTTCAAAGAAATTGTCTGTTTTGTACTATTAATTAAAAAGTATTTTTTTTAATT
Source organism: Argiope trifasciata (assembly GCA_026543055.1). Lineage (NCBI taxonomy): Eukaryota > Metazoa > Arthropoda > Arachnida > Araneae > Araneidae > Argiope > Argiope trifasciata. The sequence continues at coordinate 1,352,178 of JAPMOQ010006612.1, forward strand.
ATTTGCTAGATGATATTCTTTATTCACACACACTGTGATGACATTTTTCTCACTTAGATATATAAAAATTTTCTCTGTCAAATTCTATATATGAAGGCTTTGATCACTTCAGCTGTCGAATATGCACAGGGGAAAAACTTATTAACTCGTAATATAAACAAGAAATTTTAATCTTGTGTACCTGATTCAAGAGATCACCGCAATAAAATATTTGATTTAAACGTTCCACCAATGAATAAATTTGCCAACGAGAAAGGGTTAATGCAATCCAAACTTATCTAGTTCCTTACGAATGGATATCGAAAATTTTTAATTGAATCACTTTGACACAGAATCGAAAATCCCAGTGATTCTTCAAGCGCGGCAATGCATCTCGGATTTTCCAGTTCTTTGCCCCGGCGAATCAATTGAAACTTATAAAACCGAAAAATGTTGCCGCAAAGAGTCAAAATATCGAGTCCAAAAAGCACTCTTCAACGAGAAAGAAAGCAAAGAGTGTTTCTTTTACTGTGATTGCGTTTCTGGAAGCCAATTTCAACATTCTTCGGAGCCCTCGGGCAGAAATACTATCAAATATCCCAATATTATTTTTGCCACTCTCTTCGGGGCTTCAGTTGCTGTGTCTAGTAACTCTCCATCTTCCTTATTGACTTAGATCGGAAGTCTACCTTCAATGCAGGAAATGCATTTCCGGTGGAGATCGTCAAAGCTTCATTGCCTTCATTTTCGGTGTCGCCGGAGGTAAAAAATATCTTTGCCAAATATGGATAAACGTGGCCCGGGCACAGGTCCCCCTGGGCATTGCCGAACTGTTAGGAGATTCCAAATCTGACGCACAAGGAAAGAAGACCCAGGCGTCTCAAGAGGGTTTGCCCTAGGATTGAGCCCGAACATTACGATAAGTCAACATCTACTAATGGACTCCCGGCACGGTCCTTTCTCCTCTTAAATAAAGTTTCTGTCAACATTTAGAAAAGATCCTCCAGATTCGTTTCAGCTTTCTTGTTTAAAGGGAGACAAGGATTCGCGCAAAGACGATGCTATTTGTGTTGCGTTCGGATCGCTGTTTATCTTCTCCGGGTAAAAGCTGTTTAAGCTTTATTCAGTTTCGATGGCAAATAGACGGATTCCCTTAATTGAAAACCGCATTCTTCACCAAGGGCGGAATTAGTGACTTGTTTTCAGTGGTTGCTTACGCACTTCGTAACATTCCCTTAATATGCCAAAGAGCTAAATCAAATACGAGAGCGGTTAAAACAAACGGCCCTTTCCCATCGGTGAATAGAATGTACCTCAAAGTTGTATGTTCTTTCATTTCATTTCCAATCGCTTAAAGTTCAATCGGGGCTCATTTAAGGAGTCTCGGATCGTTTCTTTTTCAAGTCACTTTGCATAAAGAACGGGAGGATAAATATTTCGCCGGAGAGAGCAAATGTCGCCACTGTTGACTAATTCTTGAAACGGAGGTCTAAAATAAATTTTGCCGGCGCAGGTGCCACTTTATTTTCAGTAGCGATCGCGGATCCTCAAATAAAATGAATTTAACTCATCGAGATGTTGTGTCCACGACGTTTGATTGGGTTCGAGGATTCGAATTATCATCTTCTCTTTGTCAATTTTTGAAATGAGAATGGTAAGTCAATTCTTCACAATTGTATATTCTGGGAGAATAAAACAAGGATGGGCAAATACGAGTAACTGAGATTTCATGATTAACTGATTTGTTCCTATTGTTTCTCCAACAGAAATGTTACTTTAAAGATTCTCATTCTATGAGTTTTAACAGCATTTTTATTTTTTAAAAGTCTCCATTTTAATTTCTTTTCCCATGCCACGAAATCTGGCATATTTGATATCTGAAATTATTATTTTCTATTTATATGACTGTTGAAGGATCATTCAATATTTTATATATTGACTAAGCTATGATTCCAAAGAACATTTGACGGACTGTGGTAGCTTTAAAAAAATCACTGCCAATCATCTCATTACCTCAGAAATAGCCTTATAAACAGGGATTAAGCCTATCGTAGTCTGATGTCTAGGCTTCGGGGGCCGAAGGTTTTCAGCTTCGAAAACCGATTCCACATAAGAATGGTTTTGAAAATAGATCTGGTCCACATTAAATCCATTGGACCAAATTCCTCCCTTCCTCCTCATAAATATAGTGCAAAATTTTGGAGAAGGTGATGTGTCATCCTCGTCATCTGATGTAAATGTTAATGCTCTACCGAAGTATCTTGTAGATCTAAAATCGAACAATTATCTAATTAAAACTAATGCCAATTAGGATAGGAATGTTGAAATGTTTTCCTGTCTTTAACAGCTAACTTAATTAAGAATTAGCAAACTTTCGGAATCAGCTAATAAACATTTTAACTCTGCTTAACAGTGAACTCAAAGACCGCAAGAATTTTTTTTAATTCCAGTTTACTTGGAACTTGGATAAAATTTTAGTTAATAATTTATTTTTTAATTTACAAATGTCCAAAAGACTCTTTAAGGAAACTTTAATATGCTCTTTCTGTTTCTTAATGACTATTGTATCTCAGTGGAATTAAATTCATTCTTATTTCAGAACTAATACTTTTTGATTGGTTGTAATTTTGTATTAGGTTGCCAGTTATCATGTTGTTTTAAATGGACTTTAATGCTTTTTTTATTATATTCTTTTTATGTCTTAGACAAATATGTATCTCCCACCAATAACCCCCCCACCCCCGAAAAAAAAGGTCATTGTGTTTCTAAAATAATTCTGTATGACCTATCATTAATTAAATTATTAATTATTATCAGCTTTGCTTCTGAAATACTATTTGAAAAAATTATCGACAATTTTACGATTTAAGCTTGTGTCATGGCTAGGATGTCAAACTAAATTGCTAGCATAAGCCAAAAAACATTTTAAAGTTATATAGTTTATTTGGACCGCAGCAAAGGTGTTATTTTTCTAGAAATCAAAATTTATTTCGAAAGCAAAGAATAAAATTACATTACGACATTTATAAAATTCAAGTATCCTTTCGGCATTTGGCATCTCTTCTCGGTTATCATCTTTCGTAATTCGAAGGAAATTTCATTTCTTATGATTATTTTCAAAATTTACCAGTGGTTCATTAGATTGTAGGCATTCCATTCATAATTGAAAATAATTTTTCGCTCCAATAAATAACACTAAACATATACCTATTTCATATGAAAATCTTTACGTGTTCATAAACCAAGAAAATATTTGAGTATTTGTGTTTAGCATCTCTTCTCTAATTTCATCTTTCCTACTTCGGAGGTTATATTATTCTCTACAACTATTTTCAAAACTCATCCATGAAGATTGTAAGCAATAGTTGATGAGATAGAAGATTTATTCCAATCATAATTGAAAATAATTGATCGGTCTAACTAAAAACAGAAAACATATGCCAATTTCATATGAAAAGTTTAAGTGTTTATAAACGATGAACATTTGTGTTTACATTTGGCATCTGTTCTCCATTATCATCTTTCCTAATTCGGAGGATATTTTATTCTCTTCGACTATTTTCAAAATTCATTCAAGGAGAAGGTTAGTAAGCGTTGATCAGATGAGAGGCTTTTTTTTTTCAATCATAATTGAAAATAATTGATCGCATCCTTAAATAACTGCAAACAAATGCCAACTTTATATGAAAATTATTGAATGTTAACAAATCTAGCAAATATTTGTAAAATTCTAGCATCCCAATTTCACTGAATTTTGACTTTTTGTACTGATTCTGCATCTAGGCAAAAATATCAAAGAAAACCTTTCTGTCAATGATTTAAAATTGCTTCATTCTTAGTCATTATTTTCAAAACTTATACAAAACGAATGCCAATAGTCGTTGATCGGATAGAAGACATTCCATTCGTATTGAAAATAATTGCTCACTCCAAATAATAACTCCAAACAGATGCCAATTTCATATGAAAAAATTTTTATGTTTACAAACTTAGCAAATATATTTAAAATACTAGTGCCCCTTTTCCTTGAAAGTTGCTTTCAAATTTAAAAAGTACCAGATTAAAAAGTACCAAAAGTGCTCCCATTTTGTTTGGTGCTGGTTTTGTGTCTTTTCATAAATATTAATGAAACGCTTTCTAAAATGATTTAAAATTGTCAAATTTTGTTTCTAGTTGAGCTTTTTTAGTTCAACATTTTTACACACGTTTCTATATTTGCTGGACTGCATATATATTCGTTGGATATATCACGCTGCTGGCGAGTTTGACACTCTTGCTATACAGTTATATATAAGGTGCTCTCTATGATGGAGCTCACCATGTTTCGTTTCCGGTTCATATATGTATATTTATACCAATGCCATTAAAACCATTCTTCCAGCCTGGGTATAAAATGTAAACAAATTCCTACATCACTTTAAATATCACTATGATCCCCTAACAATTTGTTGTTCATTCTTCCTTTTTATCCCACTGAAACGGCGTGGTGACTAAACTTATTAGTCAAGTGTAAAGATCCGGAAGAAAATACTTGCACTTGACGAAGCGAAAGTTGTTGAATTTATGATTCCCTGTGATTTCCTGTTTTGTATATTTCAGTCATTTGTAAAGGGCAGTTTGGCGCTTTCTACTCTTACCGCAGCTTAAGCTACGTGTGTCAGGGATGAATACAGGGGGTGGACGGAGGATTAGAGAAGGCTTAGTTGCAATACAACTGTGCTTAGCAGGGGTAAACAGGACTTCCCGAGATTAACGAAACGTTCCCATTATTGAAAATAACAAGTTTATTTATATTGGCCTTTTTCGGCTCACTTCTGTGTGGGTCACTGATATGTTTGGAGTGAATGGCATAATGCTTAATGTATAGCTTAAAAGAAATGAAATAAAAATCATAAATGCACTCAAACTGAAATTTAACAATATTGCCTTATTTTATTACTGGTTAACCTTGAGATATCAGTTATTCTTATAATAAATTTATAGAATTTTGGAAAAGCAGTGGTAGCAAGGTTTCCCTACAACAAGATCCGTAAGTTGGAGGAATCAGCAAAGAACACACAAAGTAATAAAAAATTTAAAACTCACAAATATCTTGTTGAAAATCGGGAAAATTTCCGAATAGTGTGAAATGTGAGTACTTTTAGGATAAAAGTCATCTTTCTCTGATGAAAATCATTCCGCTGAGACTCATCCATGAGGAATCGGTGTGAAAGCCACTGGGTTATAGGTTTAAGAGCTGATTCTATTAAATGATATGTCAGGGATCATGTTAAAAATTTCTCCTTTTACTATTGCCTGGAAGCTTGTAAAGGGAAGGAAGCTAGTTCAGTCGCTGACCTCGTTATCTGAGAGTGATAAAGATGTCCGTCTCAAAAAAGCCCGTGACTTGCTTCAAATTGTGATGTTAATGTAACTAAATTAAATCAAATGAAACTCAGCATTTAAGAATGAAATTTATTTGTGTTTTTAGCTCTATATATAATGAAATTTATAAATTGATTAATAATTTATATGATGAAATTTATAAATCTATTGAATTAAATTCATTGTCTATTTCTTTCTTTAATATAAATAGCAATGTATAATCAAGAATATTTAAAGTATAAATATATCTTGTCAAGAAGAAATTATTCTTAATGAATAATGTTTAGCTGTGGAGATGAATTTTATTTTCATACAAATAATAATAAAGATGAATGCGTGTGTGTATATATGTATGTGTTGGCGCTCTACAGACCAGATGTTTTTTTCGAGAGATACAAAATTTGGCACATGTCTACGTTGAAAGATGAAAATGTGCACCTTGGAGCGACTTTTTAAAAAATTTTTAATCAATTAAAAATTATGTTTAATTTTGGCGTTTTAATATCATTGCAAAAATAAAAATATATTTTACAGTCAGATTACAAAATTTAGATTAACGATTAATTATTAAATAGAACTTGAAATTGCAGCATCAAAGTTTTAAAAAATGTCTTTCTAATCTTATTAATTTAAAAATCGCGCGACTTTTTGTTGAATTTTTGCAATTTTTAAAAAAATAATTCAAACTATTTCAGTGTTTCATCAAATACTTAATCACGCAATTTTCTTCCACTATTGAAATCTTAAGAAAGATTTTATTTAATATATCTGTAGTTTACAAGAAAAATAAAAAAAGGAAATTGTCATACGGCGGAATAAATAAATTTAGGGATGAACCGAACACAATAGCGCTATAATACCACGGAGTTGTTTTCCTTTAGAAATACTCATATATAAAATGAACAGAGCATATGCAAATCTATTAAAATAAAACAGCTTTAATGTCTACCAATTTTATGGAATCATAGACATAAAATTTTATATAAACGATTTAATTGATTTTAAATATAACAAATGCTTTCGGCGAAATCTCTGGTCGCCAATGGTGACTAATAATAGATATTTATGAAAACAATAGTTTAATAAAATATTTCTTTTGATTGTAAAAAAAAAATGTTTTTTAAGTTTTTTAATAAAATGCATGTTTTAATTTTCCTTTCTTTAATTTGCCTGGGGCCGCGGTGGCCTGGTGGTAAGGTCTCGGCTCCGGAACCGGAGGGTTTCAGGTTCGAGACTCGATTCCACCAAAGATCCGTCGTGTGAGGGGGTCTCTTGCACGTTAAATCTGTCAGGCCAAAGTCCTCCCGCTGGTGTGGTGTGGTGTGGAGAGGGGGGTGCCACTTCAGGTGTCGTCCTCGTCATCTGACCGTGGCTCAAAATTACGAGGTCCGTCCCAAAATAGCCCTCGTGTTGCTTTAAACGGGACGTTAATATAACTAAACTAAACTTTAATTTGCCTAGCATGGATTCCAGAACCATTAAAAGCCTTAATTAGCTGTCGCTTTCTGTATTTTTGAGTAATGTATGACTTAAACCGAAGGTTTCTTAATTTTTTTCTTATTTTCACTTCTATTTAATTCCAATCCTACCATTTAACTCTCTGAACCACTGGGGGGGGGTGTTATATTACGAAAGAAAATACGATAAGACAGCTAAAAACAACAAATAAAAAGAATTTTAATACCTACTTTTTACGATCATTCATATTTATGTCATTATTATTTCTAACTTTAAAAAATTTCTTTTGAATAATTTACTGAGTAAAAAGTTAAATATGTATCGGAATTATAGGTTAAAAAAGGTAAGAGTTTATAATAAAAAATTTCAGTTAAATAATATACGTTCTTAGATTTTTTTTTATTTTAATTCAAATATTTAGTTTTAATTCAAATATTTAGTTTTAATTC
>JAPMOQ010006612.1:1359437-1392731 GCA_026543055.1 Argiope trifasciata
TTTTAATTCAAATATTTAGTTTTAATTCAAATATTTAGTTTTAATTCAAAAGTGTTTTTAGTAGTTTTTCCTGCATCAGTTACATATGCTTCTTGGATTATGACAAAGAAATAAAAATTATGTAATTTATTCTTAATTTAATGATATTTTTAGATCTATAAGATATAAATTATTTTCTATTAATTATGTAATATTTGTTTTTTATTTCTTTTCTACAAAATTATATAATCGACTCTAATGGAAGTCGAAATTTTGCATAAACAAAGCTTTATTTGGAGGAGTAAATTAAATCTGAGGCTTAAAATAAGTTTCCCATAAAGGCAAAATAAAAAAATACCTTGAATTGAAATTAAAATTAGAGAAAAAGGGGCCATAATAAGACAAATTTTTTTTCTCTTAAGGAAAAGTCTACAAAAATTTGGAATTTTTACCTAACTCATTTGAACCAATTATTTTCTGTAAAATACCACCTAAATAAGTGTACTGAAATTTGGACTTTCATTTTGAAGTGAAAAAATTTCGAAAATTGATACGCAACAAATTTTTTATTGTACTTGATTTTTAATAAAATTTAGCGATTTAATGTTAACCTAAGTGCTGAAAAATAAGAGAACATTGTAATTCTTACATTTTTTTTAAAATATGTGTGTTTATGACTAAATGTCAAAATGTCCACTTGTTAAACTAAACTTCGTCCGTAAATAAAAATTATATGAATGCAGTTATGTAGTTTTACTATGCATGATTTCTTAAGAGAAATTCAAAATTAAATTCAGAAATTTTGAAGTAAAATTTGATGCATATGTAAAAGAGTTACATTATTTGAAGTATAAAAGAAATATATCAAAAGTTTTACAATTTCAATCGATTGGGCTTTTGTTCTTGATCTTGTAAAATTTATTTAATCATCGCTTGATTTTATTTGTTCTTCTCTTTAATGCTCTTTCTTTTGATAATGTTTAAAGTTAACATTTTCAACAATGTAAATTTGTTTGTTTGTTGACAATGTTTACAGTGAAGTTTCATTTAACTTTCCTATTAACTCAAGATCAGTTATATTTCAAGGAAAGTTATTTTAGGAATTGTTTTGTTACATATTTGTAATCATCACATTGATTTTTTTTTTAATTTTTCTGTTATAATTACTGAACCGACAGCATTATTAAAAAGCTGATAATGACTATCACCAAAGGCATTTTAGCGAACCATTTCAGTTTTTAGACATCCTGGTATAGTTTAGTCCAAAAATAAGCGTACTATCCGTACAATCCATTCAGAAGATGCATTATTTTTTTTTCCTTCCATTCTCACTTTTATAGTTTTTTTTTTTCTTATATAAAGTACATGGTTACGTCTCTGATTATTTATTTTTTTCCCAAAACTTTTTTTAGAAATATCTTTCATCCAGAGTTTTTTATTTGTGTCTGTAATTTTTCCGTTTCAACTAAGTGTGTAAATGTATTTTGTAATTCAATCTTTTACATTTCACTGTAATTTCATAATTTTTTAAGGATTTTTTTTATATTGCATTACCATATATTTTAAACGATGACCTGTTAATCCACAATAAGATTGAATCAGCAAGGACAAATATGATTCTTGCTCCATTAAAACTTAGAACCTAACCGTACAATCAATTCAACCCCTCAACTGGCCAACAATTCAGATACTAATTGAATTCATTTCAAATTGAAGTGAAAGGAAGCTATATTGTGTACAACAGCAGTTGAAATTTCATCATTAAATCGACTTTTTATATCGAAATTAATCGCTACATCGATATTAATTTTTAAATTTTTTCTGTTACAAACCCAAAAATAATAATAATAATAAACATCAAAAAAGTTTTCCAATGCCATTTTAATTTTTACAGACACTCTGACATATTAGATCAAAAGATAACCTTTATATTCGGGAAATCCAATTAACACTCGACCAACACAAGCTTTACAGAAGCCAGTGAACTGAAAATTAAATTACAATGAAAGAAAAGAAGGAAAAAAAAGCTCTAACGTGTTCAACAACTGTTGACATCCCAGGAAACCACCATAGATCAAAAACCGTGTATTTTAAAATAAAACAAAACAAAAATTCTGAACTTTTTTCAGACACGGTGTTCGAAATTAATGATTATTTTTTTCCTTCAGACAATCCATAAATCCGTCTTCTTGGGAGAATTTGGAGGAAATTCTAAGCTAATGACTACAAGTAAACATGGATTGGGATCCTAACTGTTCAGCCACCCTCGTGTAAGCAGGCAAGGGAACAACCGTATTTCTCGCATGTGTCCCCTCTTTTCAACTGGCGGATCGTGCTCTAACCCACAAAAGCCAGATTAAAGGGACACACTAATAGGGACAGTTGAACCGTGAGAAAATTGGTTTTCATGGCTGCCTCGCGACTTTCCCCCCATTCTTTTATTATTTTTATTTTTCTTTCTCGCAGATGCAGGTTCTTTTCGAGTTCGTTTTCTTGTTTTGGTTTCTATTCGTTTTTGTAAAACGCAAGCGGTATCAATATGAAAGGTGAAAAGTTGTCTAATTCTGTTTTTGCTTGTAGGTTTTTAAAAAATCTCCCCCCCCCCTCTTCTTTTTTATTACTATAAGTTTTTCTTTTCAAGTGATACCGATGGATATGAAATCGGATTACATCATGTTGGCGAATCTTCCTTTTGTGCGACCACTTCGTGGAAACTTTCACTTGGCCCTTTTTAAACCCAGGCAGGGTTTCTGGTTTCTTTTGTTACAAAATAAAGATGGCGTGAAATGACCAATTTCCAGCTTCGAGATCTTTTGAATCTCGAGATTAAAAAGCGATTCACTTTCTTGATATGCATGAGTACAAGTTTTAAGTACATGTTTCTCACGGTCTTTACACTTCAAAATATTATAACTGCTTTTCTGTCGATGGTATTGAACATTGGTAAACACAGATTATAATGAGAATAGTTCTACTTATGAAAACTAACAGAATGAAGTGCAGTATTGAAGCAATTGTTGGAATGTATCTACTATTGAGAATACCTAAAGCGATAGTCAACTGAACGGTAACCCTTTGAAGTGCCCGAGTAAAAATGCTAAATGGAAGGGGAAGGGGAGGGGGATAGCTGTTCGCTCTTGTCGTAGAACTGTTCACACGCTTTTACACGCGCCTGTGAATTACTGGAGAACTGCGAGGTACTTTACGTGTTTTTCTAATTATAAAGCATTGCCAATTTGACTACTTGCAGTTAAAAAAAAAGGGCATTTGTATCGTTTACTTTTCATACCTTCGATTATATTATAATTGTTGGTTAAATTAATGTTGGTCTGAATTTATCAGTTGTATCAGGCCATTGCTACTTGAAGAATATAAGTGGTAACAGTATTAATTTCTAAAAACGGAAATATTGAGGACAAATAGATAAATAAATAAAATCTACATTTTTACGCACAACAGGAATATGTAGAAATTAAGATCTACCACATCATCAATGAATTTCAAAATACATATTTCTGCCTTTATCTCAGTCATTGAAAGAGTTCCCCAGAACAACACAATTTTCATTTGAAATATAGTTTTATTAAATAATATATCAATTATTGGTAATTAAAATGCGATTTTTAATGTCTTCAATCCTCGCCAGATAAATTGGAACGATATTCAAATTTATAATTTTGGTGAGTATCGACACAAATACGAGCAGTATGGAGAAAGTGCAGTCGACGACAACAAATGCTGTCGATACTGCTATGTTCTGTGGTGGAGGGGTAATCGGCTGCATACAAGAAGAAGTATGGAAAAGTGTATTTAAAGGAAAGACAATTGAAATGTAGTTTATAAAAAACTGCTTTACCTCTAAGCGATTCAAAAGTTATGATTAATTATTTGAATTCTGTATCAGAAAATTATGGAGGTCTGTCTCTCTCTTTTGATGAGCGATTTCTAATTTTAGAAAACGGGTAGGTATTAAATTATATGCGTATCGTCAAAACATATTAAATATACATATAAAAATAAACAATCAATGATTGAAAGCAAATTTTTAAAAAGTGAAAAACATTGAGTAGGACTAAGGGAGCAGAAACAGTTGATTTAGCCAACAACTAGAACTACTGAAAATCCAACTGAGGCAAAATTTTCTATCGAAGGGAAAAAGTATTGCTTTTCGCCTCTCGATGCATCATTTAGTTTCTACAGCTTTGGTTTACTATGCGTCTTTTGCTAGTTAATTTCCCTTTTTCTTCTTTATTCGTTTTTTTATTATTATTTTACCATCTTGACAGATCATCAAATTTTCAGTATGGGAAAAGAAACCAAATAAAGTTAAAAATGATGATATTTTAGAAAATCTGGGGGAGTTGCATCTTTGCCACTCTCACGGACAATTCGTTTTTGTACTTGGACGGAATGGTACACTTCATATCTTCAGTCTCCCTTGTCAGTCTTAGATCCATTGACTTAATTTATTGACCAGGTCTTAGGTAACCACACACATAAACACACACATACAAAAGCGTAGGTTAAAAACTGAATGTTGATCTTTTGAACAAATTAAAATGTTTAATGATTTCCTCATTCCTTTGACTGTGTTTAGAGAAAATTCTGAAATATTCTCAGGGTGTAGGAAAATACTCATAAATCGTAATAAAGCAATAAGCATATAAAAACTATAATTATAGTCTAAGCAGTATATTTTGAAATAGATTATTTACTTTGGAGCTTGTGATTTACGAAAACAAGAAATTATCTTGTCACTTTTATATTGTTCTTATGATTAAATAATAATAATAAAAAATACTCGGCCTTGGTAAAAAAAAAGTAAGAAACATTCTTCCTTTGTTCTTTTCAAATGCCAAAGAAGTTTGCTTTAAGGCTTATGTGGTATTTATTGAAAAGAAAAGAAAAGAAACAGTTATCCTAAAATTATTTGAGAAAGAAAGGAGAGATTTTCTTTATTTTTAAACGTTCCTATCTATATTTATGAAAGATAAATAATCGAGTTAATAATTTTTCTTCCAAAGAAGAATTCAGTTAAAATTGTGTGGTACGAAATTAATGTGGAGGTTTTGATAAAATAAAATTTCGTATCAAAATTTACCAGTTAAAAAACAAGAATTCAGTTTTGGAAATTGTGATAATAATTTTTCTTAACTTTTTCATCCGGTTCAAATTAATTTTCAAAATCCGCATATATCAAGTAATTCTAAATACTGCGATTGTTTTGCGTTGTATTAACAGATAAGGAATGTTCAAAAATGCCTACGTTACAGCCGAAGAAGAATATTGTTATTTGAATTATTAAAAAAAATATTACAAAATCGCCTCTGATATTTTTGTAATTTTTTTAGGATTTGAATTTCAACACGAAAGAGGATTTTACATTTTAATAAAAAAAATCAGATGGGAGATCAGTTTTGTGTTAGCCTTGGCCTGAAAAATAAATAATCCCATTTTACACAAATTAATATTCAAGTATTTAAGCTGCTTTACTTAATACCTACATTTTTCATCAAATTCTAAAAGATAAATTCGGGATTAATTATAATAACAAGTAAAGAATAATATTTTTTGATTATTTATCGACGATATTACGGAATCAGAATTTATTTATATACAAACTTCAACATAAAAAGTGACATTTCTGCTTTGTGAAAAATTTGAAGCACTCCCCCGAGTTCATCAATAATTTACTGCCAGTCAGGTAGTTAAGTCGTTAAGAGTCATTGATAGATGCTGATGCGTTTGATGCTATTTTGATACGTGGATAGTATTTTTTTATCATTTGTAAAGATGATATCACCATCTAATGAAAAATAGGATGGCTGATCAGATTCGTTTTATTATTTATTCGCCTTGATCTCCGAACTAAATTACCCGTTTCACGCGTATCAGTGTTCAAGAATTTATGTTGCACTGTTAGAAGTGGACAATATTCATCAAAAAACCTCGAGGATTTCATTAATTGATTCATCACAGTAATATACAAAAGAATATTGTTATTTGATTAATTTTTCGATAATATTACAAAACTCAGTAACTCTAAATTCCATTGCAAAATGCGAGGCTGCCTTCTAATAGAAAATCTGTGAAAAATTTCTTTGTTTATATTATTACAGTGCTTGACAATATTCAAATATCTAAGATGCACTGATAGATACCAATATTCTTCATTAAGATCAAGATGGCCTATACATTCATTTATTATGAAGTTAAAAAAATATCATTGTTTGATTGATGTATTCAAGGTCTTTCAAAATTTCCACTATTATTTCTGACATTTTTTTGTATCCAGATTCCTACACAAAAGGAGATGTTGCTTGTTTTTGAAAATAAAATCAAGATGGTCGATGTTCAAGAGCATCGATCATCAAATTTTACTTTAAAAGTAAGCTGATCAATGCGTTGATTTATTAGAATTAAAAAAAGAATATTGTTATTTGATTGCTATATCCAAGGTGTTGTAAAGTTTCCTTTGTTATTTCTATAATATTCTTTGTATCCATATACCAATATATAAGATGACGATGCTTACTTTTGAAAATATGGAGAATACTCAAAATCATATTATCTATTATTTCCTTTGATCTCTGAGTTGAATTCTTCTATTTAATGACAATCAATATTCAAGAATTTAAACTGCTTTATTAGATGTCGACATTTTCCATTAATTCTAAAAAGTCACCTTATGGATCTATTATAATAATAGGAAAATAAAATTAACATTGTTATTTGTTAGATATATGGATGATATTACAAAATATTTCGTTACTTCTACAATTTTCATTTTATCTAATTGTAAATTCCAACACAAAAGGTGACGCTACTTCCTTACTGGACACTTTTCATTTATTTAGAGCTTGAAAGCATTCAAATATTAGACACATTGGTAAATGCCGGCATTTTTCATTAAAAACCTAAAGATTCCAACATGAAAGATGGTACCACTTTCTCAGGAAAAATAAGATAGGTGATCAGATCCGTGTTATTACTTATTCGTCTTGATCTCCGAGCTAAATGATTCCATTTAGTGCGAGTCAATATTCAAGTATTTAGGCCGTATTGTTGGATGTCGACACTTTTCATTAAAATCTAAAATGCCGATGTGTTGAAACGGATGAGACTTGCAATCGATGATCGGTGGGTTCAGTCGATTATTAATATGGTGGAAGGGGACGCTGTAGCGTAGTTTCTAGCACCCGAGGGCAAGGTTCCTGATTGACGGGTGATTGCATCAGGAGGCAGGTAAACAGAAAACGGTCGCTAGAAATGAGCACAGACACCCGATCCAAGTTTCATTATTACCCCCTGATGTCTGACAGATGACAGCTTCTGCACCTCTGCAGTCGACTCTTCCAACAAGAAATACCTCCGCCTCCATTTCCAGTGACAAAAATTTGCCGACTTGTTTCGTACCTGAAAAGTCACATTATTATACAAAGAATAACAGACTTTATTCAAAATCGATTTCTTTTCAAGGGTAGGAGGGGGGAGATTTTCCATATTCTTTGCCGGTGGAAGTCTGTCTGTCTTAGCTTTTATGGAAGAGTTTTAAAGTTTGGAGAATAGAAAGGATTGATTTTAGTAGAAGCGAGAAAGCTTTTACTTCCCCGAGGGTTATTTCGGGCTGTTCACGAGAAAAGAGAGATTTTATTAACAATGGAATTGTGTTTATTTATTTGGATTATATTCTGTCTTTTTTTCTTTTTCTTTTTACTACTGACATAGAATGAAATCTTTTGATGGCTGTTAGAAATTGATATTCCTCATGTGCCCTAGTTTTTGTGTGGTTACAGATATTGGATTTTACAAATGGTTAGATTGGGGAAATTTTTAGACTGTAAATGGAATCAATGGATGCAATGCTATATTAAAGAATAATTCTTGATTGAATTCAGTTGTATTAGCATCTCGTTTCAATGCAACACGAAAACAGATGTAGAATGGATTTCAGAAAGTGTTCTAGAAAGGAACAAGAATAACATCAATATATTTGTTGTTGTAAAAGTCATAAATCTATGATTGAAATGCATTTTCAAAAGAGAAAGCTTTAAAAGTGTACAAAAATAAAAGTTCGCTTTTGTAAAATAGTTTAAAAAATGGGGGGAAATCACATTACTTACAACACTAAAATTTACACCATCGCAGGTAAAAAAAGGCTTAATTGATCCTTGTTCAAAAACTGACTCCAACCAGAATATGAAAATTTCCTCTTGTGCTCACTTCCCCCTTAAAACAGTTCATCTTTACGTGTGTGTTTTTTTTTCAATAAAAAAAAGGTAGTTTCTTTTAGAATGATACCTATTACTTTGGTTCTCATGACAAAACTTTAAAAAAATTTCTTCAGTTCTAGTAACTCAAATATATCGAAACTTTTGCCGTCCAGCTTGTTTTTTTCTCACACTAGTTCAATATAAGCTTCGTTTTAACAATCAGCAATCTCTAAAAAAGGCCTATATATAATGATTATTTTATATGTGTATAATTTTGAGAAGCAGTTCAATTATTGTCAATTTCAAATCAGCAAATTCATGCAAAAGATTAAAATTACGCGAAGGGAATCGATAAATAAAGTAACTACAGAAAATTTTTGAAATCTGGTATAAATAAAATCCTTTTAATTTTACATAAATAGTAATTCTAAAAGAAGATTAATGAAAAATGCCATCTTGTTTTATTTATTTATTACTTTTTCGCATATAAAGTATACAAGATGTCCACTAAAATTCTTCCAAGCCATAATAATTTCAAAATGTCGACAACTATTACCACAAACTTGGTGTCTAGGTATGGAAAAGTGATCACTCTTTAAACGGTGATAACAATTATAGCGCCAACTGATGTACACATTGGACCTAGTGTTCCTATCTCGAAAACGGTAAGAAATGCAGAACAAAAAATCGGTTACAAAACTACAGATACATTTTCATTTAGTACGGAAATAACGAGTGCAATAATGCTAAGAACAAAACGCATAAAACCTGCGTTTGTTTAGACATGATTTTCAGCATTCTTAAGCCACAAAATAACTAGAAATAAAACCGAACAATTAGTTATCAGAGTTATTTTTATTTTCGGGAGTTCGAAATTCTCTATGCCATAGGGTCAGCGTTTAATGTTCAAAAGATGATTTTTTTCTCGAGATGATACGTCATAAATTCAGAAAATAGCAACTAAATTTTTTAAAGAACTGTAGGTTTATTATTATTATTATTATTATTATTATCGCTCTATGGTATTACTGCGTGCAGTATGTCTATTTGTGTTAAATAGGAAACACTCAAAAATTTTGTAATTGATATATTTCTCCTTATCTTTTTTTTTTTTTCCTTTTTATATGAAAACACTAGCTGGTATCTGGAGCGTTGCTGTCGCCGAAAAAAATAATATTCACTGCAATCAATCTATAATTTGACAATGATTTATCGAAATAGGATGAACGTTACGACAGTATATAAAATACGAACAAGAAAATATTCATTTTTATGTATTAGATTTGTGTATTCTTTTAAATTATAAAACATGGTGTTCTTTCAGAACGGCAATGAAAGGAATTATTAATTGTATCTCGTGATCCATTTAATATTCGTTCAAAATTCTCAAATTTAGTTTTAGAAAATGTGATTAAGATATCTTCTTTTAAAACTGATTTAGCATAGAAAATATATTTATACCATAAAATCATTAATATAGTTGAAAAGATAATTTTTGAAAATTAAGGTGGAGCAAAGTTATTTGTACTACAATATTTTTGATAGTTACTGCGAAAAACGCTAAAATTTATTTAAAATTAAAAAAACCCGAGGGTTGGCCTAATCAATAGTTTCTCGCATAATCTGTAATAAAGTTGTTACCTTTGAGAATGACTTGCATGACATATGAGTAATATAGCTACGAAGTATTAACTTTTAACTTGGATTTAGCATAACTACAGAATCTATTGTTTCCTCGATGAGTTATTTGGAGATTAATCCTTGGTAACTAGATACATTTAAGATTCGATTTTTTTAAAATTTTAGATAATTGGTTTATCTAAAAGTCATAAGTGACATACTAGGAAGTCATAAGTGACATACAGACAAACATTTATTTTTATTTATATAGATTATTTTTATTATTTGCTGACAGATCGCGCTGTAATTAATTTCATCATGTAGAACAAGATCACTTTACTCTTTATAGACACCAAGATCGTGGCAATAGTTGCCATCGTTTTCAAGGTAATATACTTTTATCAAAAATACTCTTAATCTATTAAACTCTTGGTGGAAAAATTATTGATGAATGAAATACAGAAATAAATGTTAACAAAATTATAATAAATAAATTTATTTAAATTAAGAAGAAACTGCAAAGTAGAAGAGCTTAAGACACTTTGACTTAAGCTGTTTATCCCGCTAAGTCATTGGATAAAGCATGTTGATCATAATTATACTGGCATTTTAGTGAACGAACATTGGTATTGAAGTTAGAGTGCCGCAAACTTCTACACAGATGTATTAGAGCTATGTACCTATATATATATTTATATATATATATATATATATATATAGAGAGAGAGAGAGAGAGAGAGAGAGAGGGTGATTGTCAGTTGAAATATCAGTATTATACAACCATGACTCCCAATTATATAATACACCACAAAATATACCTACTTTTACATCAAATTTGAATACTTATGTAAACAAGCAATCAATGTTTCATAAAATCGATTTTAAAAGAAATTTAATATTGTCAATCCATAATATATAGAAGATATATTGAATCGTATATTGTGTGTTATCATTATATCATCCACACAGCGTAAACAATTCGAATAATAAAGCGTGCTGGCATATTTTTGAATTTAGATAAGCTTAAATTATTACGCGATGCATTTTAAGATTAAAAAACTGAAGAATCATACCCCCACCTTCCCCAAATATTGAAAATTGTGTGAAATAATTGATATTTATCATTTCCTTTATTAATTCTAATTGGGACATGTAAATCCAGTATCTCACAATATATTAAGCGTTCACTGTAATCGTGGTCCAAAAAAGAATTTATTAACTGCTGGAGATCATCTCTTAGTTTCAGTTGGAAAAACGTTTTAAATTACTTAAATAATTATATTTCATATTTTTTCGATCATTAAATTCAATTCTGTAATTTTGACTTTTTGGAGGATATTTTATCATTCCAATGACCATCTCAGAGAAGATCAGCCAATCAACGTGATGCGTTTTGTTCGCGGTTGACCACTGATTGGTAAAAGATAATGATATTCAAAGCATCATTAATTGACTTGTTTTAGTCATAGTAAGAGGCATTTTTTTCTTTCAATTTGCTAGTGTTATATTATTTGAATATTTAAATAAATATGATTAATAGAGCTGGGAGATTGTGAAAATTTAGGTACCGTAATTTTTTTAGAAAAACATTTAGTGCCTTAAACAGTATACAATGTAATTTTGTACATCATTTAGAGCATTTTTCCAATTGGAAGTATATGTTGATTTCTAACGATTTAGAAATTAGCTATTGGAACATTATTAGATTATATAACGTAAATGAAAAAAAAATCAGGAATTATTTCTTATCCTAAAATTTAAAAAATGTGCTTTTTAATGATTAACTTGTTTTTCAATAAATGTTATACAAAAATTGATACAAAAAGAATAAAAACGGAATAATTCAATTTTTTATCATAAAATAATTACTACGCTAATTTTAATTATATGCTACAGCGCATATGAATAGAATTTTATGAAATGATTCTATTTTCACAGGTTAAAGAAACAGAATAGAACTGTTTAAGAAATGAAAATAAAAACAATTATTAGATATTTTTACTTCCAACAACTAAAAATTTGAAGTTATTCGTAAATTATTTTAAAAAATTGTTTGTATTAGATTCAGCATTTTATATTTAAACAGTAATTGTAATAACGCAACATACGACTGATTTAGAAACAATTTTTAACTTAGGCAGAGAAAACGGCCAGGCATTATTCATTGTTAACATAAAAGTACTTCAGTTTTTCAGCTGTTCAGGTGATAAAACGGTCAACCAGCTGACCGTCCATTTTCCTGGTTCACGGGATTAGATCATATATTAGGTAGAGGGATGTGGATTCTTCTAACAAGCTTCAGTCTTCCAGTGAGTTCATCTTTAGTTTTGTAGTAACGCATTATTATAATATGATAAGGCTACACCAATTTCTGTAAATCGGTCACTATGGCAACTAGTATTACGTGCACAATTCTGATAATCTACATAGAATGTCTCAGAATGTTTAAAAGGAAAGTTCATGGATTGTGCAACAAATAATTGATAGCCGTAATACAATTTCTAATATGACACATTCATTTATTAATATGAATTTCAGAAATATGCAATGAAAATAAATTTTTGGAAAAATTGTATTATATAATTTTTAATTTATGAACGATTTATTAATACATTTATCTTAACTATGAAATAAACATTAAAAAGCATGTTAATATTAATGTATTTAAAGGGGAAGGTTATTCAGTTATTTATCTTCGCCAAATATTTACCAATGGCAAAATTTTATGAATTTTGAGTTATAACTTTGAAACGGATTAAGAAAATGTTAATAGTACTAACATTTATCAGATTCTACAGAGTTAATAAATAAAAATAAGCATGTAATTAATACTGCTTTAAAATATGCAAATGCCTAAAGTTGTAGTTAAATTACATTACCTTTTATTCATCATTAATAAGTATATCGCTTATTTTGTCATATATAATATAAATTCATAGTCAGGATTTAAAATTCAAACAGTGATTGTAACAATGCAACTTACTACTGATTTAGAAACAGTTTTTAAGTTAGCTCACAGAAAATCAGTCAGATAGTGTCCATTGCTAACATAAAGTATTTCAATTCTCTTCTTTGATGATATTGTTTATAAAATTTTAGTCTTACAGTTGTTAAATCAAAATTTACCTACCTTACCTGAATAGCTCATCCTATTTAATACAATGAAACAGTTTACTAAATCCATTGCATCGTTTATGATGCTCTGAGCATTTAAATTTATATCATAAATGTTCTTTTATTAGCTAATGCACTTTTTTTGTTTCAAAAAGATAGCAACCAAGATGTTGAAAACTAATGTAGTCATGAGTAAACAAAAACCTTTTTAATTTAATAAATTAAACAAAGTTTATAATCATTTAAACCGAAATACAATTTGTGATCATCTTAACAGCGTATTGCCGTTCGGTACATACTATCAAGCAAAACTGTTAGCACTCAGTCCTCAAAACAACTTCTGCAAGTCACATTCGCTGAGTTTGATCATGAACAAGCTTATAAAATCTTAATCTTAAAGATGTTTAATTTTTAGAAGTTTATTTAAGAAAAATCGTGTCGTATTTAGGTCACAGACTCTATTCATGATAAAGTTTATGTATATTTAAAGTTATGCATATTTATGCTCTGTATATTTAATGCCAGGTCACAAAAGTGTCTTTTTTAAAGTTTGAGCAGTTTTTTTGGGGAAGATAACAATATCCTAAACTAATATAGTTAAGAGTAAACAACAAGTATATCTCACTTTACATCTATTAAGTTGAAAGTTTATAATCGTTTAAATCAATATGCAGTTTTTGACACTCTTTACAAAGTACAACCGTTGGGTACACATTATCTAGCAAGACTGTAAGCAATCAGTCCTCAAAACATCTTCTGCGAGTCACACTTGCTGAGTCTGGTCAACAGATATTTTATTTAAAACCGAGGCCACCCAGTATTCCCCATACTTAATCTGTTTAACCAGCCAATGGGGGTATATTTGCCACCACAACAAACGCCCGTGCCAATGTCGCTTGACTTTTCAACTCACCAAAAATCAACCCTGTGGAATTACCCGCTCGTTTGTAACAGCTGCAAATAGGACCTTGTTGACGAACGATGCCTTCTGATTTCCATATTTTCTATGACGTTCGCGGATGGGGGGTTTCCAAAGATCAATATTGAAACAAATCGGAGGGGCTGAAGAAGGTATAAGGGATCATGAGAAATTTTGAAAGACCCAGCTGATCCCGCTGCAGTTTCACAAAAGATTCTGGCTTAAAAAATATTTTTTTCGGAACCCTAACCGTGTCCTTATAGCTTCAATAAAAATTCTTTGTCACAATTAAAACCGTTATAGAAGATTAATGTATTTACCAATAGGATCTCAACGTCTGGCAAAGTTCTTAGAGATTTTTAAAGAATTCGGTAGTGATTCGTCGCCAAGCACTGCAAGATTGTGCCTGGAAATCTAATCGAGAAATACTGTGATATAAACCTTATTTGAACCATGAATATTTACATCGTAGTGAAAAAAAAAACGCTTTTTAAAATTCTAATAATGTTTTGGCAGTTATTAGTATTTTAAGACAAGTGATTTAAAATATTTAATTACAAATATCCAATTAACTGAATTTAATAATGTTTTTTTTTTCTTTTCTTCAATTAAAGCATCGGTTATTTCTGCTATTTTTATGTTCAATTTTAATCCCCCAAAAAGAATAAAATAAATTCCTTTTTATTATATGTTGTGTTTATTTGTGAAACCTGAGTAAATATTTAAATCAAGGGAATTGCTTTTTTAAATTTTAATTGCCAGGGAACAATAAACATTATTCGAAAAAAAATTCGACTTACAAATAGGTTTGCTTTTTACTTTCATATTTAATTCAAATATAATAAGCGAAATATTAATTTTTATAGGCACTCATTTGTTATCGATTTAGATTTAATTTTCATTCAACGCATGTACACATTAATTCTTGTAAAAGCACATTAATTATAGATAGTTTCTGATTAAATTTCCATATAATTATCTTAATTAGGGACTATTGAAACAGCTTTCAATAATATATATATATATATATATATATATATATATATATAAAGAAGAATTTTGTACATATGTAAATCAAGAATTCGTTTAAAAAGTTGCCCGAGTTTGAATTAGCTGTATAACTTTAACCGTTTCGAATTTCTAATTCATATTAAATAAATATATTTTAATTATTTGAAATTATTATGTACAGTAAATATATATTTGTACGAGAATTAAAAATAAAATTAACTTTCAAAATAAATAAGCTGAAATCTATTACAATACATAGTTCTAATTTGTAATCGTATTTATGACTCGTAATCATACTATCCACTTTCACATATATTTCTAAAATATTCTAAATAAATAAATTTAATTTATTTAAAATAATTGCTTACATTTGCCTGAAATACACTTTACAGAAACTTCAAAACAATGTAAAAAATAGAATGATATAAATTTTATTTTTGTTTTTATGTTGCGCATGTTCTAGGAAACTAGAAAAATACAATCAAATGCAAGAGGAAAAGAATCATGCGGAAGTAAAAATGAATTTCAAGGTCAATTTAAATGTTCAAGGCCAAATTATTCAGCCCGAACAATAGATGCTATTACACAGCAATTCACTTTCACAAAAAAAATCAATAAAATTATGTTTGCATTCAGTATGGTGAAACCGACATATGAATGAAGCAATAATGAAGTCAGAAAAAGAACAGTTATGTTTTTTTAAAGCAATTCTAAACAACTAAAATATGTATAAAAAATTAAAAAAACGGTTGAGAAATAATGACATAGTTCAAACTACGTGTTAAACAAAGAAAATTTATATTGAAGTTCACTGAAACTTAAATAATAATAATAATAACAAAAACGTTCAGAAGGTAATTTACGATATTACTATAACATATCCATCTACCAATCCTTCTGCCAGACTGATGGGAATTTCTCAGAAATAAAATCCACGTTACAAATCAGGAATCCATTGATGAAATGTGAATATCCATTAAATGAAAATATTTCCAAATATCACGCTTCATGATTCTTGATGTTTGTGAGTCTTTTGTTTTGCTTTGCCAATAATGTTTAAATTAGGATAATCGCTGCCTGGAAATTGGATAATAGATATTACACATTGTGTATTTTATATTTGACTGAAAATAATTTACTATTTACAACATGTTTTGAGGTTCTTTCGCAACAAGATATTAACATTTTTTATTTGCATATTGAGGCATTTTAAGCTTTATTGCTTTTATATTTTATTCAAGTAAATTTTTTGCGTAATACTTAATTAGATATATTATCACTAATAAGAGAAGACACGTATTAATTTTTTATCCTCCGCATTTTAAAAAATTAACTATTTTGGTATATTTTTTTATTCTTATTTAATGAGATGATAGTTTCCATTTCTGGAATGCGCTGACTAACTAATTCAATTTAGAATACTTGCGATATTTATGGATCATGTGTAATTTTTGTATCGAATTAATTTTTTCAATGAATTAATTTTACGTATTTAATAATTGAAGAAAAGGCCTGCAGATTATAGTGTATAAAAATAATTTTAAAAAATAATAGAAAAGAACAAAAAATAATGAAAACATGAATTCTTCCTGGACATTTTATCAAGGGTAACCATTTTGTAGAGATTCAAACTGAAGATTTTTTCTATGAGGTTGTTGAAAATCGTCCAAAAATTAACTCATCGTGATCTGAAAATCGCAAGATGTTGAAGTTATATTTATTGTTTAATATTTTTGGATTTTCTTAATTCCAGCTAATAAATTTCAGAAATGCCCATATAATGCTTGGATTGGATGATTTGGAAGCTAAGCCCGTATTATCAGAATAGATTGGAAAAGCGATATGTATACTTTCGAGAGGATATCATAAACTAGGGTTAGTTTTCGAATTTATATGTAGCTCTTAGCACAGAATTTAACATTCTGCGGATTTTAAATATCACATTCTAAAATATTAAAATTTATTATTATCAGACAGATTTTAAATCTAAACCGTTTATTAGATAAATATAAAGACAGATTTTTAAAATTTCAAAAAGATGAAAAATTAATAATAAGTAATAAATTTTAATAAACGATAAATTTAATGTTTATAATTCAAACAAATTCAATTGTATAAATCATATTACAGTATTACGAATTAATGTTTTCTGTTTGTTTTTATTAATACTAAATAAATTTGCATTCAAAATGCGATAAGTAATCAATTCTATATAGAAATATTATTTACTAAACAAAAAGACTTTGAGACAAAAAACGTATTCTGACCGTATACAGTTTCCAGGAAAATGCAAATTGTTGTATAAATGAGAGAAATATATTAACTTGAAATAAGATTTAAAAGTTATTATCTTTAGATTCTACTTAGATACACTTTTTTCTTTTTAAAACCTGTTACTTTTTATAAGTAAGGTATGATTTATTAAATATCATAGAATCAAAATTTCAACATTAGTCTTCAGTATTCACTTTTCAATGCAAATATAGCATTTCATAGTTTCAAAAAAGAAATTTCAATTATTTATATGAATATTCACAAATATCTATTAAGTATTAAGTTACCTAAATATATTGAAACTGAGCTAACTTTAAATAAAGAAGATTCCTGTTTTAGGCTGCTTTGGAAGCTTCAAATTTAAAGCCGATTTTTATTATTTATAAAAATGTTCAAAAATGTTTTTTTATGCAAATCCTCCTAAACAGGCTAAATTTCAGCTAATTTAAATAAAAAAAGGGACATATTTAAGATAATTTAGTACAATATTTCCTAAAAAGAAATAATGTAACTTGAGATACCAGCTAAAGATATTAAAAATTTAATAATTTAGAGATATTTCTTTATTATGCTATGTTTAGATATAGCAGTATCCTAGAATATCTATATTTAAAACAATTTTACACGAATTAATCTTAAATTACGCCTTTGTCTGATAAGGCGACTAATTACGTTTCAAAAAATAAGGAACTACACAAATGTTTATGAAGCATAACCAAATCAAGTTTCATAATATGCAGTGCTTTAAAATTTGGGCTCTTAAGTGGACATACCAAAATAAATATCTTTATTCATTAATTAAATTCACATCTAGTTAGGCAACTTTTCTACCCTTTTAAGACAGGGATATTTAAAATTTATGCTAGCAGATTTAGCGAAAACATACTTCGTTGCGGGTCTCTCTGAAATGTTGTACCAACATCTCTCCTTAAAGAAAAGACTTGCCATTACCTTCGAAATAATTTATATTGAATAAGAGTGTCTTTATAATAACTGTGTACCTGGAACAGACTTAATTAAGCGTTGGAAGCCTCTCTAAACAAGGTGTACTTGATAATTTCGCCAAACAGCGCTTCCACGCCAAATTAAATTCTGCGAGCTGGCCCAAACGCGTAAAGTATTCCTTTTATTGAAGGCGAGCCAATGTTTGATTAGACCTAGGTGCGTTGCCGGATGACTGCGAATCTCCCTTCCACGGATCTTGGGAATGTTTGCTTCCGAGATCACCGAACAACGGACCTCCTCTTTCATCCTCAGGACCTCAGACATCGTTTGGGGCCTCCTCAATGCCAGGTAAACACACGGAGAGAATGTGGATGGCTTCTTTCACTATGGAAAAGTCAGGAAGAAAACACCTCCTGCAAGACAATCTCGAGGGATGCATAAACAACATTTGAACCCCTCTTCCTCTCAAACGACCCCCCTTTCACTTGATGCAGTAGTTTTCCGCACTCACTCTAAATATTCGACATTCTAAATTTAGAATCTGAGAAATAACCTTCACTACAAAATCCATCAAGATAGTTTGTTGCAAGCAGACTTTACAAAGAGCGGGTTTGCTTTATTTTTGGATAGTGCCATACATACTTTTTTTAAGGATAACATCGCATGACTTTAATTTTTTTGGATGACATACATACGTATTTAGTGTAATCGCATTGTATGATCTTTATTTTTTGGATAGTATCATACATACTTTATATTTGGAATGCCATCGTATGTTCTTTATTTCTTGGGATAGTGACATACAAAATGTATGCAAAAGAATAGTACAGTTTTGTAGCGCTAATTAATAACAGTTTTTTCCCAATAGATGTAAACCATTTGAACAGGATCATAAAACACATAGTTTCATAACTTTTTTTGTACAATTTTGTTATGATGTTGTAAAGCAATTTTGTATTAATGGTTCTGTATTAGTGTATTTTTCTAAGCTTATTTAAATTTTCCAAACTGTGAGCTCCAGCAGGAAATGCATCATCAACATTTAAATCTTTCTTCCTATTGTCTGGTCCCCACCATCATCCTTTTTACTTGATGCAATATTTAGAATTTGAGAAACAGTCTTCACTTCAAAATATACCAATATAATTTATTGCTAGTAATCTTTAAAAGCAAAGATGTGTTGTGTGTTTGTTAGATGCAAAGATACAAATATACGAAATTGAGTTCAAAAATGCAGTAATTTTGTCATTTTAAACTTAGTAAAGACATTGAAAGAATAACTAAAAGGACAAAGAAAAGGTTCATGATGGCGTTTAATTGCCAGAGAATTTTCTAGGACAATATTGTTTGCCAACGTACTTTAAAACTCTTTGCGCTATTGCGCATGTATTAGGATGGGTTTAATTTAGCAAAGTAGGGGTGAGAGGATAGAGGAAATGAGATGTTTACATTTAAAAATAAATAAATTCAAAAATGTGCTCATCCTTCTGCGTGTCACCCCTAGGTGAGATTGAATCATCGAAAAGCTCATCTCAGGAAACTGAAAAGGTATTTTTTCGATCAACCTTATTCTTCCATCATGCTGTCTTTCTCGGTAGTTTTCACTTAAACTCAGTAAACTTTTGCTCTCATTTTAACGAATCGAAGCTCTAAATTTAGAACAGGAGCTATTCATCCACATAAGTTGTAATGAGTAAATCTTAAAAAGTGTGAGTATACTTTTTTAGAGGGTGAATGTAAAATAAATTTTGATACTCTTTTAATAGCGATATATAGAGTCGGAACAGCCTTAAAGTTTTATCATATAATGTGCAGAGCTTAGAGAATCCACAAAATTACTTAAGCAGCATAACATAAATGACTACTGTGAATGTGAATTTTTTAACCCTTTTTTTAAAGGGTTAAAAAATTCACATTCACAGCCATTATTTTCTTGTCATGATATATTTAAATACTTCTAGGATTGAAACTGATTTCAGAAAAGTAATTTACTTAGCTTAATATATTAACTAATTTGATTAAATAATTAATACCTAAGTAACGATTCAAGGTACTCCATTTTGTATGAGATAAGAAATAGAAGCATTTAAGAGTTTGTCTTATTGAAAAATTTGCCAGAACTTATGACAACCGACATAAGTCATACAAGGATTAATTAGTTTGGTGATAGGTATACTTTCTAAGGGCCTAGAAAGGGTTAAACTGAGATTGCTTTCTCTAAATACCAACAAAGATCTTACGAGGAAGACAGAATCATTTAAATAGATTGTAAAAATGGTGATAAAATTTTGCAGTAATCATTAATTGAGATGAATTTTCAAAATCAGAACTTTTTGAAACATTTTCATCCTTTGACCCTTGCTAGAAATTGGATACACAATATCCACGTCTACCTCTCTCCACCATCCTATTCTACCATATCTTCCATCTTTGTACATTTTGAGAATTGTTTGAAATAATAACTCTGTGGATAGAGGGCCTGTAAATCATATTTAAGTTATTGTCAAAAACATGCAATACATAAAGAAATATTATGGTTGTTTGTTTATTAAGTTTTATGGAATGGACAAATAATTTGAAACTTTACTTTCTACTTATGATTCTTGATCATTTAAAAATATTATTATAATAATAGTAGTAACTTAGGAGCATAAAGCAAAAAAGAATGCAAAATTTTTCAGAACACCTTTAATTACTGTAAGGATGACACAAAAAGCATTAAAAATAAGTGAATCAACACAAAAACGTAGAAATTATAGGCACTGAAAATCGTGCGGTAGAGAAATTAAGTCATTGTGAATACCATTGGAAAGGAAATTCCTTAACATTAATTAAATATTAAATACTTAATATTATAAATGTGATTAAAAAATTCCAGTTTACGTTCTGTCAGAGCTTTATCTTTTAATACTTTGTTCTGACTTCCAGCCTTTTGATAAAAAGAATTATTTTCTTCTTTTTTGCTATATTTTAATACAGAATTTTTTTAAATATTTAATATTTTCTTACACATTTTTTTATTTAAATTTTATACATATTTTCTTTCAATAAATATAATAAAATCTGGGAATTAATTAATTTTTTTAAATAAATTTATTTTATTTTATTTCTTAAATTCACTTATAGATGGCTCATTTGATAAATAATCAAAATTCAATTGAAATAAATTCATTAACAGGGAATAAAGGTTTTAACATTTTAAGAGGCCATATATTTTTTCATTAACGCTCAATGTAGAAAAGTTTAAAGCTCTTTTACTCCTATCTATCAATTAATTGAATATAAAATATGTGATTCATTGACTGCTAAATTTTATTTATGCAAACATAAAGGAAGTAAACATAAACACACACAAAAAAATCAAAATCTGAAAAAACTTTTAATAAAAAAAATTAGAAAAAAATTCTATTTATTCAAAAGTAGAATGTCCGTCGTGAAAATTGGTAAATCTATAAACACAATGCAAAATATAAGTTAAAATATTTTATTTAAAATTTCTAAATTTATTGGAAACAAGGTTGGTTATGAATTTATTAATATTTCTAGAAAAAAGAACAAGATCAAAACCAATGAAAAGTATTGGCTCGAATTCTGTAAAAGTGTTTTGGTCGGAAAGGACCATGCTAGTAGATAGGGCTACGCAGTAGCTTGCGCAATAATGGAATGAATTACATAACGAATTACGCTCAAACAGAGGGCTGCGGTAGCCTGGTGGTAAGGTCTCGGATTCCGAACCGGAGGGTTTCAGGTTCGAGACTCGATTCCACCGAAGAGCCGTCATGTGAAGGGGGTCTCTTGCACGTTAAATCTGTCAGGCCAGACGTTATCCCGCTGGTGTGGAGAGGGGGGGGTAGTTCAGGTGTCGTCCTCGTCAACTGACCGTGGGTCAAAATTACGAGGTCCGTCCCAAAATAGCCCTCGTGTTGCTTTAAAACGGGACGTTAATATAACCTAACTAAACTAAACTATGCACAAAGAAAAACTTAAGGAAATACGCACTAACGGAAAAATTACGCATTTAACAACAATTATCATCTCAATTTATTGCTGAGAAATTTTTCAGAACCCTGGGACATTTTTTATTTCAGAAAATTGTTCAATAACATTACAGGACTTAATAATATGAAAGAAAATAATTATCGACTTTATATATATTCTTCAATTAATAATTACTCGTTAAATTGATAAAGATTTTAACTTCTTAATGAAAACAATAAATTTTGATAAGATAAAAATGTATTCTTTTGAGCTCTTTTAATATTTTCACTAGCAAATTTTGGTATAATTCTATATTCTTTGAACAATTGATATGAGTTTTTGAAAATATGCATCCTTTACATAACTATCATGATATATGTGTGGAAAATAAAAAGAAAAAAATTATTTTAATGCGTCTATATATAAACATTAGTGTTTTCAGATCATAATAATCTATAAGAAAATATTTATTGAAGCATGATTAGTATTTATGTTTATAATTAGCCTTACTTACTCAGCTAAATTAACTTTTACTTCATTAAGCTTTAATCAACAGTTTTATTAATTAGTTTTAATTAATTCAACATTGTTACTTAATTTTTTAATTAGCTTTAATTAATAAAGGCTTTGACTTTTGATACAAACATAAAAATGACTTCCTTTTACACTTTTAATATTTTAGTATTCTTATAGTATAAATTTAAAATAAATTTTTTGATGGTCGGGACCAGTTTAAAAAAAATATACGCCCGTTTTATAAATTTCGTGATGTAAGCGTGGAAAATCAAAATCAAAAATTAATTTTATTGCATCTGTGTAAAATTAACCATTAAAACAAACCAGTAAACAAAATGTACCTTGTAAATAATAATATTTATAAATCATAAAATGCGTGGTTCGCTCAGTTGATAAATATTTTATTTCTTTCCAAGTTATAATATGAATAAAATCTAACCCAAATATTTGATTTAAGCGCATTACTTTCAGACATGATAGTCGAGCATGAAAAACTTAGCTACAAAAATAATAGCAATTCAATCAGCAATAAATAGAAACAACAGTTGAAATAAAACCGATTAGAAAAGATTTCTAGAACGGAATCGTTTATCGGTATTTATTCATACGAAAGAGAACAATTTCAAAGGAAATGAATTTAACCGGAAATCGCAAACAGAGAACTATGGTAATCTTTTTCATTTTTATACAGAAATGAATACTGGCAATCAATCTTCTTTAATGAAAATCAAAGATAATGATAACTTCAACAGCTGATGACTTATCACAACACAGATTGCAAATTCTTTTATTTTCGAAAACCTGTATAATTTTATGTTTTGAATGACGAATTTGTTTAAAGTAAATTCACACTCGATACATTTCATTTCCTATTTTCCTCTTAAATGACTATTTGGCGGCAGGATATTTTTAAATATTAGCTCAAAACAAAGAATAACTAATCAACCCATTCATCATTTCAACTGACTATAGAAAATTTCGTCAATTCTAGTCGTAAATTTCAAAATCGAAAACGAACAAAGAGTTCAGTAACGCTTGATAGATTAGCTCGATTTTCAACGCGTTACTAAATGCGTTTTGTAACAGCGGAATAACAGCGTTACGACGGTAAAAAACCCACTGCAGAAAAATCAAGTCAAGACGTTAAAATATTTCAATTGTTTCAAAGTACACATAACGATACTATTCTCGCTAGTCATGCAGCATTAATTTGAATCAGAAAAATGCATCGGATTTGTTCGCATTTCATTCTTTTGTTCCACTAGAGGAGTCTTTGTGAAAAGGAAGAATTCCAAATAATTTGTATTCTCTAAAAATTGCTCAGAGCTGCCTTGAAATAAGCTTCGTCACTCGAATTTGAACAACCGTAAGAAATTTCATTTTCGGCACTATAAAATGATTGGCTAATTCTCTATAAACAAGGAAAGAGGCGTAAATGCAAAGGAAGTAAATATTCTAAAATTAGAATTTCTATTGCATTTGGATTTAATATGAGCGTGGCGTTTAATAAAATAAAAATATTACTTTAAATAATTTTGAAATATAGCATGTTACTGTAAGTTTTCATAAGATGAGACATTTTTATTACTTGGACAACTGATACAAATTCAACTTGCTCTAGAAATGTAATAAAATATCGCTATCTCTCGAATTTTCATTTTCCTTTTATATCTAGTTATAAACTTGAATTTTATATTTTACTTTCAATATTTGCAAGATTGACCCTATGGCAAGTTGATCAGTAGAAAATAAGCGCAATTGGACTTTATCTAATCCTTTGATGACGATCAGCCTTACACAATGACAATTTTTAAATTCTTAAAATTGTTCGGATTGTTGAAGATTCTTTTAATTGGATTTCCGATAGTTGAAATTTGCTGTATTAATTTCTATATATGTTGTACAACGAATTATAATGGATTGAATTTGGGCAACCAAATAAATCCAAATCCGTAAAATGATAGATGGTTTCTTCTTTTATAACTATGCCCAATTTTCTGAAGGTTCTTTTGATCATTCATAAAATGAAGTTTAATTTTAATTCATAAACCAAATTCTGAGAGATGCAAACTAAAGAATTTTAATTGAATTGAAAATATAATTTTTATTTGTGTAAGAATTCTAATTGGCAACAATATTTGAATTGAAGACGCCCATTATTATTCCATGTATGTTATTGAACATAATATAGTTGATTTGATTTTGGTCATTAACCAAACCAATTATAACTCCAAACTTCATAAAATGATAGTTTATTTCTAACATCCAATTTTCTGAAAATTATCATAATTTTTTAAAAGCGAAGATTGATTTTGATTCATTCCACATTACGCAGGAATTACAAACTTAAAAGATAATTTTTATTGGTATAAAAATTCTTCGGGCAATAAATTTCTAATTGGAAACGCTTATTACCTTCCTTATGCGTTATTGAACCTAATATGACTGATTGAATTTTGGTCATTAACTATTTTATGAATCCAAAATCAGTAAAATGATAGATAGTTTCTTTTGTATACGCCTAATTTTCTGGTAATCATTATCTAAGTTATGAATCCAAAATCAGTAAAATGATAGATGGTTTCTGTTGTATACTCCTACTTTTTTGGTAATTATTACAATTCTTTTTAAGCGAAGTTCAATTTTGATTCATTATCCATTACCCGGGAAATTAAAAAATTAAGAATTTTAATTGAATTGAAAAGATGATTCTTAATGGTATAAGAATAATAATTGGAACAAAATTTAAATCTAGGATTACCATTGCATTCCCTGTATGTTATTGAATATGATTTAGTTTATTTGATTTGGGTCATTAATTAAGCCAATTAGGAATCCAAAATTAGTAAAATGATGGTTGTTTTCGCATTGCATAATCATGATAGATTGGTTGAAAATTACTATAACTCTTAATAAATAACATTCAATTTTGAATCATGCATTATTACCTGGAAAATATATAAAAATACATTAAAAAAACTCATTGGCAATAAAATTCGTATCAGGCGTATTAATAATACGGAAAATAATTATGTTGTTCTAACCAATGCAACAAAAACTCTTTAGTCAACTGGAATTTTTATATTTCTGAATTGCCATACAGTCTTCATACACGATTCGAAACAGGTATCGTTTAAATTCACAATGTATTTAATAGAAGTAATTTCCAACCAGGAACTGCAGATTATAGGAAAATTTGACTTACGATTATCGCTGAATTATCGCATTCTGTTTCCAGAATGTATTAAAAATATGGTAAAAAGAACAGAAGAATTTCACCTTGGAAACAAGGCTTTGCAAAGTTGTTGACAATTTTAAAAGCGAATTTGCATTTTTAATCAGTGCACTAAAGGCTCTGGGGCAGACAGAATTCTTTCAATAAATCATTCATTTTTCGTATACCGTCCTGAGCGGGATTTCTGATTTTTTTTTCTGATTGCACAACTTATTTTATTATAACTAGCCCTACGTGGTTGCGAGTTCCAGACTTCCGTAGATTATGGAAATAATATAATTTTTTCTTATTGATAGTTAACATTTATTAAACAAAAATATTGGAAAATTTAAATCGTAATTTGCAAACCTGTTTTGAATTGTTATCAGAAAATGAAATATATAAATATAGAGTGAGAGAGTGAAAAAGTATCAACACATCTTTGGAGGCAACTGGATTTCAGTATATGACCTTGACAGTTCGAAAAACAAATTCTCATATGTTCCATTGCAAGTTAGCATGTAGCTGAAATATACAGTCACTTTTATGTCGGACCTATGTGGTTGAAAATATTTTCCACTCTTAAGTACTGTCATACTATGAGATTGCAATTCTTAAGTATTCTTCCTACGTATTCTTTTGAATATCAAAGCTTCACAGCACATAAAACTATTTGTAATTAAATAAATCAAAATAATTGCATCGTTAATACATCCTCCTCACCTCTACATTTCCTGAAATTTAAGACTCATGAATTTAGGTTTCATTAATATATACTTAGGTTTCTTTATTAATAACTGGATGTTACGCGTTTGGTCATAAAGGTGTGCCTGAGTGCCTTGTTTATGGGCATATTTTTCAATATACACTTTCATGCAAATTCATAGAAGTGACAGTTATGTTGACAGCTATCAGATTTGTGAAGCGTTGCGTAAAATCAAGGACAATAAAATTTCTCCTTTTGGCTTGTTTTCTAACACTTCGGTCTTTTCCATCATCATATCTGTCACCATTATTGCAAAATTTACGCTTCATTTATAAAATACACGCTTAACACAGTGACACTCCTTTTTGCCCTTATGAATCGGATGTTGTTTTCTCTGTTTTTTAGTTGTCTGCATGTTTGTTTGTCTAACAGCTTTGCCCAGTTAAGTTCCCAGAGTACATACCTGCTAGCAATTAAACTTTTCTCTTTGTCACACTTCCTTTATTTTTATTTTATAATCAGATTTTGTTTATTATAATAGGTGGAAAATAAATTTATTTGTGTTGGGAGGAAATAAATTTCATTTTTTAACAACTTCATTAGTTATTTTAATCAAATGCATTGTTCTCCTTGTTATTTTTGTTACTTGTTTCGTATCTATTTGCATTTTGTTTGTGGTGAAAGAAAGGAAAATTAAAAATTTGATTCATTATCATTTTTATTATTATATTTAATACTAAATTTAGCCACACTTTTGACTTTTATTTCATTATTCAAAATAATCGAGAAGAAGAGAAAATTCAAAAATTCATTTCTTCATGAGTTATTATTATCAGATTTAATAATCGTTTTAATATGCAATTATTTAAAAAATATTTCCATTTTTTGTTTCATAATTTGGAGCAATATAAAAGCAAATATTGTCAACAGAAGAGGAAATTCAAAACTTTGCTTTACCTTTAGTTCTTAATATCAGATACAATATTTACTTTAGCTACATAGTTTATTTTCCTTTCTTTATTCATAATAATCAAAATAATAATTATTTGCTGAGTTGAAAGAAAAATTTCACAAATTAACTCCAATGTCAGTTATTATCGTCCTATGCAAAGTTCGCTTCATTCAAATTTTTGGCAAGATTTCGTATCTTAGAACTTTGAGTTCTTTCCAAATACAACTCTGAATCCTTATCCCTCTCTTAACAGAAATAAGTAAACTGTTTCCAAATACAACACTTTTTCTGCTCAAAAAACGGTAATTATTCTCCTCCAATTCTAATAGCATATTTACAAAGGAAAATAAAACAAATCAAATAGTCATAAATTCTTTAAAGAAGAATATCAGAAGAAGGGGTTTGGAGAGGGAGAGTGCCAACTTAGTTGTCGTCATTATAATCAGAGTACAGTTCAAAATTAGCTTTCAAATTAACTCTCTTACAGTTTCAAAATATAAATTAAATATAACTAAGAAAAAGAACATCATTTCAAATGTTCTCGACAAAATTAATCATAATTTTCTTTTGATTAAAATTTTTGAAAAATCAGTAAATTATTCCAGATAATTTTTGTTTTAAAATAGAAAGATACAAAATGTTCAGTACTTTTCTTGAGATAAGAATTTGATTTTCCTATTAAATCTCATTTTACGGTGATCATTAATCAATGTGATCAGAAAAAAAAATCTGTTTTAATAATATACTCTGATTTCAAGTGTATAATGTGTGTAATACTGTGTGTATAATACTCTGATCAAGTGTATAATACTCTGATATAAGTGTATAATGATGGAAAAAAATGCTATTTTTTCTTAGTTATCCAAAATTATTAATGAATTAACATTAATAGCTAAAACTTGGGAGCATGGCCATTGAAACAGCTAGTAACACTATCCTTATTATTTCTCCAATGAAGAAAGCAAAGAAAATACTTTTTATGGTCTTTTTGCGTGAGGCTCTGCGTCTACCAGATAAACTTAACAATTCCAAAAGAATAATATTTTATTCTTCCAAGGAATTAGTTATTAACCCGAAATACATGTTAGCTGAGCAAATAATAACCTAGTAGTACTTGTAACATAACGATAATGACTGAGATAAAGTAAGATACACACAAGTACAACGGTCTGACACGTATTCAAAAGTGAATAAATAAAAGAAGAAAATAATACATAAGAAAACTATCATGTTTAATGAAATGTTATTGAAAGGTGTCAGGTGAACATTACTTTTTTACTTTGTTCAAAAGTGAGTGCTCTGCTTTAGTTACTTTCGTAGGGAAGTACGGCTGTCAGTAAGTCCGTCTTTGGTCATTCATTCATTAAAAATTAAGGGACCCCTTGAAGGTCAGATGTATTCGTTATGGGACATTTGTTTTTGTCTTGATTTCAAGTATTATGCAAAAATTGTCAAAAATGTTGTTAACATTTATATAGAAAATTTGCAATTTATTAAAAAGAGGAATTTAATTTTTTAAATTTAAAAGTTGTGATAAATTCTACTAAAAATATTGTACTGAGAATGTAAAAAATTTTTAATTGTTAATGGCTTTATTTTTTGATGGATATGAAAAAAATTCAACTCTGCAATTCATATGTGTTTTTTTTTTCTTTCTTTTTGTTGTAAAAATTACTACACTTACATTCACTTTGCAAATTAAACATAATTTTTTTAACAATGAGTTTATTGCATTGAATTTAAAAATAAAACTCCGAATTTAGATATTCCTATAATTTGCTTGTAATGTAATTTTATGCAGATTAAATTATTTTTAATTTAAAACTTGTCAGAAATTTTAGTTCGACGCTTTGAAAAAACATTAAGATAATATTCGAAAAAAACTCCGCTAAATGTTTAGAAATTCTGATGATTTTTATTTTTTCCTTAGAATATTCCAATTTTTAGGATAAAATTCTTAACAGAAAATAATAATTTAAATGTATGCGGAATAAAAATTCCATATATTTGTCACAATATTATTAACTTCCATTTTCTCCTAAAATATTTATCAATGTTTTTGGAGAAGATGGATGAAAAGAATATGTAAATTTAATAAATTTGAAGCATGCTTTTTAAAAAAAGAATTTTAATTAGTATACTCATTACTTTGCAAGAAAATGGGATTACTTTGTTAAAATAAGTGCTTTCAAAGGTTTTGAAAAGTTTTCTCATTTAATGCAATAACCCAACTTCCCTCATATGAATTTTTGTTCGGTTTTATTGGACTTAACCTATTCTAAGTTTGAATAGATTGGATTTTCTAATCAAATTTTCGCTCATTTCTTTGTATCTAGAAATTTGAATTTGTGTACACTTCTACGTTTTCGATTATAGTACAGTATTTAAATATTTTTGGAGATTGATATCCTATAATGTATTAATTTAACCAATTCCTTAAGAGTGCGTTCACTTGATAATCATTTGAGAAAAGTTAATTTCAATATTATTACATAATACTTATAATATTAGATTAAAAACTAGAAAAGATTTTTTTAAAGTTTAAATGATAAAATTTTCCGGTTTTTAGTACATTTATAAAAGTCAAATTTATTTAGTACATAAGTATTATATTTTTTAAATTGTTATTATTAAATTCATTCCTCTCTATTTCCCTAAACTCTATGTTTAAATACATTTTTGAAATTTACTGTTACATTTTATGGAGTTAATTTCAGTATTCATGGTGGAATTTTCTTTTTTTATCCATTAAACACACTTTATTTTGAATCTAGTCATTACTATATTCAAAGAATTTCCGGTGTTACATGTGTTTATATACAAAGGAAGTTGGTTACCTAAGATTTATAAATCAAATTCTTCATTGAACGGAATTATTTAAATACAATTCAAAACCTATTACTGCTGTTTTCAATCATGTCAATGTATAAAATGTTTTTTTAAGTCTAACTTATTTATTAAGAAGAAATTTTATTTATTTCTTGTCAAGTATTTTTTAACAAATTGTTAATTGTATTGTTTTTCAGATCACAACTGGTTCGAAATACATTTATTACAATGCGAATAGAAACAAAAGGGCAAAATAATTTGTTCTATAGATAATCAAAGGTAAAAGTTTGCAATAATTTTGAGGGTAAGAGAATATTTTTCTGTACCATAGAAATTATACGATACAAACGAAAATTACCTTTCATTATTCATATTAATAAAAAAAATTGCTTTTTTTTTCTTATAAAAAAGATTATATTAATTTAGGCAAAGGCAGAAAACTCATATAATATAGAAAATTAAAATTATATGCCAATTTTTTAAAACTTGTTTGAGCAAACATTTCAAATTTTTTGGGATATCTAAGAAATTTATAAATTTTCTTGAATGTGTATTATCATAAATAACTATTGATCTTATTTGTCATACATTGTGAGGCGAATTCATCAAATAGCTTTTGAAACTCATTTCACTAATAATAATATTTCAATATGTAAATCAAAAAAATTTACCGGAAGAAATTAGGTAATACTAATAAATATATAAATAATTTGCAGAAACCTAATTAGACCACATAATAAATACGAATATATAAATTTATTTTCAATCTGAAAAGATTGTATGGAAACATCTTTGTTTGCTAATCTGAAAGAAGATACTATAATCATTGTTCACTTTAACCCGTTGACCGGGAATAATGTCTAACACACACGATTCTCAGTCGGTGTCATATTAATCAATTGCACTCAAAACTGTATTTCTTAGTAAATAAATTATTTAGATTTATGCATGCCAATTTTCTCAAATTGAACGATGTATAACTCACAGCATTCAAGTATCAATAAAATAGTTTGTAATATTATCATCAAATAATATAATGTAAGAGTATTCAAAATTGTTTATGAAATAAGTATTCAGGAGTGAACTTTACTTATTTAATGTACACTTTATATTGTCTAATTATAATTTCTCAATAATTTAAATAAATAAACCATAACTGGGGTATAACTCATATCTTCGTCAAAAGGTCAATGATGTCACAGGTCCAGTTCAATCGCCTATCCGGCTTTCCTCCAACGGAGGAACAAAGAAAAAAAAAGTCCTCCTCCTGAAGATATGCCTTTATCGAAAGGAAATAATACAGATATCTTATAAAATATAACCGACCACAAACATAAATTAATTCATCCTTCATGAATTAAAACTCAAAATGACTTACAGGTAGGTCTTGGTGAATCTCCATCGTGCCAAGAAGCAGAACCAGGATCAGGGTACCTCTCCCAGTTTTGAATCCCGAGGATCTGAGGGCAAAGCGAAAAATCTTGTATTTAAAGGACGCCTCCTGCTCAAACTGTTTGTTCCTTTCATGGTAAATGTTTGACCTGCTCTCAGTCTATAGAAACAGATGAATATCTCGTTTTATTGATCCAGTTTTCATGTTGACGAGAAAAGAGTCGTCCTGTCAATTTACACATCGCTTTATTTGTTCGCAGTAATGCTATTTGTCCACTTTTTTTTTCAATATTTACCTTTTTCCTCTTAGCCGTTGAAACACTAAAAGGTGTTGCCTGCATTATTTGAAAGTAAGCTTCATTTATTCATGACTCAGCTATTGAAAGGGTTCAAAGGATTATTTTTCATCGAAAATATCTTTCATTCCTCTTTTGGAGCCCGTAGGGCATCTCGTTGTACAGATATAGCTCGAATTCGGTTTGTCTGGGTGTAAAAATCTGGTTCAAAGAATCGTGCATCAGACAAGGTGTCACATCTTTCGCTGGATGCGAAATTTATTTAAATTTTATGTCAACCTAGGCTATAGATGTGTATAAAAAATCCATAAAATTCTTTGTATACACATGTAGAAGCTTTATTTATTCATGACTGGGAATATGATGTTATTCTTTGACGAAACTATCTTTCATCTCTTTTTGGGACCCCGTGGCGCGTCTCTTTCTTTAAGACAGCTTCTTTTCGTTCTTCCTGGACGTACAATTCATTTCCAAGGGAATCGTACATCAGACACAGCATCGCATTATACGTGTGATAAGAAATATTATTATTTATTAGATGCGATACTTATCTATATTCTGTATCAACATAGGTAATAGGTGTATATAGGAGTATATGAATTCTTTGCGTAAGCATATAACATAGACTGAGGTAAAAGTTTCATTTATTGATGACCGGAAATTTGAGATTTTTTTTTTTCGTCGTAAATATCTTTCATTTCTTTTTTGGAACCTGTAACGCATATCGTCTCAATCTTCTAACAGAACTAGTATTCTGCTTGTTTATATGTAAGGTTCAGCTGCATAGAATCATACATCACAGAAGGTGTATGCCTTAAATTGGTTTGAAATAATATACGAAATTTATGTGCATTCTAGATCATCCAGAGCTTGTTCTTAAGATGTATATGGAATTCGATATTTTGTATAACGTAGGCTGAAACAGAATATTCAAAAATAAGTTTCATTTATCAATGATTGGGTTCGTGGGATTAAAAAAAAAGTTTTTTTTTGAGTCCATAGTTGTTCTTTAGAAAGAGGCGGTTTTCTGTCTATCCGATTCCATGAAGCAGACAAATGAATCAAGCAGAGAGGTTCAGACGCCAGGAATCATTTAGTTGACCTGCCATTGACTTGAAAATGTTAGGTACGAAATTTATATTCATTCTATGTCAACCTAAACTGAATATATGTGCATCTAAACTGAACAGATGATCATAGACAATGCGATTCTTCTCATATATATATATATTGTTGACCCGGAAATGGGTTTTAATTATTTTAATGCTTTTATGGTTGTGTGTGTGTGTGTGTGTGTGTGTGTGTGTGTGTGTGTGTGTGTGTGTGTGTGTGTGTG
>JAPMOQ010006612.1:1400837-1430830 GCA_026543055.1 Argiope trifasciata
GCTCAATACAATAAGCCAGGATTGGAGAAGGACTACTTGTTATTTGCAATGGACTTTTTATTTAAGAAAGGATTACTTTTTTTACAAAGTATCATTGTAATTTTTTTCAAAGATATTATTGTCAAGACATTTAAAGTTTCCAAGGTAGGCAATATTTCTATCTTAAATTAGAAATAGTTTCTTATTTTAAAAAATCTATTTATTCTGAAAGATATTGCAATTTTTCAAAAATATTACTATCAATCTATTTAAAGTTTACAAGACTGTCAATCTCTCATTTTCAGTATAGAAATATAGTTACTAGCTAGTATTCAAAAGAATTATAAAGAATTTATTAATCTATTGAACGTTGAAATGTTTGATATTATAACAGAACAAAAAATACATAATTAAAGGCTGTTTTAGGGAATGGTGTATATATGTAACCGCTATTCACCCCCCCCCGCAGTATTAAAAAAAAACTGAAAAAAAATTCACAAAATTTAAATATAACCTACCGTATATGAAATAACTTCTGAATCAGTAAAATAATTGAATAATCAAAAATGGTGGAAGTATATTACATTTTATCAACAGCGATGCAAAGAAAAATTCTTATGCAAAAATATGTAAACAAGAATTGAGTTCAAAGTATAACTGGACAAAATACCAATATTAAAGTAAACTATTACAACAACAATAAAAGTAAATATTGTTAAAGTTAAAATAAAATCATAACGCTGAATCGATTGCTACACTTACAATAAAAAAACCTCTGAGATATTGAAACAAACAACAACAAAAGTCTTACTTGGCAATAAATAGTCAGCTGTTCTTACATCTTTTGCAGGCATGCGTAGAACTTTGATAGCTCCCAGTGCAGTGACCATCAAATTGGCGTATTTGGTAAATGAGCCGATAAAATTATCTCCTTGTCATACTTTGAAGAATTTGGACTTAAATGATTAATGTAACATAATGCTGTAAATACAAAAGAAATTGAATTTAATAGTCATCAGAAGCATAGATTTATATATAATAAAAAGAAAGTTATCATTCAGTAGTATTCCGTAAAAGTAAGAACAAAGTAAGTACTTACCCAACCAGTCTATGTGAATCCGGTTTTGAAAAAGGCTTTTGCTTGGTGGTACAGATAAATATATAAGTTCTCACTGCGAGGGGCGTTTAAATGTGGAGCTGGCCTTAAGGCGTCGCCCCATTTATACAGTGTGCGGGGCGCACTAGAGCTTGGAAAATATTTGCCCCACTCCTCAAAGAGAAGGGATCGTCTGAAATGTGTCGAGCCAACATACCAAACAATGAAATATATGTTTGCATTGTTATAACGGGCTTGTTTGGAATTCAGCGCCTGTGATAAGTT
This sequence comes from Argiope trifasciata, assembly GCA_026543055.1. Classification (NCBI taxonomy): domain Eukaryota; kingdom Metazoa; phylum Arthropoda; class Arachnida; order Araneae; family Araneidae; genus Argiope; species Argiope trifasciata. The sequence continues at coordinate 1,402,198 of JAPMOQ010006612.1, forward strand.
CCCTTTACTTCCTTTGCACTGCAAATATTGGTCGAACGGATGGCTCTAATAATTAAGGTCTGACACGATATCAATGTTGAATAAATATTAACCTCCTCTATTGTTAATGCGTAGAGGCCAAGCGACTTCTCCTTGTCTAGGCTTTCGCACCAATTAAAATGCCACAGTTATTTCCGATGTGTGGCGATTGCATTTCAGTTTCCATGTAATAAATTACTCGGATCCCGCGGCAAAGTCTATACGTGAATAGATTTTGGGATCGGTTGATACATTTTTCATGATTTGAATTCATTCTTGTTGTATTTGAATGGTAATAAACGCTCTAATACTTTTACCGTGAGTGTATTTAACTAATGTTTGATTTCTTAAATATATCAATATGGGAATCGAGTTAGAATTATGATATTCCAAATACATTGAAAAAAATATACAAATAGTTTTTTAATATTTTTAACCTTTTCGATCACCAAACAGAAAACTCAATTCTAATAAGCATTGTTCAAATAAAATATCTCAGCTTCGTATTGTCCTGGAATATTGTAGCAACGTTAATTTATATGCTTTCTTATACAAAGAATAATATGTCAAAAAATATATTGTTGTGTTAATACGTCCTATCAAAAATATCCGTCGCAAATTGGACATAAAAGTTGTTTACTCTAAATGTGGTTCAATGGCTACTTTTTAAATTATTATGTACAAACATATATTTCAGAATGTAAAAGAAAAAAAAAGATAATTTAAATAACAACAAAAATTAGATTTTATATTGTTTGCGTCATTTAATTTTTTTGATAAAAAATTATAAATTTAGATATTTTTGTACGTATCTCAGGCCCTATCAGCAATGTTTGGTAAGGCATTTTTGACAAAATAACATTTTAAATTTAAAAAAAAATTCCACTCTTCTGCGAATAAAAGCAGACAGATTTATAAAATTTTTAGTTTCCTTATTTTAAGCAAATTAGCTTTTAGCTATTGCTGCCCATTGATTAGCAGTTCTTTTTCGAGTTTTCCCATTAAATTATTTAAGATAATGATATTCAGCGTTTCATAAAACTGTCTATTTTAAAAACAGAAAAAATAGACAATTTTTTCTTCGAAATTTTAACGCCTCATCTATATTTATTAAATCTGACTAATTGGGGGAGAGATTGTGAAAAAACTTCTTTATTCTTTCAACGATCCATTTACTGATTCAAGCAACATAAAAGATCACTGTATTTCTCAATTGCATTACTTTGTCATAAAGCACTTTTTCACTCAGAAATATGTCTAACCGTTTATAAATCAAGAACTGGATCAAGATTAGATTGGACATCATATACAGCACTGCAACCATATGTAACATATTGAATTAAAATGACTTTTTAAGCAGAAAATAAGATATTAGCTTTTTAATAGATATATTAATACTTGCTGTACTAAAAAATTTTAATAAAAGGGAATTACAAAAAGTATTATTTAAAATATTCAAACAAATTTAAATCATAGTATTTCTTTCCTTAAGGTGAATGCATTTTACTGTTGATTATTTTATAAATTCAATACAGAGTGACGCTGAATAGCTATTTCGATTCCCTGTTTCAGTAGAAGAAAATGACTTAATTTGTTGACAATTGATTGAAATTAGCTTTCATGCAATAAAAGGCTTTGATTCAAAATAAAATAGAAAACGTTTGAAAATATACTTATATTGAGTTATGGTTAGCTAATTTTTTTTTAACTCAGTCTTCTTAAAAGTACCTATTTTTAGAAAGGCATTATTAAACATTTAAATAGGAAAAAAACTCTAATCCATTTTCTCATATTCTTTTCATTGATGTACAAAATTCTATAATTTGTAGAATAATTGCTTTTCAATTCTAAATTTGTAGAATTTCAAATATTTGTATTATCCAACACGAACAATTACAAATCATTAGTTTTGTGAAGTAATGTATTGATGATACTTTATTCAATAGTAACAAAATCTTTTCACCTACATTCATCTTAACTTTCGTTGTTTCGTTAGGTGATAACAAGCACTTTCGGAAAATACTGAAATTCTGCTCAAGGCATTTCTGTTGTAGGTAGAATTATGAGGTCATCAACTTTAACCAAGCCCATGGAAGTAAAAACAGGGGATGAAAAGTAAAGAATAAAACCACTTGCATTAAAGCAATATTCCTTTTTTATATTTTAAAAATAAGTACAAAAAAAAGTCAAATAAATTTATGCAGAAGAAAAGTGAGTTTCAGCTTTTCAACTTCATAAGGACTCCGAGTTGAATTTAAAACTATGGTCAAGATAGTTGCTTGCAAAGCCGCTTGAATTTTGCATTTAAAATGGAATCAAGGCTATATTGTGTAAGTGCTGGTTTTTCTTTATAATTTACCATCTTAAACCTTTATTATTATGTCATCTTGCAATATTTTTTTTTTGATATTTCGGAAAATATCAGATTATATGCTTTCATTGTTTTGGAAATTTATACGATAGTCGTTTTTCGTTATTAATGTAACCAGAGATGTGTGAATGATTGATTAAGTATTTCTTATTAATTAATAAGAAATCAATATATATTTTTTGTTTTTGCTTTTAGTTATAATAATTCCGTTTGATAAAGTAAGCTGGTATTGACCAAAAAAAGGTCTTACACTCAAAGTTATTGTTTAAAAGTTTGACAATTCATTTAACTAAATCAGTAATGAATAATTAATAAGAAATGAATGATTTTTTTTTATTTTCCTTTTAGTTAAAATTGAATCTACTCTTAAGTTTGATAAAATAATGTGACTTTGAGAGAAAAAAGGCCTTGCACTCAAAGTTCTTATCTAGAAATTCGAAAATTCATTCAGGTAAATCAGTAATAAGGAGATTTAAATTCCTATAGAACATGAAATAGCTTCAACCAATGTTCAACCAGTATATGAAAGTTTAATTAGTTCATTTAAAATACATTTACAATAATGAAAAGAACATAAGACAATTAATACAATTTCTCAAATTGTTTGTAATATGTGATATTAAAATTCTTGAAATGAGTTTGCTCAATCTCATAATTTTATAATTATAATAATAGATATATAGCTATTATTATTAGTATCCTGAAAATTTGCAATATTTTATCATGTTTTAAAAATCGTATGGATAATTTCGTTTCTTATATGAGTCCAATAAGTTTAGTTATATAAGTTTATGATCTAGGTGTGATCCATTCATAAAAGTTCTTTAGTGTTAACTTATAACTAGAAAACCATTAATATTATAAAGGTTTAAAATTTTGTCTCAATGTCTATATTTAGATATCGCCTATATTTTTCCTTATTTATATAACTTCGTAATTTATGATTCTATTTTTTATATCATAACATTATAACACTTCCTACAACATTTCAATTTAGTTTAATGATACATTCTATAATTTATTGTTTTTAACTGATAGTAAACTTAGCAATTTATTAGTTATTTTTTAAAAAATAATCGACAGTATTTTATAGATAGTTGTATTGTAAACATAATAAGATATATTAAATATGAAAGAAAATATTTCTTGTCTTGCTGTGTCGCTCTGTTATGCCACCATATATGCGATAGGAAAAATTTAAGACATGTACAGATAACACAGGCCTGTATTTTTAGGGTTATTTCATGTTTTTTTAAATTTCTGATTATTGATTCCTGTGTATTGTTTCACGCTGAATCTGAATATTTTCTCCATCAAGTCAGGATTTTTTGCAAAACGCAATTTTCGAAATTTGTTATATGTTGCAAAACATCGAAAATATGAAACATTTTGGCAGATTTAAAACGGTTTTTTATTATAAAATCTATTTAATTTAATTAAATTTGTGGCTTATACTTTACAATATCATAGCCAAGCACATCGGGAGTCCGTTGGGGAAGCGGGAGACAAAAATTTAATTAAAGCAGCACGGAATTAGTCTAAATTTCTTTCGACTTATATCTGACAAAAGAGGGTTCAGAATTGCGTGGTTCAAGACTTAGAGGGAAGAATTTGCTCGAAGCTGGCACTACGTTTTCCTGGTTCAGGCACAGAGAAAAACAATTTCTTCCATACTTTTCGGAATATGGGGGCATAGTGTTTTGCAATGATGTGTGTGGACTTTTTAATACATTTAAAATTCTATATGAAAGCACCGATTGGAGACTATTCATAGATTCGTCCAAAAGAAACCTTAAAGCTGGGCTTCTTTACAACGGAAATAAGTATGCGTCAATTCTCATAAGACATTCCGTACACTTAAAAGAATGTTATGAAACTTTAAAATTGATACTCGATAAAATTAAGTACGACGACCATGATTGGATAGTTTGTGGGGATCTTAAAGTTATTTCGATTATCTTAGGACAGCAAGACAAATATACAAAGTTTTCTTGTTTTTTATATGAGTGGGATAGCAGAGACAGGCAAAATCATTGGAAGCAGAAAGATTGGCCAAAACGAGATTCATTAGAACCTGGAAAAAATGTACTCCAGAAAACTCTTGTACAGGATAAAGTTCTCTTCCCACCTCTATATATCAAATTGGGATTGATGAAGCAATTTGTGAAAGCTATATCAAAAGAAAACAAATGTTTCAGATACATCTGCAACAAATTTCCAGCCTTATCAATAGTAAAACTAAGAGGGTGTCTTTGCGGGTCCAGATATTAGAAAACTTTTCAAAGATGGTAATTTTGAGAAAGAAACGGAAATTGTTAAAAAAGAAGCCTGGCCTGCTTTTAAAGATGTAGCAATGAAATTTCTGGGCAACAAGAAAGAGCCGAATTTCAAATCGATCGTTGAAATTATGCTGCTGAAGTATCAAAATTTAGGCTGTTCCATGAGTTTGAAGGTTCATTTTCTAAATTCACATTTGGATTACTTTCCTGAGAATTTGAGTGCTCTTAGTGAAGAGATGGTTGAGAGATTCCATCAGGATATCCAAAAAATGGGAAATCGTTATCAAGGAAGATGGAATACTTCAATGATGACAGACTATTGCCGGATGCTGTACCGCTATGAACCAACAAGGGCATATGGACAGAAAAGCCGCCAACACAGCATGACTGGTCAAAAGAGACAACGACACAAATGAAAGATGACTTTTTTTAAGTACATCCTCATTAAGACTGGTTAAAATTAAATTAAATTTAATTTAAAGTTAAGTACATAAAATTAAGTGTATCAATATAAAATTTCGTGTACCAAAACTAATTTGTTACATTTAGTCTAATTTTGTGCACTTTTCATTAAATTTGTGCCCCCTCCTCAACGGACTCTTGATGTACTTGGCTATGATATTGTAAAGTATAGGCCATAAACTTAATTAAATACATTTTATAATAAAAAACCATTTTAAAAATGTCAGTATGTTTCATATTTTCGATGTTTTGCAACATATTACAAATTTCGAAAATTGCGTTTTGCAAAAGATTCTGACGTGATGGGAAAAAACTAATGTCATATTCATATTCAGCGTGAAAAAATACATACGAATCAATAAGCAAAAGTTAAAAGCATGACCCATGCAGGCCTGTGTAATCAATGTGTAAAGGGTTATTAAATGAATTATATTAATTATGTGTTATGTGAATGAACGGAACAAAAATTTATCTGGTCTAAGGCCCTAAAATTACTATGAAAAATTTTATTTAAGGAAGTAATGTTATTAAAATCTTTTTCAATTATATGTCATATTAATATTCGTATACTAATATTTAATGTTTCGCAATTAATTACAACATTAAGTCATTTTTTTTCTCCATTTTTTTCATTTTGTACAAAGAATTGAATAAAAGGAAACATTCATTTTTGAAAAAGAAATGGCATGAATTCATATCACACTGATACATTTTTTCAAAAAAAAAATTGAATGAAATGAAAAATTCATTTTTTTATAAAAGAGATAACATGTAACAATCATTCGTTTTTCAAAAAAAAATGTAATGAAGTGAAAAATTTATTTAAAAATATGACATAAATTCATATAATGACGATTTTAAAAATCTCATAATCGTGTCATACGATGGTAACCAGTATCTGTAAAACTTTCAAAAGAAAAAAAAGCACTTCATAGATAAGTTACACCATCATAAAAAACACTCCAGCAACAAAGGATATACTAAAAGGGGCGCTATTCATCTAAACAACGAATATATGAAAGAACAAAACGAGCTGGCATTTTCTACTTGTAACAATGCCTATTTGGGTACGCACCTGCAATTAGTTTCATGGTGAAGACGCAATGCCACCTGCTAGTTTATAACATCGTGACGGTGGACATATTCGAAGGTAATATAAAAGGACGGCGCGTGAAGTGTGCTTTCAAACAATGGTAGGGATTACATAGGACTTCCGACAAAAAGCATGCAAGGTGCGATCTCTTTGATCTGCCGCCTTCTCCTGCTGTGTTTATGTGAGTTCTTACAAGTTTGGGTGGGCGGAGGACAAGGCATCTTTTATTAAGAGGCTTTGCAGGTGGATCAGTATGGAAGGCAGAAAGGGATGAAATCTCTTCTCAAACCATGCTCTTATTTTCATGAAAATCATTCCCTGCTCGTTGAAACAAGTCTATTTCTAATTCAAATCGAATAAATATAATCGGATAATATGAGAAGTAATCTGAAAATGTCGAAAAGGTATTGGAATCATTATAAAATTTATCAAGAATACTCAGCGTTTGGCATACGTTTTTAAGGCACTCATTTAATTAAATTTATCCTCTTCTCAATTAGGTAATTCAGCTGTCTAGGTAATTATTCTTATTTATTAATTCTGTACTTTTTAGGTAATTCTTAAGTAGATAAAAACAATATTAAATAAACAAGAGTTTACTAAATAGTTAAAAAAGTATTTTATTTTTTAGTATGATTAATTATTGAATATTTTTTTGTGTTGGGTACAATGGAATTTAGATCTCCCCTTGCGCGTACAGACAGCTCTATTCCAACTTTAAATCAATATGAAATAACAGAAAATGAGTCCTACTGAAAATGCTATAAAAATTCTTCGATATATAAATAACATTTATTAATAAAGGATGCTTTCTATTTGGCATGCGTAATTCTGGTGAGCTACGAGCTACATATTTCATTAAAATTCTTACCTGCACGTTCAGAAAATATTATTTTGGTTTTAATTCGATAAAAACTATATCAAATAATTCCAGAGTCTACAAAATGTCTTTTGAAATATCGAATTTATTAATAGATTTGAAAAAATTCTTTGTAACAGTTGCACTAAACTCTGGCATTTGTTTATTAAAATCACCCTCTGCTCACTAATAATATTCTATAAAATTTTAAATCTATAAAATTAGCATTGGATAATACAAAAGGTGTGATGTCTGTAGAAGTACTGCATTCATTAAATTGATTTATTAATGAAGAATAATCAATGTTAGACATACGTTATTCTGGTAAGACATTTATTTTATTAAAATCCTTCTCTTCATGCTGAAGCAATTCCAACTCAGCTTTAAATCGATAAAATCAATTTCAAATAAAATGATACGCTATTCAATTTTTATTAAAAGCATTGAATTTATTAAAAAGATTATTTATTGCAAAATTCTTTATGTTAGACACAATCAATTATGGAAAGGCACTTATTTTATTAAAATTCTCCACTGCTCGTTTAGGTAAATCTATTTCAAGTTTAAATCGGCAAAATTTAGCATCGAATTATACAAAAAAATAAAAATGTCCCCTAAATCAGGGATTTATTAAATACATTTTATTAATAAAGAATACTGCATATTGGATATACTTAATTCTGATAATGGAGTGATAAAAAATAATCACCTTTCCCTCCTTCTGAATATATTATTGTTCTGTACACTTCCGTTTTAAAGGCCAAGTGATCCGTTTCCGGTCATAAAATGTTGACAGAATGCAGATAATGCAGTCAAGAGGAAATACACTTACTTGCCTTCTGCTTCCTTCGTAATCTTATATACGGTTAATTAGAATACAAATATCTTGAATTACGTTGTTCTGAGTTACAGATATGGAAATAATATTTAAACAAAAAGAAGCATATAACAATAAAAATTCAAAAATTGGAAATAAATCGCAAAACCATTGCGTCCATGTATATAGTATACAAAATGATCAATAAAGTCCTTTTAAGACCTATAAATAAAAAACATATCATATAACCAAGAAAGTAACGTGTACATATAAAAAAATGATTATGCTGAATTTATTGAGAAAGTATATAGCGTCTCAGCTGCAAAATAAGGATATTATAAAAAATAATTAAGATCGGTCAAAGAGTTAGATTAGAAAAATGCATGGCACACCATAATAAAAAGAAAAGAAACAGTTGCAAGTGGCTATCTGAAAAATTCAGAAGATATTTGCAATTAATATCATGATCTTTTAGCGACTTGAAAAAACGATTAGTCCAAAAATTGAACAATGTATACCCTTACTCTCGAGCGTATTCTTCAGATTTTTATTAGTTTTTGTTTACTTTCTACGTTGCTTACATTTCACATCGCAAGTGTTTGATGTGAGAAAATTGTATGATAATCTATCTATATATACACACACATTTATAAAGAATTTTAAATCAAAAGAATAAATTTTCTCTGGCACATTCCTGCTCTTGATGTGTCTTTTCGAATATTAAGACTGAGTACTGTCCTTGTCCAAAGAATTATTGTTATCTCTATGAATTAGTATTACATTTTTTGGTATAAAGCGTATTCGTTTTCATAGCCTAGTTCGTGACTTGGGATTGTTTAAATTCTCTTTAATCAGATGTCTTCATTGGCAGAGGATGTTTTCTTCAAGTGCCGGTAAGCTGTACGAATGCCTCACTAATGTTGAAAACAGAAAATCTAATGACAAAGCATCTTTAATTCTTTTTTAATAATCGTCTGTGAAAAATCTCCTACATCATGGGTTTTCACTCATACACGTTTTTAAAAAGAAAACTAAAATATAGTGAGGAAGTATTGGCTGGAAAAGAAAAAAAAAAGCAATTTCGTTAATTGTCTTTAAAAATCTCTTTTGATAATGATAACGATATTTTGCATGTCAAAAGTTTTTGGATAATTTTTGGTTATGTACATTGGCGAATATGATAAAAATAAACATTATTAATATTTTCATGATCCCAAAGTTCATTTATATGACCATAACTTTTGTCAGAACTCGTTTAAAAACTGATCTTGGTTTATGAATTTATGAAGTCTGTTTATTAGTCACTTCGAATTCTTGGAAAATAGGAACAGGATATATTTTGTTCAAAGACACAATAATGTATGCAGATGTTATGGAAATTATTTTCATGATTGTTTGGGAAACGGTATTTTAAATTAGAAATAGGCATAAAATTTAATGGAACTTTAATTTCAGAGATTTTCATGCAATAAGTTGAAAAGAAAAGCAATATTATTGGTAATCAAAAAAAGAAAAGAAAAGAAATGTTTACATGACTGATCTACCTGTTTGAATAAAACAGTTATGAATGTTCCATTTTGGAATTAATCGGATCATTTTACCTTAATTCTAAAAACAATCGTTTTAAGTTTTGAGGCTCCGAAAATCCACTGTAATATTATTGTTTGGGAAAAGAAGTAAATGTGACAGTAATAATGGAGGATGTAAAATTAATTTTATTTTACCAAAACGACTAACACTTTTTTATTGGAGCGATGATTGGTCTCCGAACATATCAAGCTCCCGAATACATGTAAAAAAATGAACTAATAAAAAATAAGTTTTCATCACAAATGGATACCAGAAATTTCAACAAAATATCTACTACTACTTATCAAGCCAAAGACAATATATTTAGGAATAGGGGGAGGAGAGCATCCAAAGTTCACTAGCAGAAACAAATTTTGAAGCTACCTCTATCAACAAACTTAGATTTTACCTACTGTCAGAATCATATAAGGTTATCTCTGAGTCACTGTAAATACCACTTGTTGAAGGGTGAGTGGTTTCCGGGGCCATATTTGATAAGACCCTCTTTCACAAGGAGTTTAAGCATTTCCAAGAGTTATCGGTATATCTATGGCCCCAACCCTCATGTAAATGTCTAATTAGGGACTTCTATTTTATGAAAGCTTGATTTATGATTCATGAATCAACTAGTCTTAATAGTGTTTGCGACTTCTTGGAAAATCTGCTTGCAGAATATTTGCTCTAAGACATCAGAAAACATACAATATTTGTGAATGATTGCGATTAAGTTTTGAGATAGATTGAGAAACTGCATTTTAAGAAAGAAATAATCATAAAATTTGGGCACGGCTCTATTGTTACAGTGCGCTGCAAAGTTGCCGTAACAGAACTGATTGGAATCAGAATCAATTTTTGGGAAAACTTGAATTATGACCTGACTGTACCCTATAAAATTTGCAGTGAACGTATAGCCCACTAACCTCCTTCCAGTACTCTGCCAACTTGCTGTTAGATTTAAATGAATATATATATGTATATGCTTCTTGCCAAATCTTTATCAAAATGTTCATTATAATTGATTGTTAATGAGTAACATTGTTAAATAAATGAATTTATTGATAATTTTGCTCACATTAAGCTTTTAATTAAATTTTCGTTATAAAATGATCACCGGTTATTTTTATTTTCGTTTTACCAAAGGGAAATTATTTTTAAGGAAAAGCATTTTATCCCCCTCCTCTCATTTGAGGCGCAGCATGTAAACATGAGCATATTTTAAGCTAGCTTCAAATCTACAGATGTCAAACCTTGCGTTTAACCTTCCGACGTCTAACCAGACTGTTTGCACTTGGAAAAGTCGTCTTTTTTCCGGGAAAAGTGTTCGGCACGAACTAAAACAGAAGCGTCCGTTTTAACTTTGGGCGTAACTGAGATTAGATTGTTAACTTAAGTAGTAAAAATAAATCTCTGGGTGGAGGGAGGGTGCGCGTCAGGCATAGGGTTCGGACGCAGCTGCGCTGAAGCAATAATACGTGCCTTGGCATTAATGTGCGTTTCTGGTTGCGATTTTCTCCGCTTTTTAGTTTTGTTGCGGAGGATTATTCAACGCTGTAACAGGAGAAAGACGACGGTTATGGATGAGGTGGAAAGGATTATGCACCTCTTCAGAGAAATTCCTTTCGATTTTTTTTTAAATCTGTATCGAATGATAACTTGGTTATCGTCAATTTTTCCAGTAAATTGGATCAGGAAATATGTGGCTTTTTTTAATTTATTTATCTTAAAATAGAACATCTTAAATTTGCTAGGTGCCTCCCAAATGTGGTAATAAGTGTCTCAGGGAGTCGTTCAAATCTTCACAGGATCATCTTCTATGAAAATTTACTATATTTTTCCGCAGAAATAACGTTGGCTTGAAAATTCTCGTTAAATAATTACATTCAAATTGATTGGCTTTCACTTATAATTTTTTGCTGTAATAATGTTTGGATTGTTTTCTAACTTTGAAATTCAATTAATACCTTTTAGATATCATTAATTAATTCTGCATTTTATTATTTTCAATGTCTTAAGATGATGGGAAAATTCTTTTGCGATTAAAAGGGATAGCAAAAAATTCTTTCACCAGTAAAATGTCGATGACTGCAAATATTTTAGAGCTTAATCTATAAGAATCCAATATTTATAATTAATATTATTTTAATAGCAATATAGAGTGGGAGAATTAAAAGGTGTGTGGGCTTCGGGGTATCCTCACGTGTTCATTGTCGCAGAATCGAATCCCCTCTAAGGTCAATAGTTTTTGAAGATTTTAAGAATCACCGACATCTATGCCAAAAGATTATGCGGCATATTACCTCATCATTGGAAAAAATTCAATCACTTTAAATTTTCGTCAATCAGTACTTTTTTTTTTTTTTTTTTTGAATGGCCAAATGCATTTTTGAAAAGAAATAAGAGAAAGAATAAGAAAATGCATGAGTAACTTGAATTAATTGCGAATAAAAGGAAGTGGTATTATTTTTCTAATTTTTGAGCGTGTGCTTGATAATTACAGTTAGTGCATTCAATTGAAATTATTGCAAGTATATATCATAGAATTGTCAGGCATCTATTTTCATATTTTTAAATTTTGTTACTGTCTTCTGAATTAACATTAGATTCTTCCTTTTCCTCAGCCTCAGTTATTGAATGAGAGTTTGCCACATAATAATAAGTTTTTGATTCTCTAAAAGATACACTAATGATGATGCTGTCTCGTTAATGCTTCCATTGCAGATGACGGCTTACACTTTTGTCTGAGAGATCATCCTCTAGTATCTCGGAATGGATGAGAATCATCATACGTCGTCCATAGAGTCTAAATTTATTCCTAACATTTTTTAGAATTTAGTTACTCCCCGATGCTTATATATGAAAGATTATATATCAAAGCTAAGCTATTATTAACAGCTTATATATTAAAGATTAAATAAAAAATTTAAAAAATCCATTACGTACGTAAGTGTTTTTATTAACACTTTTAGTTTGTTTTTTGTTTTTTTAAAAAAACCGAAGGGTGCAAAAAAAAATGTGCAAAATTACGAAATGGGCCAAAAAAAAAAAAAACAAACTAAAAGTTTTTATAATTATTGAAAAAAAGTCATGATTTTAACGAATCTCCATGTTTCAAACATCCCTGAGACCAAAAAAAAAATGATTTTTTAAAATTATGTCCATCTGTCTGTGAACGCTGCAACTCAAGCTCATTTTGAGCTAGATAGATGAAATTTAATACATAGAATTAACCCCAAAATTGTAGATTTCTATCAAATTTTGAGAAGAATCCATTCAAAGGAAATTCATCTGTCCTGCTACTTTGTACGAGTAAATGCACTAACTACAAAATGTTTAAAAAAAATAGATAAATAATATTTTGTGCATAAGTTCGGCATCAAAGATGTTAAATCTTACCAAATTTTGAACCAAATCTGTCTAAGAGTTGGCCGTCTGTCAGTCAATACTTTCGCATACATGTAAATACAATAACTCGAAAACGCAATGGTATGAAAAAATAAAATCTGGTAATAATAATTCTATGTCAAATTTTGGTTTCATTTGGACGGGTGAAGGACATCCACAATACCAATTCAATTTTTAGGTACCTGTATATCAACCGCAAGCCAGATATTAATTTGTAAACCATAACTCATATACCATAAATTTAGTAAAGCATAACACCATAAATTTAGTAAAAATCTTAAATTCGTGCTGAAGATCAATATTTCGTGATTATTGCTTGTCAATGCCATGCAAGGCATTCGCGATATTACCCTAGTTCAACAATTTTATGCAGTTTGGAGGGGACTAACATCTTTAGAAAGTGTGTGAGAAATTTATAGGAAGTGAGTTTTTTTTTTTTTTTTTGGTTATACGACTCACTTCTATTTATTCAGATTTAGGAATCCTTATTTTTATAAACCAATCGTATAACTCTAAGTCAGATTTTTTTTTTCCTGCTGTTTATTTATTTCTTATTCTGAAAATAAATGAATAAGCAAAATGAGAACAAAAATTTCATAGCTCTTTTAATTCTTTTCCCCCCTCATTTTAAGTTTGCATTTATTCTTGTCTTTTTAAAAACTTTCGCAATTTTTGATTCCTTCTCATTTTGTTAAAAATGAAGAGATAACAAACTCATCGCAAGAAATTAGATACTATTATTGGTCAATTCCACACAGGTAAATTTTAAATTTAAAAAAGGAAAATATTTGAGAAAATGAACCATGAGCATTTTCTTATTTAAAATTGTCAGAAAATGTTCAGGAATTTGATTCTTTTGAAATCTAAATATACATTTTTCTTCCTATTTGCTCCAATAGAATAATTTTTAACTTTTTCAGGATTCTTTTATTCAGAATTTTTTCGAAATCTCTTTCAAGCACAGCAAAGCTAGTGAGGTTTTTTTTTTATTTTTTTTTCTAAAGCTTTTTAGTTATATTTTTAGTTTCTGAACTAAATTTAGCTATTCCACGCAGATCAAACTCTCAGCAATAAAAAACTGCGCGTTAAAATGCTATCATTACAACTTTCTTTGTAATAAACAATTTCTGATCCAAACAATTTAATTCTAAACATTTTTTGGATGTCGAAAAATCTGCATTTATTTAAAAGCAAAATATTATTCTTATATTTTAATTATCAAATTTGTCGGAATTATCAATAAGAGCAAATTACGTAGAAAAACAATAAATATTATTTTTTGAAATTTTATATATATATATTTATTTTTTAAAGCTTAGTTAAAATATTATTTAATAGATATGTCAAAGTAACTCTATTATATTCTATGGTACTAATCGCAATATATATATATTTCATTACCTGAATCATTATATATATATATATATAATATTGAAGGAATTTCAGCTACTTTCGCAGCAAAATAGAAATACTTCCTCGCAGTGGATATTATTTGCTTAATGGATTGCTTTAATAAAATATTTTATGGGGATATTTTTTTCTTGTTGAATAAGAAATTCTGAAAACATGCTGAAATCCACGTGGTGATTAAAATAGAAATCTGAAAATCTTATTAGAATTGGCTGGCAGTTGAATGAAAAATTCTTTTTCTAAATCATTCTGAAGATTATCGCCCTATAAAAAATGTCCTTCCTGTTCCTTTTGAATTTCTGAAATTCCTTCAGGAATCTGCAATGCCCATCATACCACCATCTTTTAAGAAAGGGTGCAAAGTCAAGGTGCGAAGATGATGGGGAAAAAAATCAATACCTCATGACGTTTTCTGTAAACATCTTCTAGGGTGCACCTGTTTTTGAACCTTCGATGATCTGCAGAGCAAACTCTGAACATCCCAGCGAAATTCTTCAAGGTCTGAAAAATTCAGGAAAATCCTGACAAATTGCAAGTGGACAAATAATCTTGAGCCGAAAGTCCGTCAAGGAATCTGCCCAAGTACTAAGGGTGAGCTACTTTGATATAAATGTTCCTTTTCCTCCAGTGACATCATCTTGGAACTGCCAACAGTTATCAGGGTCAAAGGGCATTACTAAACAAGTCTTGCGGTCAGTGTTTGTTTTCAGTCACCTGTGAGGTGGCCACAAGCAGAAAGGCGTGATCCATTGAAAGTTTTGTCATCAGGCAGTCGCAGGTGTTCCTCAGCGAACAGTAGAGGCCATTCTCCAAATCCACTGACCCCCCACGATGGCTGTCAACCCCATGTATCTAGAATGGAGCTTTGGAGTCCACAAAGGAGTGAGGAAGTCGTGGAGTAGGTCAAAGGTGATGAGTACTTAGGGCATAGATGGTCAGCCCACTGACATGCAGCACGTGCTGTTCGAGATTCAAAGGGTTTTTAAAAAGGTTGTTATTATTGGTCACCTTAACATCTTTGTGTTCAGCTGAAAATGTGAAGTTACAACCTTTAAGGCATTATGATATTTTTAATACAATATTTCTGGAGGCAGGTATTTTGTAAATGTTTTCTTTAGTTAGAAGTCAGTGAAGAATTCTTTTCATTTAATCTTCATGAATGCACATGCATGCAAACAGCTGATATACAGTGAAATAAAAATTCCCCTTATGGCCCTTTAATTTAAGCCTTACTACAAAAACCTTTTGGTAAAATTGGGGGTTTCAACAAAGTTGAGTCGTGAGAAAAGTTCTATTGTTTCTTTCATTGAAAAAACATCTATAAATTCTTATGTTTCTGTTCGCATTAGAAAAAATATTTCGAAAATAGCAGTATTATTATGCATTTAACAGACTATTCTTGTAAAAAATATCACTTTTTCCCAAATTTTTTTTTATTGACTAAATAGCATAACTCTTATTTTGATATTTCAGTTGTGTTAACATAGCATCGACATTAAGACGATCATTCGATTGAATAACTGAAAACTGAATCCTAATTCAGACATAATGTTTCACACATTTGACACATCTATAAAAAATATTCCTTACAAAAAGTTAATTGCTTTTATAACATTTATTTTTAGCACTGTTTTTAAAGTCAGTCCTTTAAAAAATATCATGCTCCAATATCGTTTTTAATGTTATCAAATCACAATTTAATGGATTAGAAAATAGAAACTTTTTCTGTCTCTCTCTCTCCAAATTTTATACCATGATTCTTAAGTAAAGTTTTAGATCAGATAGCGTGTCTATTAAACATAATCATTATATCATTATCTGAAATTGCAGATTTTAAAGTTCATTAAATGTGTTTGTAGTTATAAGGTGCAAATGAAAAAAAGATTCTTGTTTCTGAAAGTTTTAAGAAATCTTCCATTTTTATAGCATTGCAAACAAAAATCAAATTGCATTAATTATACATTCAGTTTCACGACACACACGCACGTCTTTGAATCTGTCAAAAAAAATTTTTTTATCAAAACAGTTATACAAATTTTGTAACATGATCCCATTTATTTATTTTCATCCTATTAATTAAAAAAATTTCTATTTAAATTAACTTTGGTAAATACTTTGTAACATTCTTTTTTTTTCATGTTTTTATTGAACTAAATTTCTCTATGGTATTAATTTCATTTTTTTATGGCTCTAAAACTCCTATCTAAGTAAACTGGTTGTTCACATATGATTTAAACATACATTTTTGTAAACTGCGTCTTTAAGTCTTCCCGTTTTGCTAAAATATGTATTTTTCTAGTTTATAAATTTTTCTAACAGAATGTAGGATATTAGGAAGAGGTGAAGTGGTATTGGTGTTACGTAAGAAATTAAATTTTGAAGAATGTAAATTATCTAATTTTTTTTCTTTATGCGTTTTAAAACAGGGTTGCTGAAATCAAACATACCATTTCCATTGCTCTTACCACACTCGCCCTTACAATTCATAATGAGGTCGAAGGTTAACTTTCGTGAGGCAAATGAATTTACTGCTTCTTTAAGATTATAAATTGTTGATAAAATAACAAATCAAGTATCCCATGATAAATAATTTTGCGCGCTGCAAGAAAAATTTGAAGTTGCCTGAAATAGACACCACAAATGCTCAATTGATAAAGGTCTAACTGAAAAGTGGACTGAGATAAGGTTATGGCATTTGACATTTGGTTATTGATAAGAACTACGAAGGTGGAATGTGAAACAAAATAAAAGCTTTTAATGCAATATATTTAAGCAAAAAAGATGTTGATCCGTCATTTATTGCAGCTATAAACAGAGATAATGATCAGAGAAGATTACCAATATTCTGAATTGTCTTACTCCAGAAGATGAATCAACATGCTGTATGAATAGCTACATTGAATAGCTACATAAAGAAATCTTTTATACAGTATTTGTATAGTAATTTTCGACTTTGCAAATCGACCTAATAAATGAATTTCATGTATATATGTTAAAATATTGATTACCATGTTTCTTCGTATGTAATGGCTGTATTTCGTTACATGTCGTTTAAAAGTTTAGGTAGTTTAGATCCATAAAAGGTATTAGAAAATGCATAATAAGGCTTATATCTTTGAGATACATCAAGCTTTCTTGAAATGAGTAATATAAGCTATCAACATTATTTGTAGAAATTATAAATTTGTGTTACGAGTTGATTCGCTGAGTTTCAATTTTATAGCGTAAAAAACCTCTTTTGACCATGCTGCTCCAAAAATATGCTGAAGAAATCTCATTTTGAAACTCTCATGGAATAAAAGGTGGGTGGTGGACCCAAATACTGCTCTTGATAGTTGCAAGTTCGGGACTCACGAATTGGTTCAACGCAGTCTTTAATTAAAGGAAAGTCACGAGTCTTCCGTTGAGGGATGTAAAATCTAATGAGGCTAGTACTTATTTAGATGCCTTCCTTGTCATTTGACCGTAGCTCAAAATTACAAGACCTCCAAATAGTCTTCTTACAACTATAAAACAACGAACTATAATGAACTGTCTAATTTAAGACAAAGACTCTGTTGAAATTGGCTTAATTTTTAATGAAAATAGTTAATTAATCTAAGTCTAGTTTCTTTTTCTTAAAATAATTTTTGATAGGTCATTTGAAAACTAAGAAATAATCAAATTTATTGCTGAAAAAGAGAAAATTGAGTCTTAAGGATTTAGAAAATGAGCAAATGGAGCTGCCTATTAAAAATTACTTATATTCGCGAATTTTACAGTCAGAAACAGTTTTAATATAAATAAATGTATTTCTGAATTCTGCAGCATAAACGAAGGAAATCCCTCATTTTAAAGCAATTTTAAATTTATTTCTCCTTGATTAATTTTTTTTAAATTTGAAACTAAAATATGGAGCGAATAATAAACATTTAATAAAAAAGTTGGCTACCATTTAAAAAGGTCATAATTTTGTTACTGTCACCGTCACTGTAAGAATTTAACTATTGTTTTTCAGTTAATTTTTGAGAGCATATCCCAAAATACCTTGAACCAAAAATTTTTTCTGTGATAGTTACGAATGCTGTGATAATTACGGTTTCATTCATCAGTATGATTCTTTTTAATATTATCACCCGATACATATATATATATATATATATATATATATATATATAATTGCAGCACTGTATATAAAAAATTATCTTGTTTCTTTTCAAAAGTAGTATTCACAAGAGTTACACCTAAATAAAGAATAAAAATAGTCCGAAGTGCTAAAAAAAATTATCTACTACCCATTTCTCCTTTCCCTATCATTACTATTCTAAGTTACCTATCATATACTATCCTAATAACATGAGCCTCTTTCTACAGGTGCCCTTACAGAAGCCAAAATTCGATCCTAACTGTCCATTGTAACATATCAACTAGCATTTGGAATAAAAAGATTTCTTTTAGGAGGAATATTTAGTCTTTTTTTTCCCACGAACCCTATCATTGTCATCTTCTGTGAGTTTCAGAAAGGAAATTACAAGTCTTTTTTCACATCAGTGTCCTGTTGTGTCCGGTACAACACATGTACCAGGTGGATTGAAACGATCTCTGTTGTAATGCTTCCTTGTGACATTTTTTTGGTTGGGGCGGATGAAAAATAAACTATCCCAGTGGCCAGATGTAATTAATTCCGCTTTTCCCCCATAGTGAAAAAAAAAAAGCTTCATTTGATAACTCTATTTGTCGATCTTCGGGTTTTGAGTTGACTTCCTCCCCTCCAACTAATGCCCAAGTGTGTTTCATGGTCAGGTGACGCTGAATTGACGATGAATATCTCGAACAAAATGATGTGACATGGAACCGGGCTTTTAGTGTCACGGTCTTTTAATTCGAAGCCTGTAAGGATTTGGCATGTTACGCCAGCTGAGTGGGGATCCGAGTTTTGTTGCGGATGGCTTAAGGGGGGAGGAAGTGAAATGCCTTCATTCTTCCTTTCGTTTTTGTTATCGCACGCTTTCATATATAATGGAAAAATCAATTATACGATCGTTTATCAACTAAGAATCTCAGCCACATCGAGAAAATCAATCCGTAGTTTTAATAAAATGGCTTTTACGCGGAATTTTTCGATGCGAAGGCAGAACTCATAATTTTTAATTCAGTCTCTTTTAATCAAATTTTTGGTTATTCGAAGGGATTATATTCTAAATCATCTCAGATAATGGAGGTTTTTCTGTAACTTGATTCATGTCATGTTTTTAAAAACGAAATTTTGCAATCGATTTTCTATACGTTTGTTGATGTGCTATTATTATTGTATTTATGTATTCCTGATAGGTTCACTACTTTAAATTTTTTCAGTATTTAAGTGACAATCAATAGATTAATTTAACGAAACGTTAACTTCATGCAAGGAGCACCACTCCGTTGTAAATTTGAAAATCATGTGAATGCAAATATAAAAATATCAGTTACAATAAGTTATAAGTTAAAAGCTAAATATGAAATAAATTAAAATTATAAAAAAGTCTTCTTTTTAGCTTACCAGCAAAAAATGCGTTTTAAAACTATTTTTATTTTATATATTTACTATAAAATAATATCTGATGTTGTTAAAAAGTTTTAATTACCATAATTATTTTTGTATATTTCATAGTTATAAACATAAACTTATTTAAAAATGTTTATGATTGTTGAATATATTTTTATACATATCTATTAAAAAACTTTAACTATCAAATTTGAACCAGTAGCTTACAATGATTAATATTTAATCCACGGTCATTTTATATGTTTTATTTAATTGTAAATAATTTAGTAATTAATTTATAACATTATTCAAATATTTTTAAATCAAGCAATTTTTTTTGTTTGAAAAAACTATCTAAATTTTTTTTAGTAATTAGTTATAGAGAATTAATTATATTTGAAATATTCTGATAATTTTTATTATATTCCTTGTAATCATTATTATATATTTACATAGCTTTAGTTCAATAATTAAAAAAATACGCACTGTCTTCTTAACTTTTTATGGTAAAAACTAAAAGAAAAGCAGTGTTAATAATATTAAACATGCATTGAAGCAAAAATACTGTTTAAGAGTTGAAATTTTAAGAAAGCAATTTCTTTTTCTCCAAAGTTTAACAATCCAAATAGTGAGATAAAATGGAAAAAAAAAAAAAAAACTGTATGAATTATACAGTTTTGCGGTATAATGATAAAAATGTTATTTCAAATTGTATTTAAAACTTAATGTTGAAAAATTTGTTATCATTGGAGGAAATTATTGCAGTCAAATCCCTATCATTGAAAAGGTAATTTTCTGAATTTTAAGAATTATAAATTGTTCTTCCACAATGTGTTGCTCCCCCAAAAAGTCAAAATTTTTCTTTAATATGATTTAAAATTATATTAATTTTTAGAAATATTATATTTATGTAATTTATGTAATCTTAAATCATCCTTCATTTTACATTTGTAATAAATTAGTTAATTCTAAAGATTTGTCTAATAAAGCTATTATATAGACATTCTTTTTTGGCTTTGCAAAAGTCTTTCTAGATTTTCTTGGTCACGCGTGTATTCTCTATTTTACATTTATATTAAATATTCTGTGTATTGATGTTTATCCGAAAAACTCCTTTTTAAACTTCAAAAGCGATCATAATTAATTCATTCCACAAATGTTGGAAATTTATTGGCTATAATTTGATAATTAAGTTTCAAATTAATACGATCTTGAAACATTTATAACCTTTGGATGCTATCAATCATCAATGCTATGTACATATTTCCAACAATGTGAAAGTCCAAGAATACTTGAAGCAGTATCAGTCCTGTTGATGGTTCAGATAAAGAGATCTGCAGATTTAAAATTTAAAAAAAAACATGCAGCCAATGACAATTTTTTTCTCTGTTTACGGCTTTTTAATTAGGATTTGGTCCAAATAAAGAAGGTGCCAAATCATGTCATTTGCTAACGAGATATTCTAGAGAATCTTAAATCGTTAGATAGCCCATATTTTAACCAAAAACACAATTATTGCTGCTTCAGGTATTTAGCTACTTAAAAATAATTGAAAAACAAGTTGTTTAATCAGTTGTATCGAATTGTCAGAAATCTTCCAAGATAATTCCTCTCTTGCATCGGCAGTAAGTATATGATTGTCATTGCTCAATTTCAACCTTTATATTTTGGGATCTTTAAATCTGCCCTGCTCCTTGTTCCATACATTTACCGAATTGCTAGCCTGGGCTTTTCGGTACGTGCAGAATTTATGTGTATGTTATTCTTAAAACAAACCGAAATATTTACTAAATACGAGCTATTTCATAATGGTTTCATTTTAAAGAATTTTCTTTAACATCAAAAGAAACACTTCTCTTAATTTAATTAATCGCAGATTTTTTTTTTTTTTTCATTTTAATTGTTCTCTTATTTTTTAGTGTTGAATTTGTTTACTCTGAAATTTACTACTAGTGGTGCTACTGATACAAAATCAAAATTTTCTTTAATTGATTATCAACAAATATTAGAGCTTTGAAATTATTAAATTGCTATATTGCCATTGAAGACATACAAATAATCAAAGTACCACTCTTCTTTCACATTAGATTAAAGAATTCTATATTCACAAGCATGGAACAATTCAAATTAAATAAAGATGTAAAAAAAGTAAATATCTCTCAAAATGAACATGTCCGATTATGAAGAACAGAAAATTAATACGATATTCCAAAATCTTAAGTGTTTTTCATCTGGTTGTTTAGATTTTACTCTTTGCAACAAACAAACAAATAAAGTACTGAAAGTTAACGATTCCTGATAAAAACCAACGAATTTTTCAGTTATAAATTGGTTATCACTTATCATTGGTGGCGGATCTTCTAGAGTAAAGCCGCTGTGGACCCAACACCGGATGAAAAGTCTGATAATTTTATCAGAACTTCTAAGTTTATCGCGGGAAAGCGTTTTCACCGGCAATGTTTCACAAAGAAGGATTTCGGTAATCTTTCTTCATCCTGATACTGTTCAAAAGGACCAACTCTGAACTCAACTGGATCAGTGTTTTCCGCATTCCAGCTTGAATTCTACTCATGAACATTTTGGTTGAAAATCATGAAAAGTCCCAATATATAGGCTTTAAATCTCGTAACATGCTCAGAGCTGGTGCAAAATTATTTTTTAATCAAGGGATCACAATTTTTTTTTAAAGTTTTACATTAGAAATATATGATGATTAATAATGCATATTTAGCAAAGATTTAACTGGTAATTTCTCCTATTTCGAGTGATCTATATTACGAAGTGTCATGACAGTGCCTCACTGTTTCATGGTACATTTCGGTTCAGTAAAATGGTGAGGCACCAATAAAAGGCAGCATTTCTACAAGCAATTTTTTACTGTAAAATTAGGCTGACGTGTTATAAGTGTCAAAATAAATTCGTTACTCTGGTGCTTGATGCTAATACTTGGCATCACTTTCATCATGTTCTGGTATGGTGCACGCATAACAGAAAACAGAGAGCATACTCATCAGGCTTATAGTTCTAAGTACGCATTATTTTAAAAATTATCAAAATTAGTTGAATGTGAACAAAAACAGATTTAAAAAATCAGATTAGTTGATTATCAGATATTGGGTTTCAGCATCAAATAATCTAACATTGTAGTGTAACCTATGGCAAAATTTCATCATCTCAGAGAATTTTTTATACGGGAGATCCATTTTTAAATGTAAGAAAACCAATGCACATTGTCTACAGTTGCTTTGGAACATTTTTTGGGCACCAGTTACATGGTGACTTTTAAATCAGCATTTGGATTTCGCTAATTGGCTTCCCAAATTCTAAACAGACTGTATCTGGACTTAATTACTCATGACTTCAGTAAAATTGCTATGTATTAAAAAAAAGTTCTGCTCGTCATATATGCAGAAATAACGCTTCTCAATAGCAGATTTAATAATACCATGAATGTTAATTGTATTATTAATATATCTCAATTCTCATATACGGAAAACTCGTGTTTTTTGCAAATGCATTAGGAGACGTTTGTTTCTTTAAGCCATTTTCCTTTTCGCATTTATAACACTTTCTTTAAGGCATCAATACTACTGAAGAAATAGGCTGGTTATTGCGTATTGGCGAATGCAAGCTGACAATTTTAGAAGTTACAAGGAATCCCACATGGGTGTAAACTTTTACTAAACCTTGCCTTGATACACCTCAGTTAAAAATTGCTTTCAATTGGATTCCTTGAAACATTTTTATGGTTAGGTGAACAATTTTTGGGAGATGAAACAACACGGGAAAAGCACGTCATTTCAGGCTGATGTGAAATTCGATTTACTTCGTGTAAAAGAGTTAACTGCTTAATTTAAAGTTGCTTCCAATGTGATTTCTTGAAATACTTATCATACCAGTCAGTAGCCCAATTTTAATGGTACACCAGGTAGAATGCTAAATCAAATAATTCATACATGTTTAATTACATATATGGATGACATATTTTCTGTGAATCGTAAACTACTAAAATTCGCTCCACTGAATTAAACAACTGTCGTTTATCATTAAACAGCATATTGATTACCAGCATTTAAAGCTTATTATGTTCAAATATGGTAATTACTTTTAAATGCCTTAGGATCACATTCAGGACTATTTAACTGGGCGTAATGACACACCACTTTGCATTTATTCCCTTTACAGACAGTTTGAACAGTCAATGGCTATAACAACTTCTAACAGTGATGATTTTCGTCGTCTTCTCCGGAATTTCTTTTCCGTCTAACGGAAAATCCAATCTACTTTAACCTTGGGCGCCACTTTAACCAATCGGTAAACAGCTGCCTTCTGAAGAGCCGTAATTTTTCCCTTCTTAAGGGAGAAAGAAAGCGCTCAAAGGTGGTTAGGTCTTGATAAAGCAAACAACTTTCAGGCTATCGGCACGTTCAACCTCCAAGGCTCGTTTTGATTCCTCGGTTTGCATCGATTTCTGGATTTGGATACGAGACGAGAAATTAGACACATTTTACACTTTATCCTCAAGCATCATTCGCGGTTGTATATGTTATTACATCCTTGGAGAAGTCGTGCGAAGCTTTCTTTTTTGATATTTAACTTGGGAAGGTTAGCTACTACGTGGAGAATCGATACATTTTTTTAATATCCTTTAAAGCCGAAAATTAAGTACAACTTGGTTCAGGAGCCTGAAATAACTTCAGAACAGCCATGCTCGAACTCACAAAAGATTGATGACAGAAAGATGTATTTTGTCTTAAAAGGACGGTAATATACCAAATTGTTTTCACCATTAAATCTGAATTTAACTAACAGTATGGTTTACAATTAAATCCTCTAGATTTCTTGTGGTTCTTTTTAGTTATATTAACTTCCCGTATGAAAGCAACACTAAAGCTATTTTAGGACATTTTTTTGAAATTTTGAGCCCTGATCAGTTAACGAGGATGGTACTTGAACTGGCATCCCCTCTCCAAACTTCCATCCCACAATAGCGGGAGGACTTTCTGCCCCGATGGATTTAATTAGTACTAGGCCACTTATACGACAGTTCTTTGATGGAATCAAGTTTCGAACCAAAAGCCGTCCGGTTTCAAAGCCGAGACCTTGTCACCAGGCCGCCATGGCCTTCTCAGATTTCTTGTAATAGGAGAAGTTATAGATTACATATGATGAAAAAATGAGTGGAAGAACGGCTAAACATTCAATACATCGTTCTCTTCAGAAGCTCAGCTGTCAGATAAAGAACTTCTTGTTCCATGGTATTCAGCTACATTTCTGCAGAATGAGAGAACATGAACAGCAGAAATATTGCTTAATGTTGTGAAAAACTTGATGTTGCGTTTGGCAGAAATGCTCTTGAATACAGAAGTTATACCGACTAATATCTATTTTTTTTTATGAAGAACACATCTCCAACAACTCTAAAACCACTTGATGATTTTCATTGAAACTGTGTAACTAATAATTTCTTGTTTCCTTTTTACTCTTTTAATGCAATTAATATCGTTTTTGTCTTCATCCTTTTGAGAATTGGGGATTTTTATAATCTGACATATATATGTATTCATGAATTTGAAAATAATAGATTGGTTAAATTAGTGTCGGGTCTCGAGCTTGCTATACATTTGCTCCGAAACTGTGACATTAGGATTTCTTTGAAAATGAAATGGAAGCAATAAAATTCCTGTCGGCAGACTGGAAGGCAGAGGTAGATTCCTTTATATTTAAGTTACTATCTGGCAGAAGTTAATGGTGTTTGAAATAGTCAGAATTAAGGTCTGAAAGCCATTATTCAACCTCTAACTTCTAAGATATCGCAGTTAACGAAAAAACTTTAAATACAACAGAGGTTCCTCTTAATGAGGCACTAGTTTGGCCTGTTGGATTTATTTTTCTACCTTCGATATTAAGAAAGTTATATCTAAACAAAACTTTCACTCCCCCATAATTTATCTCCTCTTTTCAGCTTTATAGGCTATTTACGAACTCGTTGGATATTTTTACATTTCTAATAACATATTCGAAACCAGCTAAATCCTAGGTAATTACTCTAACTATCCTGTTCACAAGATAGCATGAACAAAGCGTAATATGCATATTTATATATTTATCCATAGTCTTTTAAACGAAGGGTGATTTTGGGTTCTAGGAACCCTGATAGATGAAGTGCTGAAGAAATTCCCCGAAAACTTGTCATGAGAACTATAGTAATATGTAGTCTTCCTATAGGAATCTACCTAAAAGATTCACTCAAAAGCTTCAGATCTATCTGTTCTAAACTTCAAACTTACGAACATTGTATATGCTCAATTCTGTCACTGAAATTGCTCATTCCAAATTGATTTCCTCATTGGATTTCATTCCCACCAATAAAATATGTGTGATAATATTAGAATAATACTAAAAGACTATTCAATCATCAAAGCCATCCTGAAAGACTATTCAAACACTATTCGATTTAATTCAGAATACCAGAGAATTTCATTAGGAAAAACAAGTTAATTGTTAGAAACTGAAGACATCGAAAGTGGAAAAATCAAAGAATATGAAAACGAGAGAAAGAAAGAATAGACATTTTCAGAAAAAGCATTTTAGCGTTAGAGTTGACAGAGTACACATCTGTTTACTAAAAAGCATTAAAAAATATTTGATAGGTAAAAATTTCTGAATGCCAAAATTCCTGGAATCCAGAAATAAGAAAGGAATGCGGGAGAAGATAAAAAACATTTTGAAGAAGACGAATTTTGATTCTTCCCGGAAGCCAAGGAAAAAACACATTGTGAGCTCAAAATCTTTTATTTCCTAGAGACAAATCATGCGGCGTCAAAAGCGAAATATTCAACCAAAGTAAATTTTAAAATGATTTTTTTCTGATATAAATCAACATAGTCTGCTCTGCTCTCAGCGAGGATTCAAAACTACCGAGTTACCATAAAATAAATTCCATTGTTTACTGGAAAATGAAGTCAAAACCAATAAAAGGAATGAAACTAAATTTCATATGTAAACTGTAGAAGTGGTATGAAGGTGAATTCCTTCTGAAAATTGTTTCTGAAGTTGCCACTTATAATTCTTGTGCAAAATATCAAAGCAATGAAAATGTCATGCTTGGGCCAGGGGACCATAATGTTGATTTAAAAATGACTGTTTTTTGTGAATTTCATTATGTATGTCATTCATTTGTGTACATGTACTTTTCATCTTCAAAAAACTAATGGAAATTATCATAATTCATTTTCAGTGCCTTTATTGTCACCAATTTTCATTCCTATAATGGAGGAACTGCTTCTATAAGTAGATTTTTCATAATTTTATATACTTATTTATTATCATTACTTTTGATGAAGTTATCGCCTCGTATCTTTTTCACTGTGTGCTTATGAATTTTGTTTCATTCTTCTCATTAATTTGAGCCGCAGATTCCCCCATGCAGAACAGGGCATTTTATTGTCGTTTCATTTATTATATATAAATTTATTATATATAAATTTATTATATATAAATTCATTATATACAAAATATACAATGAACATTAAATACAATTATTTATATACAAAATAAATTGTTTGATGAGTGAGCAAAATAATTAAATAAGATTGAAAATAAGATTGAAAATTAAGGGAATTCCAGTGAAAACGATACTAAATTTGAGTAATTTTCTTGTTTCTGTAAAGGTATATGGCATATTGAAGCCAAGTATGCAAGCTTTTGCTGAAATATATAGACACTTCTTCGATATAATGTTAAATAAGTCGGCTGGTTCATTGTTGAAAATTTGGTTATTGGAATATATGAAAGCCATATTTGACTTTGTTGTGGCAACTAACGCAGTTGGTAAGAGCGCTCGGTTAGATTTTAGCAAAAATGTAAATTTTAGTCATTTGGTATGTCATTCTTGTTTTAATTTCATTCTTGTGATATAAATAAGTGTATTTTTAACCTCCATTCAAAGCATATCTAAAATAATAAAGGGCGTACCATCTGGATGGACTTTCGAATGGATAAATATTGGATGTCGGATATTCAGTGAACCACTTTGCGTCAAACCGAACAATATCTCAATTTTTGGTTCTGTATATCTTAGTTTTGATTGGCGTAAGTTGTGGGAGGGTGCCTTATTTCTTTATTGTTTCACAATACTCCCATTTATAATCTAAATAAAAACATATTAAAGTTTTCTCATCAGTTATTCAGATGTTACTAAATTAGAATGGTTAATTTCCCCATAATTAAATAATTATCTTAATTATAATAAATAAAAAATATCCTTATTATAATAAAGTATCTTAATCATATACTCAGCAAAGCATAAATTAATAAGTTTGCCATCTTAATTTTCGCCCTAGTTAAATAATTTTCTAAATCATGATGAATAAAGTCTTCACTATAATAAATAAATAATATCCTAATTATAATACAGTATTTTAATCAGATATTCAGTAACACATGCTTTACTAAATTAACCTTCTAAATCTTCCCCATAATTAAATAATCCCTTGTGCAAAAAAGCAAAATTAATTGTTATTGCCATTGAACAACTAATAACAATTACTAATATTAAATCCTAATTTTCTTTAGCTTGCTCTGTATTGGAAGGGAAAAAAATGAAAGAAAATTATCAAAACAATACATACTCACCAATCTTTACTCAAAAGTATTAAACATCCTCTTGTAATGACTGACCTTGAATCTTTATTTTCTAAAAAAGTATCATTGACCGAAAATAATATTTGATGAATAAAAACTCTCATTTTTAAATATTTACTGAACAAATCAAATATGAGAATTCTACTTCCCAAAGTGTTGTGAGACATTTTCTTCTATTTACCTTAATATTAGAAATTTGTTTGC
>JAPMOQ010006612.1:1435830-1455126 GCA_026543055.1 Argiope trifasciata
TTCAAAGTGAATTGTTTTCTTCCATTATGCACTGGGATCAATTCCAACAGATCGTAATGATACTTCTCATTCATTTCTTCATATTTTCAAATCGGATTGTTTTCCTCCATTATGCATCCAGATAAATTAAAAACTATTAAACAGAGTGTAATGATGCATCTCATATACTTTCTCGCATTTTCAACTTCAATTGTTTTCTACCATTGTTAAGTATCTATAAATAGATTTCCGTGTTCATTTATTTCCCTTTAAATATGTTTTATAACATAGTGTATCTGTTGAGGTTTAAACTTAAATTCTTCTAAAATATGTTAATACTTTTTATGTGGAGGTCAAATTCAAGGCTATTTATCTGATTACAATGATGCATCTTGTATATTTCCTCAGAATGTCAACTTGAATTATCTTTGTCTATAGTTAAGAACTGATTGATTGTTTCATCTTGATAAAAACGAAAAAAGTATTACTCAACTTATGTGAGGCATCATGGATACATCTTGTATACTTTTTTTCACTACGGATAAAACTGAGGTTACGATATTGACAGAAGTGCCGATTTGGGCAAGAAAAATCAATGCAGTCGAAAAGACCCTCTTTCTCTGCTGAAAGAACAAAAAAGGGGGAGACTCTCCTGCCTTGTATGTTGATCTAAGAGTGAAGTAAAAACAAAATATGCAAAAAAGTGAAGAAGAGTTATCGATTTGTGGAAACCAAAAGAATATTAATCACGTGAGCGAAGCGGAGAGTCCCTTACCCCCCCCTCTCCATCTCTGAAAGCACCACAGGAATAAAAAGAAATGTCTCCTTTCACACAGTTTCCGTGTTTAATTGTTGATCTTTCCACAAAATTTACCTTTGGACTTTTTTTATATACATAAAACAAGGAGTTGGTTGTAAAAATAATTTTAATAAAAATTCAGGATTTCGTAATTTATTTATGAATGATTGCATCACCGGAAAGTGACGTCATAGGTGTATAGAATTAGAGCAAGGGTTTCTGGCACACCTATACAAAGAAAAAAATACATATCCTTTAAAAAATTTTGAGCATTTCAAATTTATGAATATTGTTTGATACTATAACAAATATACTAAACACATATACTAAAATACATACTATACTGCTATTTTATTAGTTTATTTCATTCTGATCCAAGATTTGACAGTAGGTCGTTTTGTGGGGGGAGTCCTTCAAGGATAAAGTAGCGTATAGAGTTATTTAAGTTACAATATTTACCTCAATAACAGATAACCAGTGTTATAAAATTGTGTTCAATATGAAAGTTATTTGATTTCATAAATTTTTCAATAATATTACAGATTACGATTCACGTTTATCTTCGGAATCTGAAGAACGATGAATATATGACAGTTTCGTTTGATAACAAAGGTCACATAAAGCGATGATAAGTGATTGCCTGAATTCACTTAGTGATAAAACATGTACCTGAAATTTTTTTTACATGTATTAAGTTATAGAAGAATTCTTGAACTTCACTTTTGAACATAATTTTATAACATTGAATAACTGTTATCGGAATTCAAAATTAACTCTACGCGGTTAAAATTCTTTAGAACGCTATTGAAAGACCCAGTCCAAAAAGACACACAGTCGAAGCTTAGTTCACAATAGATAAAATATTTACATAGCAATTAATTTATAATGGCATGAGTCTACGTTTTGTGATTTTGCAATTATTTTAGTGTATTAAAAATTTCCATGCGTTAGATAATATTTATAAATTTAAAAAAATTTTAAAAATAATAGAGAAACACTTATTGATGAACACTTATAGCAATTTTACTGCAATAACTGTTTATGATTAGCAATAGATGCATACTGTTTCTTTTTTGAACGATCAATATTGTGGCAACATGCAACAACGAAATTCATTTTTTATTTTAGAATATATTTCTTATCCTATAATAATTTGTTTGTTATTATATATGTTCTGTGCATTGACTTTCCACACTCTTTCGTTCAATCTACTATTGATTATTCTATAAGAGACCGAGAAGACCTCGTGTTGCTTGATATAAAAACAAAAATTCATTTGTTTAATTGTATTATGAATAAGAGAACATTGCTATATTGAATTGAGCTCAAAAAGAAACAATCAGTGTGTTGGAATAATCAGAAAGGGCAACTGAAACTGAAACTCTCTAGAATTATGCATATTGTTTCATTGTTGGGATTGTAGATATATATATTCCACCGGTGTGGTGCAACGGTTTGGACATAAGTTTGCCAGCTCACATCTGATCGTTGTTCGACACATCGTCATCTGATCGTTGTTCAAAGTTACGAGGTTCGTTCAAAAATTGTCCTAGGGTTACTATAAAAGAGATGTTAATATCACTGAACTGTAAATGTATATATTTTGAGGGGGGCTGCGGTGGCCTGATGGTAAGGACTCGGCCTCGAGACCGGTGGGTTTCAGGTTCGAGACTCGATTCCACCAAAGAACCGTCGTGTGAGGGGGTCTTTTGCACGTTAAATCTGTCAGGCCAAACGTCCTCCCGCTGGTGTGGCGTGGTGTGGAGAGGGGGGTGCCAGTTCAGGTGTCGTTCTCGTCATCTGATCTTGGTTCAAAATTACGAGGTCCGTCCTAAAATAGCCCTTGTGTTGCTTTAAACGGGACGTTAATATAACTAAACAAACAAAGTATATATTTTGAGGACTGAATCAATCGAAAGTTTCATTGTTTGAAACTCTATCCGTGTAAATATGATAGTTAAAATAAATAAATAATTATTATGATTAAAAAGATGCTGGATTTTATAATTGTGATATTTTTACAAAAAAAAAAAACTAGATTTCTGTCTAACTTCGAAATAAATTTGTTAAAATGTAGACTGTCTGGTAGCTTATCCATCCGTATTCATGTGAACATGGTAATTAAAAAACACTGCAAAATAGGTAAAGGAAATTTGGTTTGTTGTCTTGATACCAAATTTGTAGATATATATCAAATCTTATAACCGATCGATCAGTGGAAAGACATCCATATTGTATACTCTATTCTCTTTACCATACAGTTAAATTTAGTTAAGCGACTTTAACGTGCCATTTTAAAATAACAACAGAGGAATTACCACGTAATTTTGAACCGTGGTCTGATGACGAGGATAGCATCTGAGCTGGCATCCCCACTTCAAGAACATGCGGAAGAACAATAGTTACAGGTCAATTTCAAGCTCCCTGAATTGGTTTACACAACAATTTTTCGGTGGAATCGGTTTTCGAACCTGAGACTCTGAACCTAGAGTGGAGACCTTGTCACCAGATCGCTTCGATTATCTATATTGTTAAGATAAATTTAAATGCCCCTTGCTATATACATACATGAAAAAAATTAAATATAGAGCCATCTAGTGTATTATTACACTGATTAATTCTTCAATTTGGTACATTTAAATTATTTTCATTATACTTTGTTATGAAATAATCTCATGAATATAAGCACATTTTAACTTTCATAATGTAATCCTGTTTATGTGACAGCTTCTTTATTGGGATAGCGAAGTCTTAAAAAAATTATGTTTGTTATTTCAGGAAATTCTCACATTTATTTAATGAATAATTTCCACCTTTTACCCAGAATTACAACTTGAAGCAGATCATTACATTAGCTAATACATAAATTTAGCAATCTTAAATTATTTTTTATCATATATTGTTACATAATAATTTATGAATATAGATACATATCATTGCTATAACTAAGCCGTATTTATACGATAATCCCTTTATTGGGATAAAAGAGTATTTTACTGACTGTTTTTTATGTTTGTTATTTCTATAAATACTTCTCTCGAAGTGAAAAATAACTTCCTACTTTATTCCAAAAAATGCATCTTCAAGTGCCTAATACTTAAATTTGACACTTTTAAATGATTTATTATTATTTTTTATGACAAATTAATAATATGAATATAAATACACATCATTTTTATAATGAAGCCATATTTATATGATAGCTACTTTATTGGGATATTATTTTATTGATGTTCATTATTCCTATAAATACGCACGTCGTAGTGAAAAATAGCTTCCTACTTTCTTTCAAAAACGTATCTTCAAAGTATATTCTAATAAAACAAATTGAAAAGAAAGAAAATATGAATGAACCACCCTTTCTGCGTTAGTTTTTCAGCAGAAATGCATTTTCAAAACTCAAAGAAAAGCTATAGAAAAAAAAAGTTGCATAAGGCAGCTAAAGTGTTAAAAAGCAAAAAACATTAAGAAACGAACTGAATTTAAGATAGAATATCTATAGCAATTTCGAACCGTGTGTCTGAATGACTGAATATTTATCAACAAATACATTCATGTGAAATTCGAGTTCGAGTTTTCGTTAGGGAAAGCAAAAGCTGAAAGTATTTCCCACGCATGCAGTTAATTCTGAAAACGCGAATTCATAGAAGATCGCTAGCATCGCAGAAGCTGTATAGAAACACTTTTAACAGCGTTACATTTAGGGTGAGAGATATACTTTTTTTTCATGTGTTTTTTAATGAAAAATTCACACAAAACTACGTGAGTTCATCGTTGTTGATAGCATGACACATTTTTTTCTAGAACTTTTTTTAAAGCATCTTTCAATATTTTTATCCCATCAGTTTGATATCTCTCCCGTTTTTACGCAGCATGGATGCTTTGTTGGAAAGGCAACAGCACTTAATACGGCCTCTATGCTGCTATGGATTCGATAATCATTGATGTGATAGGAAGTTTATTTATTTATTTCATATTGAAAATAAATGCTCGCTCTTATAAATTATGCCGTATGCGATTCGTCAATTATATTTTTCAAGTCAGGAAAACATTGTTCAAAAAAGTTATATATTTCAAATATTTGTAAAAATTCAAACATTAAAGACATGCATGTTTCTATAGTCATTTGTAATCTTATTTCTCTACAGCAAGATTTATATAGATTTTTGTGACTCATTCAAGAAACATGTAAGTTTTGAGAAAATTAATTCTATATTTGGGGAATGTCAAAATTTTTGTCAGGTTCAATAATAGATAACATTTCTCTAATGCAATCAATGCGTAGAAAATAGGTAAACTTACCACTCCAGAAAACATAACGCAAATTTCCTCGTCCACAAGGAATTGTTGAAATAATTCCATTCGCCGATCTTTTTCTGTATTTTCTTACTATTTTTAAGCATAAAAATTTAAGTATATTACTAGCATTCGCTGTATTACCACCAGATGTCTGAATATTACGCTATAAATGTTCTAGATCATACAAATTTCTTATTTCGATTTAAATTTTGAAGAAGCATCAAAGTTTGCTCTGGATGTAGAAATAGTAACTATTAATAGCTTATTTCGTTATAGATGTTCTAGTAGCATCGAAGTATACTTTAGAAATAGAAAGACTAAATATTAATTTCTTATTTTGCTATAGCAAATTTAAGAAGCACCAAAATATACTCTAATATTAGAAGTACTAACTATCAATTTTTTTAATTTTCGCTATAGATAATTTGAAAGAAGGAAAGACAAATCGTGAGAACATATCATGGATTTATACATTTTTAGAAAAGAATATGCAAACTTAGTATTTTGGTTTCTTTGGAAGAAAAATTACTCATGTAACTTAAAAGTTAAAATTAAAATGAAGACGGAGTTCGAGTTATTAGGAAATTATTTAAAGTTAAAAATTATTTAAAGTTAAAAATTATTAAGAGTTAAGATTATTACGCTCACATGCACCAAAAGTCGGATTCGATGCAAGAACGAGAATCCCAGCAAAAAATTTATTAAATGTTTTGTCACGTCTGTTTGAATTAATTTACATTACAAATTAAGTACACATTACCGTAAATATGATTAACTCATTATTATTAATGATAACTGATAAAAGTGATTAATCGATTCATTACATTGATTGATTGTTGCTGATAATTACGGATAGTCATTAATAGTAATTGAATATCTAAAATGATTATTAACAATTACCATTTTTAGTATTAAAATTAAAGAGTAATCATCTTGATCGTAACATAAATGTTTTTATATATTTTAATAAGAACAGCTCTAAACAAAAAAAAGAAAGAAAAAAGAAAGGTTTGTATTTATGCATTTTTTAGCGACTTTTATTTAATTTATTATGATTTCTTTACAATGCAATGTCCTTTACAACTATATTTTCACTGCTATGAATACATTATCTTTGTAATGACATAGTTTGGGTACATTTACGAACAAAGATCAATTTGTAAATGCCCCCTCACTGTGTACCCTTCCCATTACCTTCAACGCCCCGCCTCAGCGTCCTAGTGTCATGAATTGAGTAATTCAGGCACCCTGCGAGGCCGTCAAAATGGTTCACTTTAGAATTGACATTCGTTCAAGGCAGTGATAGGTCAGAAGTTAGTAAAACCAGAGGGTGGCGCTGTCCACTCCGTGACCTTCACTTTTAGCTAGGCTCATAAGACATTAGTCAGTAGATGAAGTCACAGCGGGAACTATTTTTAAAGCATCATCGCACGCAATGAAATTTCAGACCTAGTAGCTGAATCCGAATCTCAAACAGATACTTTCGTCTCTTTCTCTCTTCAGAAGACTTTTCTTTTCATGCAACACTGAGTGATTTTTCCACTTCACTGGTTCTTTCGTTCGATTGGGATTAATGGATCTCGTTTTTTTCTCTTTCTTTTTTCTTCCTTTCTTTTCTTCGATCTCTTTGGTTTTGTTCTTATAAGTTACTTATTGGATCATCTGAGACTCATTTCACGTCAGTTTTGAAACTGAATGCAAAATAGGGGAAAAAAAGAATCAGTGCTGCTCCTGATGTTGACTTACATTGTGTTGGAGAAATTAAAGCATAGAAATGAATTGTAGTAGGAAATAATAATAATGTGAGGCAATTTTTTTCCGGCACAAAGAAACGATGAGAAAAGTGATTTGCAAACTATTAAAACGATGATATTACTCTTGTATTTATTTTGTAATTTTGGGGCAAATATATTTCTAACCTTTCAAGAGCTGAGATTATGCTTTTTTTTTCGTTGATTTCTCCGTGATTTGTTTTTTCCTTATATTTGAATGTACGGAGTTATTTCTTAAACCCTATACTATTTGATTATTTATTTTTAATAAAATTGAGTAAATATGCGTAGTGTAAGAAATACAGGAAAAAAACAGTTATCTATTATAATAATAAACTTCAATGTTTATTTACAATTCACTATTTAAAATATTTCTACATTTCTTGAACTCTTTACTGAACTGTTCATTTTACGTTTTAGAGTTCATTTACTTGTGTTGTCGCTTCAGTTTGCTACTCTTTTGTCATATGCCATAATATGTTTTAATAATAAAGTGTAATTAGAAAAGCTCAAATTGTGCTGCAAAATATAACAAAAACTTTTTTAAAAAACATATAACATTAGTTTATGTTTTTATGTATGTATGCTGAAAGTCGACATTCAGCATATTCTAATGGAATGTAAGGGAGAAATAATGACATTTATTGGATATTGGTCATCCAAAGCAATACATACCTATACAGAAATCAATATTTCATTTTAAAGAAGGGGTGGTAACTATTTTTCCTCTGTGTAGCTGGCTGAAAATGCATTTTATTTCTAAAATTGATGCAAAATAAAATTCTTAATTTTTAATTAAGTATTCAAAAAAGATCCTTTACATTTATATATAATAAATGACAAATTCTTTTATTTTCTATTCTTAGCTCTTCAGATGTTACAAATTAATGACGAACGAATAACAATAAAAAAGTTACGAATAAAGAAAAACCAGTTATGATGAATGAATTTCTTGGAATTTCATTCAGTAGCTTTTCAAAAGTTCATAAATGTTATTTAATAATATTTTGATAATGATGAAAAACACAATTTTATTAGAAGCCACAAAACTGTTAGTTGCTTAATATAATGCCATAAAAACGAGCCGATTTTACATTTCCGTTAATCCAATATGAAATAAGGATGTTGCATAAAAACCTCTATTAATTGATGGTTTCTTATTCGTCAGTTTCAATAATTCAAAAAAAGATTTTCATTTATATAGGCTCATTCATAATAAACACAATCAGTAACAATAAAAATGTACTTATAAAACAAAATAGATTTAAAATCTCTTATTATCTGCTACGTATATTATTGATTTTATTGTTATTCTTATTATTATTCGCGCAATTCCGGTTTTTAATTTCTGAAGTTCCAATTCCTTTTTTTTTTCCTTCCTTTCCGTCACATATAAATTGGGTTTTTACTCTAAAATAGTTATATGATGATAAAGCGAATCATAATTGTTTTAAAGTTACCACTGTTTCTTTTTTAGTCTTGAATTTAATGTGACTTGTTTCAAAAGTTTTTAATATGTTTTTTATTGTCCTGACGATGAATTCGTGTAATGCATTTTCTTTTAATTTGTTCATAAATTAGAACTTTGAAATTTTCCATACATATATTTTTAGAGAGGTGACAATGCTCTGTTTTAATTATCCCAAAATTTAATCAAGAAGAAAGAAATGAAACTTCTTTCCAAATGTAAGTGACCAAGTTAGCTAAGAAACGGAACGAGTTAAATAAACAACATTTAACACTGTTCCAAAATTTGAAGTAGATTCACAACAAATTTTGATTCAAATTCTTTAAAGAATTGACCGTTTGTCGATCTGCAAGCACATAAAAGCAAAAACAGAAAAATACAAAAATTTAGATCCATGAAAATTGGTGAGCAAACTTAGTATTCTAGTTCTATGTCAAATTTTATTTTTTATCAGTGGATAAAAAAGCATCCATAATGCTTTCTCGGCATTCTTTCCAACATTAATTAGCACAAAGCGCTCAAGTAGGAAACTCAGAAAATAAAAATTTGAGCTCACGTGATGCCGATATCTATTATTTTACGATATGGCACTTTTATTCGAAAATGTGCGAAAACATTTTGTGAAGGCCACTCCCATTCACTATATATGGATAAGGAAAAGTATAATATACATAGTAAAATTTAAATTGTATTCATAAAACATATGCATGTTCTCACCGATGAATGACCTGGAAATAGTCAGGAGGATTTATTCATATCTGCTGTAATGGGTGAACACATTAGTTTAGACAGTTTGCAATCCAAATTATCCCAATTATCCAGTTATTGTATTGATACAAGAGGAAACCAGATGAGAGCCAAACAGTAAGAAGTATGATCATACCTGCGAGAAGAGGGAGGGGGAAAGCAGAAAAGGCAATTTAAAATATTCAACAGGGAGAGATGAGCAAAAGTTCATAGCTCCTGAAGTGGGAACTATGAATTGTAGCTGATTTTGAGGAGATAAACGAAGACTGGGTAACATGCAACTTAGGCGATGGTCAGCCAATGGCGTAAAAGTTGATATCCTAGTTGGCATTTAGTATTAACAGCATATTTCATATTTTGAATACGAATTGTGAAGGGAAAAGAAAGGGAAGTTCACAGATACTTCGATTCTCTCTTATGATTGGCGATGAATTTAAAAGATTCTACACCAACTAGAATTTTCACTTAATTCAACAAGTTTCTTTTTTTAATTTCTCAGGTATAAGAAGGATACTTTATTCTTATTGCATATGTTTTTAATTGGAGAAACTAAACAAATACTGGACAAAGTGCGAAATCGTGGATGATCAGCCAGTAGCGTAAAAGTTGACTATCCATTTAATATTATCAACATGTTTCATATTTTCAATAATAGTGGAAGAAAAAAAAATCACAGATTTTTCGGCTCTTTTGGCTGGCGGAAAGTTCAGATGATTTTACGCCTGCCTGAATTTTCACTTCTTTACAACAAGTTTTTTTATTTCATTTTGTCAGATATTAGGACATTTTATTCTTGTTGCAGTTTTCTACGAATCTCTATAGGGAAAAAAATACGTTCATGAAAATTTATTTTCCTTTGATAGTGCAGTTGGAATTTTTATTAGTATCTGAAACCGCCTTTAAAAAAGCTTTTTTCCACAGAATTTCTTGTTTTCCTTTTAACCGTCTCATAAAAATTTCGTCACTTCCACTTCTGTCAAACTTTTTTTTTTCTCTCCTATTCATTCACAAAACAATGACTTTCTATTTCTACCAAGAAGTCGTAATTGAAAGTGCTTTCACTGATTATTACTTTTAAAATGTGTGAGCAATAATGGAATGGAAAAAGATTCGAAGGACATGAAACGTTTTAAATGTTCACTTCTAAGAAAAACAAAGAGAAAGGTGATCTCACAGATAGGTCTGCTGATGTATAAATAAAATGCTGAGGGAAAATTGTTAAACCAAAACGTAATAATTTAAATCTTTATCACAATCTTACTTAATGGCACGTTAAATATATGAATGTGTTAAATTGTTGCAAATATGAACTTTAATCAATTATAAGTGTTTTTAATTACTTAAACTTAACATGTTGAATTTTAATGCATGCTCTTGTTATTAATTAAAATTATTATACTGTTAATTAATTGCAGAAATGAATCCAGATATTTAATTTGGCAAAGGGAATAATTTTGAATATTTTATAGGTTATCACACATCATATACTCTCTGATAGCTAGAAATGCAGTAACCGACTCGAATCACTTTTGAAATTCATAAATTTTTATGCAAAACGAATAATAGCAATTTATAATGTCTTTCTCATCTTTAATGTCTTGTTTATATGTTATAAATGAATAGCAATTTATTTATTAGTTATTAGTTCATTTATAAATGAATAACCATCTTGTAATAATTAAAATTATAAAGTAAGAGATATCATTGGGATATATTTTTTAAGCGAATCTTATATTTTAAGGTCTTTTTCATTTGTTAGATAACAAGAGTACAAAACTGCTCTACACAGAACTTTAGCATTAAAACTACAAATATATTTTTAGTCCATCTCATTTCTGAAATACTAACGAGGAATGGAGTTTTGCTTTCAGAATTGAGAAAATGAAATGGAAAATGTACTTTATTTTATGATGTTAAACAAATGTTTTTATCTCCTTAACAAAAAGTAAATATTTAGTTTAGGATTGTACATATTTAATCTTTCAAAAAAAAAAAAAACTATATTAATTTTTGGAAATTTGAGGGGAAAAAACACAAGGTACATCGCATTGGATGTCTTAGATTTTTTTTTTGTTAATATTTTGAAATGAAAAAAAAAAAAAAGAAAAGCATTAACATCTGAATACGTAATTTTAGAATTATTCTATTAGAAAAATTTTAATTTAACAAAATAAGCTTCAAAGTTAACTATAAAATAAATACTAACATAATTATAAATCATATTTAAAATACATAATGAAATTTGAAATAAATAAATAAATAATAACATTTTTAAAAAATAAATAATAACAAGTGTTAATAAATAATAATATTTAAGAGCATAAATGTCTTTAAAATATTTTGTTTCAAATTTTTTGACAATAAAATTGATAACTACTGTTTACAGTCTTTAACTAGCGAAACTGAGAAAATATTTTATTGTTATGAAAAAATTAATACGCAAATTGAAAAATATCTGATAAAATTTGCTCAGGAGTTGATCTGAAAAAAAAATTGAGCATTTTTAAAACCAAGAGAGCATTAATAAAGGAATAAATAATCAGCTATTACAAATCAGAATATATATATAAAGAAAGAATAACTAATTATTATTATTAATAAATATTATCAAATTCTGGAACTATATGTTAATAAATTTTCTAAGAAATGTGATGGAAAATTAATCAAATTTGTATGGAATTAAAAATTACTTTATCGAATAAAACACTGAGTTCCCCAAAAAGCACCAATAAAATAATATTTAAAAAATGAATGAACCGATGAAATAAAACTTATTCGTTTATTCTTGATTTATTTTTTTTAGTGAAAAGCAATCCTCCCGAAAAGATTCCTCAACATCAATTTGTTTCATTTCCTCCACTGAATACAAATCAGTCATCCGTCATTTCGTAGTGCATTTTTATTTCCGATTCCGGAAGTACTGATATAAATGTATAAATAACTCTGCCCCCAAGACTGGGAGAGCGGAAAAGGCAAAAAGAAAAAGAATTAATCAATTTCGCCATTTTATTGAAAGTAAACAAAAAAAGAATTTGTCGAATCAAAAAACACTCGGCTTATATAGTTTAATTTCCTTTCCCCATTTCTCTCTTTAAAAGAAATAAAGTTGGAGCAAAATAAAAAGGGAGAAATGAAATGAAAATAAAAAACGTGTTCCTGATTGCGTAGCAGTTGTTGGTCGGAAAGTTTAGAGCTGGCGCGCATTTTCTATTGTGCTTCTGTTGTGTTGACTTCCGACTTGGTCTAACAAGCTGATAATTAGGTGAACGCCTAATCGGGCTCTTAGACGACGAGTGAACGAAGAGAAGAGCATTGAGCTGTTACGAGGAGATTCAGATGGAAAAGGAGAGGTTTTAACCCCGCCCCGGACGTGATCCAGGCGGGACTGTAGGCGGGCAGCGATTGGTGGAGCATCGCTTACGTCACTCTTGGGGGGCGGGTTTGTGGATGTCGTTAGTGATCGGCAGGGCAGATCCGGAGGAGGATTTGCATGCAGAGGGGCGTAGTTCTATGCCGGAGCGGTGAGAACTTGGTTTTGTGTGCCTTTTCCATATTTACCTAAGGCTGACACTCCACGGACGGAGTTTAGCCGGAGCGCTTCCACGAGTACCCAGGATTGGAAAAGTCACTCCGTTTGTCGCTCGAGTGTTTACACGGCCAAGCGCATGTGGTCTCGACCTAGGACCGGAGAGGTCACCGGTCGAATCCACGCTCACTGATTGAATTAAGTGTTGTTTTCCAAGACAGATGCTGTGCGTTTTATAACATCTCGCCTTTTTTCGTTAATTTTTTTTCTTCCCTGTGTTGTGATTTTGAACTGACTTCGCCATGATGCTGAGTCATAAAGGCTACCCGGACTCGAGCTGCAGCATGGGTACGATGCAACCCATGAGTGCGATGAGCAACAGTTACAGTATGAACAGTGCCACCGCTTCGTCCATGAGTATGGCGGGTATGAACTATTCTCCGCAAAGTTTTGGTACGAACATGATGTCAGCGTCAGCCATGGGTGGCATGGGTCCTACGGCCGGAATGGGCATGGGCGGCACAGCGGGAACGTGTATGTCTCCCACAATGACAGCCATGACCCCTCTTGGGGGTATGAACTCTCTCAACCAGAGTATGAACGGCATGACTTCGCCGGCGTGCATGGGCTCCATGACGGGACTAGGTGGTATGAACGCTCCTCTAGTAGCTGCTGCTGGACGTGATTTTGGTGGTCATGGTGGCTCAGTCGACGGTGGTTCCGCCAGCGCTGCAACAGCAGCTCTTCAAAGAGCCAGAGCAGACAAAACATACCGAAGGAGTTATTCACACGCAAAACCCCCTTATTCCTACATCTCCTTAATCACTATGGCGATCCAGAACAGCCCCAGTAAAATGCTGACTCTGAGCGAGATCTACCAGTTCATAATGGACCTCTTCCCATACTACAGGCAAAACCAGCAGCGATGGCAGAATTCCATCCGCCACAGTCTCAGCTTCAATGACTGTTTCGTAAAAGTCCCGCGGACTCCTGACAAGCCCGGAAAAGGTAGCTTCTGGACGCTGCATCCGGACTCCGGCAACATGTTCGAGAACGGGTGCTACCTCCGAAGGCAAAAAAGGTTTAAGTGCGAGAAGAAAGAAGCCGTCCGACAGGCCACAAAGAGCTCTCAAAGCAGCAACAGCAGCCCATCCCCTGCTGGGAAAGGGGGCAGTGACAGTCGCATATCACCGCATCCCCATCAACAGCAGCCACCGCCACCCCATCATCTACAGCAACACCCTCATGTTCAGCGTGGGACTCCGAACAGTAGCCCCCATGCTATGAACGCTCAGGGGTATGGTAGCCACCAAATGTCTGCCCACTCTCACCTTGTGGAAGCATGCAAAGCAGAAGACCCATCGTGTTGCAGCCCTCCTATCAATGGTCAAGGCATGCATCACGCCGCCTTGGAGCACCAACTGGCCGCCATCCACCCTCGCAATCTCACCGAGGCCGCTGTCCTCCATTCAGGAATGCTGGCAGCCGGACAACTCAAAACGGACCCCCACTTCAACCCTTCTAATCATCCCTTCTCCATAAACAACATCATCGCCAGCGAGAACAAAGCCGATATGAAACTGTACGACATGGTTCAGTACGGGGCTTATGCTCCTCTATCCCCCGTGGGCCCAGGAGGGCAACATTCCTTGCCCAATGATGCCTCCTCGTATTACCACTCGTCACTGTATTCTGTCCACCAGTCGACGACCTCTGGCATGTAGGTAATTAACTCCCATTCATTAGTTAAAGAACTGTGTTCAATATTTATGCTATTTGTACATAAAATCAA
Organism: Argiope trifasciata; assembly: GCA_026543055.1. NCBI lineage: Eukaryota > Metazoa > Arthropoda > Arachnida > Araneae > Araneidae > Argiope > Argiope trifasciata. The sequence goes on from JAPMOQ010006612.1 coordinate 1,450,213, forward strand.
GTTGATTGTAAAGTGAGGTTTTAAGTTCAGGAAATTGTAAATAAAAAGTTTCTATACATTAATTTGCTTTAGAATAATAGTTTTTGTATTTTGACTAGACACAAGCTATTACGCTTTTTCTATATAGTTAACTGCTAAACCAACATGCAAAAACGCTAATATAAAGTTTCATGAAGAAATAGTAGATATCATGTTTTATACTAAAATGCAGTGTGTATATAATAACTATAATGAATATTTTATTAATTGCTTACACTGGGAAATTTTTCTAATAACTTATTAAAAAATCATAAGAAAAAAATATTTTATTGTTATATTGAATTAAAAGAGTAAAGACGAAGTGCTTTTAAAACAAAATTTAACCATTTCATTGATCATGATATTTCAAGTTTTCCAACCAATTATATTACTATTTATTTTTATGAAAGAGCTAGTATTCACTTTATTGAATTATATATAGTAATAGTTTTCTGTTAGTGTGGAAAATGTAGTAGAACAAATTTTTATATTTTAAAGCTATTTAAATTATAATAAATGTTCGAATCAAAGTTAAAAAACAATTTCACAAGTGTGGTAAATCGATTAAAAATAAAAAAAGAATGTCTTTTCTTATTTGATTTACATTCTAAAAATATCTACTTTTGAAACAAATGAGTTTTATTAAAGTTGATTCTCTCTCTATTTATATTTCACAGTAAAAACTTTTATTAAAAAGGATACATCATTTTCTTTTTACAAATTGAAATGTGTATGAAAAACCAATTCAAATAGTATAAGTAAAATCTTTTAACTTCTTTCCTAATTCCTTCCTATCCTTTATTTATAGTTAAATTTCAACTATAGCATCATTATATTTTCCTAATAATTTCTTTTAAGTATGTTCATAATTTCCTCTATTCTACCGAATTCTTTCGTTTATGCAGAATTCAAAATTTAAGTTTTCAGTGAATTTTTAGAATAAAATATTTCTGTATAGTTTTTGAATGGAAAGATTTTATTTAAACTGACCAAATGTCAATCAAGATGATACATTTTTCCTAATTATATCTTTTAAATATATTCATTATTTCGCATATTCCTGAAACAAAATTAAAATTAAAATCTTTGTTAACATTTTGATGAAAAAATTACTGCATACATTTTGTCAACAAAATACAGAATTATTTTATTATCTAAAAATCATGTCTAAAAAAAATTCCATGTCTATTCAACGCAATTTTCGCGTACAGTTTTTTTTTTTTAATTAAAGCGTATTTTTTTCTTTCAAAAATAATTAGGATTTTTTTTTTGCACTATAGATAGTATCGCAGATTATTTAAATTCCTTATATATTATTATTAAAGCTTTTAAATATCTTGTATACATAACAGAACAAAAATTAAGTCAGGAAAATTTTTAAAAATAAAAAATATATGTTTTCAGACATTTGCTACATTTCAAGAAGCAAGAGTTGTAAAAGATGAACTAAAATGAGACTGAATTGGACGACATGAATGCAAACTTATTAATTTTATATCATGCTATGAATTGAATTTGTATCAATGCTTGTTAAATACTATGCTAATATAATATAATTACCTTTCTCAATTGGAGATTAGAATTGATTCTTATAAATCATGAATGCTTAGTTAAAAACTGTGCTAATATAATATAATTATCTTTCTCAGTTTGAGACTGGCGCTTATTCTTTCATAAATTTTCAAACAGCTATTTTTATTTTATAAATCTAAGATGCCATAATTCTAATTAAGTACAAATTATTAAAAATTTTGATCTTCGGCAAAGCATTTCAGTAACCTGGTAATCTTATAACAATAATATAATAATATATTCAACTGATTTAAATGTAATAGTATTTTAATCAGTTTTTAAGGTATAAGCATAGTTTTCATAATACTTATTCCATACTTTAAATCAGTTGTTATTAATTTTCAAAATGATGATAAATTATACAGGAGTACGACGGCTTGAGAAAGAATGAATATGTAAATTATATATCCGTGAGTTATTTTCATAGTGCCTTCCAAGACAAATCATGTAAATGCCTTTCATAATATAATTTTTTTCTTACAATGGAAAAGGACAAAGATAATTTTTTAAAAAAAATCCAATTTTAAGTCTTTGTTTGGGCCGGCACACCTTGTTCATAAATTCAAGGTCAATTAAACAATGGATAAAGTTGCCGAGCAAACTCGAAGCATTAAACGATTTCTTAATTCGAGGAAAATAGAAGTTGTTTTGTTTGAAACGTGCTGATCAATGAATACTTTTCGAGACGTTTTAAAGATAAATTTCCTCTAATTGTTTAATATTATTTTTATTTTCGAACATATCAAATAAAGCTTAAATTCTATTGCAAATCTAGACATATATGCAATACCTAGAGATCTAGCACCACACCCTTGTTGATAATTTCTTTCTTTATATACTACAACTGAATTATTTGAGATATTTAAAAAACAATTATTTAAAATAATTTCACGCGATTTCTATTTTTAAATATAATAAGAAAAAAAGAAACAGCTTAAAGTATATAATTGATCGAGGCCAATATCTAGAACGTCTTATGTTGTTACTACTACTCAATTAGCTATTACATAAACTAGTATATAAATCCATTTATTAAACAAAAAAATTTTTAATAAAAAAAGTGATTAATTTTTCATTATTTTCCAATTAAATTAAGTTATTAGTAATTCTTTTCAAGAGTTAATTAACTACACTGAACTATTAAACCTTATTAAATCCAATAATTTGGTTTAGAAATAGTGTTAAAAGGTATACTTCTGACAAAAATTAATAAACAATGAAACCGCCATTTTCTAATTATCTTTAACTCTTTAGAAATCATAATTTAAAAATCTTTTATTTGGTTTTGTATATTTTATTATTAGACATGAAAATATTGTTTTCTAAACTGTGGCAATTTATTAACATTTCTTTTCGTGCAAAAGATTCTATTAACATTTATCACACTTGTATATTATAATCGCATTTATTAGTTTCGAAAATAAAAAAATTTAAAATCATTAAAAATATTATTTTCGAGAGATTGTAATCATTACCTTTTAATATAAATTTTCATTAAAACAGCAATTCATCTGTCCAGGGCAGAGTTGAAAACTTTCGGGGACTGCAAATTTTGTTTCCCCATCATTAATGTTCCCCTTGCGGCACCGGAAGAGCATCTCTCCGTTAAGTGATCGAAATGATGCATGAGATGCGAGTCGCTAAATGGAATGAAATATTTCTCAGCCCGAAACGCTCCGCAAGTTTATTACTATTTATTAAAAATTATCAAGCATTTTGGAAAATATTTTGAACTTGCATCATTATTTTCTAAGTTTTAAATAGAAAATAAATTAGGCGCCTGGCTTTATATAACTTTATGCATTTGTTCCTAATTTTGTATAATTTTAAAACTAATGATTAATAAATTTGGATTTTATTGTTGTTTTTAATTTATAACTTGTACTTAGATGATGATAAATGTCTTGTGTTTGCTTGAGTTTATACTTTGTTCTGAAAATAATAGCAATAATAATTCTGAATCAGTCAAGATGTTGAAAAACTTTTGACACTTTGTTTTATTCGGAAAATATAATAAAACTTTAAATTAAGTTTTCATCAACAAATATTTATATATATTTCAGATTTGATTAAGTTTTTTTTTATAAGATCATAGATATAAATGTGTTTTCTCAAAAAAAATCTATACAGCTGTATAAATATCTGCAAGTGAATTTCTAGCACCTATGCAAATAATATTATACACGTTATTAATCTAAACAAGGTAAAATCGTAATGTTAGGTGTGAATTGGATATAGTAATAAATTTAAATCGTAATCAAATGATTTAAATAAAAAAATTTTCAACGTAATTTTCATTTATTTTAATTCAAAATAAATACATATATTTTTTTATATTAAATTCTATTCCTTGTATATCGTAATCTTTAAAGGAAACCTTTTATTTATCTCTTTAAATTTTAAAATTAATTCATCGCACAATTTTTTATTCATAAATAATGAGTCAACCAATACAACTCACAGAAAAGTTTTTACATTTTCAACACATTCGAATGTGCGATCAGCATTTAAATCAATTAAATTACATTAGATTTGAAAGGAAAACAAAATTAATGAAAAGGAATTTTTAAAGCGAAACATTTGAGTCAAAAATAAATTGAGGTCACTTCCTTTCTACCAGAAGAGGCGAAAGAAATATTAAAGGTGATAATGCTTTTTTTTTTATAAAACATGGTAATTACTTGTAAGTGCGCAAGTTATTTTCGTTTTCGAATTTTTTTTTAATTTAAAAAAGCCTCAAAAAATAAAATTGCCGCTAGCGTGTTATATATCTATATTACCAAATGTATTGAGTAAAATGATCTTAACACGGAAATATTTGTTTAAGAAAAACCTGATAAAGAATATTTAGAACCTGGCAAAAATTATGTTTTAAAAATTACTTTAAAATATTCAATTACAACTTTTGTTCGTCCAAGAATATCGCCAAAATTTTGCAATTTTAATGTTAATTAAAATAACATGATACTGCCTATGCATATAGACTATTAAAATTCGGTTATACTTTTTAACTGGAAAAATGTCCGAGACATAAATATTTTATAGCAAGAAAAATAAATATGTTTTTACTATTTCATAATTATTTTCATGCAGAAAAAGCTAAATCTTTGTTTTTCATATTCTATCTTAACTGCCAAAAGAGCTTTACAGTTGAATTTGCATCCATTTAACTTTTAGCGTTTTCTATTTTTAAATAAAAAAAAATTTAAAAAATTTAAATTTCTTATGTATGCTTTTTCTCAGTAAATTAAAGTTTCTTATTGAAAAATTTATCATTTAAGAGAAAAAAATATTATTGATGATCTGTTTTTTTTTTTTTTTTTT
>JAPMOQ010006612.1:1456185-1466910 GCA_026543055.1 Argiope trifasciata
TATTAAAATGAATCCTGTTTTCTTAATAGAAAGCAGATCCAATTAAATAAGAAGTGTTGAATTAATTATAAATCCATCTGTAATAAGCATATTAAAAGCATGATCACTTTATTTGAAAAGTGGTCTTCCGTTTTTTTAGTTTTTTTTAGTTGCTATCAGGAAAGCAGTTTCAATTAAAGGAAAATGTTGAATTGATTATAAACTAACAATAGTTTGAGGAATCCGGTATGCATTTAAAGCTGTTTAGTAATTTATTTGTTTTGCAACATTAAAGAAAAGAAATTCATTGATATTTTATTGGAATTTAATTTTGCAATCATTATTCATAAATGATTCTTCCAATTAATCATTCTTTCCAAGAATTATTCAGATGATAATGCAAACAAACTAAAACTAAAATGAACAAACTTTAATTTTAATTTTATGGTTTCCTTCACCAATTCAATATCTATTTAACGAAAAAGATATATCTTGATCTAAATTTTCACAGGTTTCAATCTCTTCTTAATTGAGCTTTAATAATAATTTATCCAATAAATCAATCTTCTCAAGAATTAATTAAATACAATTTAACAAACATTAATTTTATTTTTATAATTTCATTCATCATTTCTATTTCATTCTTCATTCTTATCTTCATTAATCCTTTATCTATTTAAGGAAAAGGATATATTCTGATCTAAATTTTCTTACAGCACGTAAACTCTTCTTAATTGGTTTTTTAAGAATAATTAATCCAGTAAATCAGTCTTCTCAAGAATTAATTAAAAGATAAGGTCGATTAACAAACATTAATTTTATTTTTATGATTTCATTCATCATTTCATTATCTGTTTAATGAAAAGGATATATCTGGACCTAAATTTTCTCACAGCATTTAAACTCTTCTTAATTGATATTATTTTTTGTCCTTGCCATTCCAAATTTCAAGCCATAATTTAAACGATAGTAAGAACTCCTGGCATTTTATACTTATTTGATTGTACTTAAGCGTGGCAAGGAAATGATGCTTCCTTTAATAGTCATAACTGAAATACGAATTCTTCAACTTTCTATTGAAACGAATATTTTTATTATGGCTTAAAAACTTCAATTTTTACTCCACACAGTTTTTTACATTTGTTTGTTAGAAAACTGGTAAATGATTCGGCTACAATTATCTGCGGCGGCTGTAGCATCAAATTTCTTCAACACAAGAAAAATTACAAAAACCATAATATTATTCCACCTGAAAAAACTTCAATATCTGTGAATAGGAAATCGGGTTCGGGAGCAGACGTTCTAAATGGGAATTTTTCATTTTCCCATGTAGTAGACTGGTTTGAATGGACTGAAAAAAAAACTCCAAACTTTTAATTTTCTTATTGAAGATAACTCTGGTATGAGTAAGTTACGATTTTGTAAGTTTTCTCACATTCGCGAGAAAAAAGTTTTAAATATTTTTGTAAGCGTATATCATTGATCCTTTCTACTTATTACGAATATTTCTTTAAAAAGTTGTTTATGTCAATTTCGTATTTTTAATTTTAAAAAAATGTGGTTTGTTGTGAAAATTGGCAGGAATTTTTAAATTCTTTTGATGAAAAGGAATTGGGTTATAAGATATAATTAAAATTATTATTATTTCTTTTATACAATGTAATACTTTCATTTTATTGATCATGTCCGCAAAAAATGAGCTATTAATCAATGTCGAACCGTCATAATAATTTTATGCTGTTCTTTATAATTACAAGAATGGTATTTTGCTTTGAATACATTTGGCATATAAAGAGAAAATAATCGCTTATTAGCTCTGATCCACAAATATTGCTTATTTTGTTCTGGCAATTGTTTAACAAAATGTTTTTAATTTTGTAGCAAATGTTAAAATGATAATGTCGCATAATTTGGATAGTGAGCTAACAAGCAGCATTGTTATTGCAAAAAATTCAAACGTGTATAACTATTTAATATCATTCTAGTGTATAAAGCAAAAACTTTTACCCTACCCCCAATTAATTGTTTTGAGTAAGAAAATAGTGAAATGAATACTTGTACGTTGCCAAAATTTGCTAGGGTCCGGCATTTCAAGCAATAGTTACACAAACTGGAATTCAATTCTAAAGTGACACTTATGCCCTTTTATTGTTAAGTATGCAGACTAATAATGTTTGGTATATAATAACTTTTCAATCATGCATCATGAAGTATTTGTAATGTTTATAAAAAATAACATAATATAAATATTGATTATAATTAACTAGCTTTATAATATAAATATTTAATAATTATAGATTTTCTTAGTTCAATATAAATTTTAGTAATAATTATATAGCACATTAACTTCCTATGCAATTCAAATTAAATTATTGCATTATCTTATACTGCGCTGATAGTACTATTTAGTTTATAGTTTCACTTTTTTTAAAAAATATGTAACATGCAAAATAACTTTTACACAAAAAAATGCTGTAGTAGTTATCAACTTGCTTTGAAGAATCTAATTTTCAGTGATTATACTAACGAATATTCTCTTCCGATGTAAATTATGGCACATTATCTCTTTGCTTTCTAATATACAGATGGTGCAACGAGTTTACAATTACTTTTGGAGCTTGCGCCATTTATATAATTTAGTTGGGTTTAATAAATCTGAGGATAAGCATAATAAACGTAATCGGAAAAATTAAAATACATTAGTAGCACAGTCTACGTACTAATAAAATAATTGCAATTATTATTATGTATATTTTTTAAAAAAATTAAAAAGAAGAATTATTTTACAGACAGAAGCAGCACATGAAAATAGACCTTCAGACGTATTTTAGATAATAGAAAAATCTCAGGGGAATTAAATCAGTAATTAGAGTGATATTCTTGCTTTTAGCCTAACAAGATTAGTTTGTTATCAATGAAAATAAAATAATAAAAAAGATAACAGTTATGAAAAGAAGATAAAAAGAACCACCACAGTAAACAAATAAAACACACACAAAAGTCAATAAGCGCATTATCATGAGAAGATATTGTTAGAAGCTGCGTTTTATTGAAATGTTTCCACTAATTCGAGACTCAAGAGCCACAAGGCTTTTATAAACAACTAATGAATGCCCGCAGTCAAACACAAATTTATACATTATTAACGAATGTACTTTTGTTTTTTTAATTTGAGAAAATTGTTTGGATTAATCAACGTTAAACTCATTACATAATGTATACACTTTGTTGTAAATTGGAAATATTTCCTATGATGAAATATTTTATTTCAGTTATACAGGAATTTTGGATTCAGTTTTCTCGTTCTCTTTGTATTTAGAAACCAGATTTTGTAGCTCATATTTAACTTATTAGCTAATATTGAGAAATATTCGGTTTAGAAGAATAAATATGTGCTCATTGGAGAAAATTTTATAACCACGGATGAAAACCGAAACTATTTTAGAAAAGAATATTAATCAATTACTGAATTATTTACTCATTTAAAAATGAACTGCAATCATGAATGATAAAGTATGCGCCGATTCTTGAAGTTTTCATCTCTGTTTATTTCAAATATAATTTGTCTTGCTTGACCTAATTAAATAATTGTTTTAATTGACTATATAGATTAGACAGAATATTTGTAATACTTTAAACAGTTTTTAAATATTTTTAAATAAAAGAAATTGCTTTTTGCGAATGACTTTTCAAATAATTAGGAAAATTTCTTAATTAGTGCTTATCAGTTAGAAAGATTCCGTGCTAACCTGTTAATCAATAGCTTACTTGTAATAACGTTTTAATAGATTAGACAGAAGGTTTGTGTAGTTTTAAATAGTTTTTAATTTTTTTTCATAAAAAAATTGCTTTTTGTGAACGACTTTTCAAATAATTAGGGAAATTTCCGAATGAATGATTATCAGTTAGGAAAATTCCCCAGTGTTTTCTTTAATATATCATATTTACGCTTATTCACTAAGACTGAAAAAAGAAATTTTTAATTAATTGATTTTTAAATTTGATTTTCAAACTTTTTATCTAATTTTATTAACTTAATTAATCTAATTTCAACTTTATTCATTGATTTTATGAATTCAATGAAAATCATCTTGGAAGAATTTCTTAGTTTTACATCAATTCATTCTTCTTTATTTTATAAATAACAAAAATTCAAAATATCAATTGCTATTATTTAAATATTATTGTTTACTGTTAGTATATTGAATTTGAAAAATTATTATTATTTAATTGTTAAACAGTATTAAATGATTATTAACTAATAACAAAAATAATTGCCAATTAAAACGTCAATTCCATATTTTCAGCTTATACATTTATTTAATTCTTGATTATAAAATACATAGAATGATTAATGTTTATAGTATAAATATCTTTATTTTGATGGCATGGAGCATTCGTAATATTATAAAATATTTTTAGGTTTTAAAAATCTGTTTAAAACCCATTTTGTATAACCTGCTTCAGATCTTTAATCTTTGTATTCCAGGAATGAAAGGCTTTTATTTAAATTTTGTTCAAACGTTAATTTTAACAATGGATGAAATATTAAATATTTAGCCCTGTTGATTTCGGGTAACGTAGAATTGCAAAGGGCTTATCAATGAATTTATCTCTTTCTATTAATAGCTATCTCAAATTGTGAGTTGTGAGTAAATAAACCGTCATGAATTTGAATAATAAGATGCATCTTAGGCAAGAATAAGAAATTAGTTAATTAGAATAAGTAATTTGATTAGATTAAGAAATCACACTACATTTAGCAGGTAGTTGTTATTTACTTGTTTGAGAAGCTAGAGAAAAATGTTTTATCAAAGTCTGATAGTTAGCCATTAATCCCATTTCAAATGATATATTTTTTTTATATCAACCTATTTCCGACGAGCTGGCACAAGTAGAGAACAAAAATTGCTAGATGTAATAAACAAGTTCTCGCTTCTCATAGTAATACAAAAATGAGATAATGATGACGAGATATACCTCCTCAAGAAGTTTATGCATGGGAACTAGTAATGGAAGCTATTATGTGCAGACAACAATTGCCCTTCTTATTGTCACGATGACTGAATTTCAAATAGGCCCAATGTTAACGGGACAGAGTTTCTGTAGGTAGAAACTCTAGTCCAAGATACAAAACGTTTTAAATATATAATCTTTTTATCAAAAATGGTATCACTCCTCTACAATATCTTACTTTCTTTTGTTCTGAAAATTGAATTTAAATTTTATTCATAATTAGATATAGTTCAAATTTTATAAAAATTAAACTTAAATTACGAGATTTAAACACATATTTTTGTTTTGCTATTAACCAGATCGCAAAGCTATTTGTCATGAGTACGGCGTTTTTTTTACTTTTCCAGTTTTTACTTTTTTAAGAGGAAGAGGAATCTAAAAGAGAAAAGATTAAAATTTTCCAAAAGAGGAATCTACACAAGACTGCAAATGTATCTTCAGATCCACCTTTTTTTTATAATTATTTTCATATAATGTCTTAATGTAAAGAAAAATCCCTTTTAAAGCTAAAAGTTTTTTACCACTTACGTTCAATACAATACAATATATTTGAACATGAAAATAATTTTGTTTCATTCGTATTCCTAAAAATCAAATATAAATTGAGAAATTTTTAATAAGATTTCCATCGCCCTTTTAGTTTTACCATGAAAAAGCTATCGTGGGTCGCGAGTTTAAATTTTTTTTTTTTTGCACTATATTTATTTATTTCAAGAAAGCTCAAGATTTACATATTATTTTTTTTATCTATAAAAGAAACTTTGTACTTATACCATCTGAAGGAGGACTTAGGGAGGGAAGCGTCAACGGCTTTTTAGTCTAGTTACTGAAATAAAGGAGTGGAAGAGAAGGAGCCATCACCGTTTGGGTTCTGTCCTATATAATCGCGATAACTTTTTATCACGCTCAGAGAGCGAGCAAATTCTTGTTATCGTAAAGAACGGAAGGATAAGAGAATGCAGAGAAAAAAAATAACAAATAAAAAAGCGCGGATATGTCAACTCCAGTCTGCAAATATCGAAATATTCTCAAAGAAGTAAATATTTTGATTCGTTCTTTAAAGTTTATTTATTTTGGAAAAATAAAGTCACTTGGTCTTTTTGTTTCTTACGTTTCAAGAAATTAAATCATAGCCATTTCTTTAAACTGTTTGTCATAAACAGCCCCATTCAAACTGGTTCGCAAAAAGGAGACTAATAATGATAACCAATAATTTTTTATTCAAATGTTTTCAAGATCGTTACAACTATAAATAAATCTAACAGCACATTTAAAAAGAAGGATGAAAAAGAAACGGTTTATCTGTAGACAATAGAAATATTCTTAAGTCTTTTTTTTTTTCTCATGGTTTTTTCTAATTTAGGCACGTCTGACGGGGGGATTCAAAATGAAGGTTAATAGCTGAGAAAAAGCAAAATCGCAGACCCGCAAATCGTCCTTGAACACCATGATCATTAAGAAAGGACGGATAATTGTGAAAACAGTGTTGCTCTTCATTCTAGAAGCTAAACGAAAAATAAAGAGTAACACTGCTGAGTAATTTTGAACTTTATGTTGAAAATTATTCAACTGAGTTAGTGTTCAAAAAGACAACCCTTTAGAAATGTCTTGAGTGTTTAGTATTTTTGTCCTTACTTGTGTTAAGCACTTTTGTCTTTTGTTGTTTTTAAGAGTAATATTTGACAAAGAAAAAGCTTCGAATTATTTGCTATAAAATCAACTAATTTAATATAAATTTTAGCAATTATCGAAATATTTTCAGCAATCTTTTAAAAATAATAAATTAATTCGTTAAGCAAAAACTACTTTGGGCATATAGAGCAACAACAATATATTCTTGGGGGAAGAAAATTCGTTAATGCACGAAAATTTTGATTACTCAACTTGCTGTACCGATTAATTTTTACCAAGTTTAAACTAGTAATAATATCAAAGTAATTCTTCGTCAGATAGTTATTTTTTTTTCAACCTTTTCTTCAGTATGTCTATCCTATAGCTGGATATGCATTTTCTACTTAAGAGCTCCTAATAATTATATATATTTTAATATATCTCATGATATTATTATTCATACTGCCTTCATCTTATATTTCATGTGCCATATTTTGTAATAAAGCCTTTGTTGTTGAATTGAATACTTCAATTCAACAAGACTTTATTTAATGGAAAGTCTTATTAATGTTACTCGTTATTTGTTATTTTTCAATTCCAGCATCAGATTGAGGGCTATTTTGGGGGGAGGGATGAGGGGGTGAATTCAAATTCTGCGAATTGTTATTTTTTTATTCAGTTTCTTAGAACATTACGATTTTTTAAAAACTTGTGCATTGCATAAATGAATTTTTTAACTAAAATAAATTTTTAAAAGTATTCTTAAAATCCTCTTTATTGCCGCAAATTCTAATTTGAATAATTAGGCTTTTTTGCTAATTTAGAATTAGACATTCTTCGATATCTTTGACATTTATAGAAGTCAGGTGTTGTTATTTAAAATCCAATTTATAACAGATATTCTCAGTATTTGTTTAATTTCTTCAACAAAGATTTTGACACGCACATTGATTCAACTTATGCATTTTACCCATTGAATTCAATGTAAAAGATCGTTTTCTGTTCATCTTTTATTGATTTTAGTTTTGTAGAGATTTCTAATTGATTTTAAAGGCATTTGACTAAATCTTCAATATATACACTTTGTTTGCTAGATATTTTTGTTAATGACGTATCACAGAATTTGAGCATATAGAATATATAACAAGTGTTTCGTTATAACGGAGAAAAAGTAAAAAAACTAATTTTTGAGAATCAGTGTTTAGAATTTCAGGTATCCGAATATAGTTACAGTATATTATTTTCAAATTGAATTAGGACTTCAATTAAAAATTTCCTTTATTTGCCCTATAATCGTGAGAAAACTATTTTTTTAATTGAGGAATAGAAAAATTTATAATTAAAAAAATATCTAAGTATTTACGATTGGTTGCTTTTGATACAGTAACTTGAAAATAAAATCTGATAAATAGTTAAAGTGATTTTTAGAGGAAAAATAGACAAAAACATTTAAAAAGAAGTATATGTTATTCATTTTTTCAGTACTAAATATTTACATTATGATCTGATTGAATGTTTCCGAATATCTGAATGAGAGGTGAGAAAAACACAGCTTACCAAAAATGGAAGATATTTTTTTTAATGAATGCAAACTAATTAAGAAAAATAAGAATTTGATTTTCTTTCATTAAATTTGAACATCAGAAAAGCAAACTGTAAAATGTAACTTTGATGCTCTTGTTTAAGGAAAAATGGCATTTATTATTTTTTAATCAACTTTATTTTTCAATCTATCCTATTGTTTGAGTTCTGTGTATCTTTGTTAATATTAAAATTATATATATATATATATATATATATATATATATACTAATACTTATCAAATAATATGTTATATTATATATTATTACTACGTTATACATTTTTTATCCTTATTTTATCGTTTATCTTTCTTCCATGTTATACTTGGGAACAAAAGGCAACTTAAAGATGTCATTTTTAAATGAAAGTCAATATTTTCTTTTTTTGTCTTAATATCAGATACATGAAAGTTATTTTTTGTGTGCAAAAAATCTTATTTAATTTTAAAATGGTAAAAATATTCGATACAATTTTTTAAATAATAATTTTAAGATTTTTTTTCTTAACAATCAGAGTCAATAACAATATAAAGGCTAGAAAGACATATTTCTTAAATTCTGAAATCCAAAAATGTTTTTCTTTAATTTGAAATAAAATCAAACAAAAGACAAAAAAATTTTTATGCATGAAGTTTGATATTTTTTAAAAACATCGTGACTACGATTGATAATAGAGGATAATAATATCTTAATGCTAATTTCTTTTTGATTTTTCTTATTAAAAGGAAAAATACTTTAAAAATAATCATGGATTTTTTTTTCCATTAAAATCAAAAAGTTTTATTCTTTACCTAGTCATTTCTTTCTCGAAGAGAAATCGGTGATTTGAGATGGAGGAAAGCTGAAATAAGCTTTGCAGTTTCCTCTGACGGAGGAACACGGCATTCCCACTCACTTTTATTTAACATGACTAGTTTCATCCTCGTAAAAAGGAAAATGTGTAATTGATTTTTCACTCACATCTTAATATAATGGAATCCAAAAATTCTGCATACCTATATGTTCTTGATGACAATGTACTGTTTTAACAATCAATTTATTTACTTAATTACATTTTTACTCCCTAATAATGCCGTCATTTGCTACTGAGTTTGAAAAAAAATGATAACATGTTTATTCCATAATATTTGTAACAATGAATTATAAATAAAGGATTAAAATGTAGAGCATACTTAAAATAAATATATTTACTGTTTAGTAAACTAGTTAAACGTGCGCGTGAACTGTTTGATTTATGTAATTATTTTCTTGCGATATGTCATTCTCTTAGTAAGGCTTGATCACTTTTAAACCGAATGGTTAATGATCTATCAGTTAATGGAAACTTGCGTTTCGTGCTTTTACAATGAGTTAAGGATCCAGAAATAAGTGCATTCGATCTAATATTAATTTTGTAATTCTTTAGAACTAAAGATGATTTCCTCTAAATTTAGTAGCTTATCATATTTTTTATCGATGAGGGTTATACATAAGAAGAAAAAAAATAGGTACTAAAACAAAATAAGCAGTGACAGATTGAATACCAATCGATGGTAATTCTAGGTAATCGTAGTGGTTGTTTCAAACTTTTTTAATTCTTTTCTTAATTAAATAAATCTATTTTACTGATTTATCCCATGGTTAAATTTTTATAGTAAAATTTGAGGCTACGAAAAAGAGAATTTCAATCTCTAACTTCGACTGCTTTCTAACCTATACTTGCTGAAAATCTCTTATTAGTGATATTTTCTTCCCCGAGAGGAGTTGCCTGAAATTAGAGGAGATAGAAATAAAAGAGGAAAATTTTCTTTAAACGAATTCATGAAATAAACTAATTTACTTCATGTTCCTTCTAACCGACAAAAAATGTTTCAGTTAAAGCAAATCTATGTGTCATACAATAAAGTGGTTTTGATCTCGGGTTTTTTTATATTCATATCAGGTTGTGAAACTATGTGCGCATGTATTTATACCTGTATATGAAAATAAAAATTAGCAAGTAACATTTAAATATAATTAAGTAAATATATTATTAGTGTATATGTAAAAAAATCTTAATATACATCATGACATATTATTAAAAAAATTATATCATAAAAATGTGTTTCTAAATATCTTGATAGAAGGAACAAAGCTCTGTTTTACTGGCAAACATTATCATGTTTTATATTTATTAATGATAAAAAGTATCAATTTGTATAAATGAATATATTGGAAGTATTAAATAATTTCCTTTCTTTTTATTTAGTGTATATTAATTCACTGGAAATCTTTTAGAACTAACTATAATCTGGTAATTTACAATTAATGTTAAAAACATACAAAGTTTTTCTAAAATTAAGTAATGAGTTTTTCCAAACAAGAATTGTTTGTTTTGAAGGAAGTATTATTAAACAATATGAAAACTGCAGTACAGAAATATAAGCGAAAAAGATGGAAACACAAACCGCAACCGCAGCAAGCATTATCAGAATTTTAAAGAAGTAATATTATATAATATAAAGTTTGAAATGTAAATGTAATAAAAAAGATCAGGGTGAAACAAAATAAGTCTCTTTGT
>JAPMOQ010006612.1:1466920-1506735 GCA_026543055.1 Argiope trifasciata
AAACCATCTGACACGAGTTAAAAAATAATTTAAACTACAAAATAATGAACAAAATTCAAAACCGTCTATTCATTATATAAGAGCATCAGATTAAAAATTATCCGTTTAAAAAGGAAAAAATATATTCAATTCAATTTTCTGCAATTATAACAACACCTCTTTATTAAAATAATTTCTTTTTCGATAAAGATATAAAAAATAAAAGACAATTTCTTATTCTCTAAACATAAATTTATATAATATTGGTTTTCATCTAAGCATTTACTTTTTCGCGATTGTCTCCTTAAAACATTCATGTGGAAATTTGAAATTTCTAACAAGAGATTATAAAAAAAAAGAAGATAAAAAGATAACCAAAGAATGTAAAAAGAAACCACCGAAGAAACTTGATTATTACTGTGTAGATTAACTTCTTCGCAATCGAATAAGGGAATTAGAATCAGTGCTCGATGAATTTCAAAATGAATCATTATGCATTGCTTACGGACTTGATTCGCTTTTGTCATGTACAAGCAACTGTTTGCTCGCCGGCTTGCTTTGTTTGATCTTGGAATCTTAGAGAGCAATTATTTTTCTCTAAGGAAACGAAATCATTATGTTTGTAATGAGGTATTTTCAGAGGAATCATTAATATGGATAACTTTCGTGGTGTAAAAAAAGAAAGAAAGAATGCGAGCGATCTTTTTGGAAAAAAAAGGGTGGAGGGAGTCTAATGAATGCGTTAAGAATAGAATACTTCAATGCTACCAATTGTTTTTCGGCATTTGTGTTGGAAGAATGGGGACTTAAGAAGGGTTTCAAATGCAAATGTTTTTATTATTATTTTTATTACATTTTTTTTAGTTTACTGAAAGACTATAAAAAATATTATGAAGGCAGTTTATTGTTTCCGTTGATAAAATTTTTAATCAATCGATTTATTAAAGTAAAGATAAGTTCTTTTTAATAATTTTTTTTCATGCGTTAGTCGTCCATATGCCGACTTGAAATAAATAATGAATTCGTTTTCGTATGTTTATCATAATAGTATCATTTTTTCTGGCGGTGAAATAATTTTTTTTCTCACGTGAAGAGAAATAATTTTTTTAAAGTAATATTCAGCAAAAAAAAAAAAAAAAAAAAAAAGTGATCAAACGATTTTCACGCTTTGTTTAAGTAAATCAGTCTGTCATAAAAAAAAAAGTAAAATTAGCGTCTCAAAATATAAGAAATTTCAAATAAAATTATTCAAAAATCCTCATTTACATTATTTAAAAATATAGTAAATTATTATAATAATTTTTCAATTGTTTTTCAAATATGAAATAGATAATACATTAATACTTCAAGATTGGGATATTTCTTCTTTAACACTAGTATAAAATGTCTATCTCTTATTTGCTAAAAATGTATTGTATTAATTTCTTATTAGAAATATTTAGTATATGCAGTCAAATACGCAAGATTTAAAAATACAAAATTTGTGTGCTATTAATACAAAAGAAAATATTTTTGTTTATAACAACCAACAATTTGGGGTTTATTAGACTTGTAATAAATATGTAAAACATTTTAATATATTGCATGATGTGAGAATTACTGACAATTTTATTTTAATTTGATTCGGATTTCAGAAAGTCAGTTTGAAATTTTTTCTGCCAACTCTCAAGATCAAAAAACAAATTATAGTTCATCAGAAATTTTTTGAACTAATTCATTGCACTAATTTGTGCGAATTTTGAGATTTTTTGAGCATTCACATTAATAATATAGTAAAAATTTTATTATTACCGATTATTCATAGTTATTAACAATAAAATGTATTTTTAAGATCAACCCAGTCAAGCATAAACATATTTAAAAATATTTGCTTAAAAATATAATCAAGTATCAAAAGCTATCAAGTAATAACTTTCTACATGTTATCTCTAACAATTCATGTTGTTATTAGTATATTCTAAAAGCAATGAGCTCGGAAAATTTATTTAAATATAAGAAGAGTAAAAGTGAAATAGAGTAAACTGATAAAATAGTTAAAAATGCGATATAACATCCTTCCCGGAGGGAAAAATGCGTAGCGCTTATTTCAATTTAAACACGACAATATGTTTTTGAAAACAATACTTTAAAAATAAGTTCCTTATTTTCTGTCACAAAAAATAAATAAAATGTTAGAAATCTTAAAACTAAATGGAGAAGTTTATACAGCATGTTTTTATCTTGACAGTGAGATATCTTTGACGTCTAAGTCAGGGTGAAAAAAAATTAATAAGAAATTATGCATCTTTCCCGAAAAACCGAACCGAGTGAAGTGTAGAAACATTTTAAGTCATTATTAGAGCTCATATGAACGAGAATTCCCTTTTAAAGAAACCTTTCACTGAACTTTTTCTTCTATCGAAAGTTAGGTTTGAATTGTATCCGAAGCCCTAAGGCAAACAAGAGAAAAATAATAAGCTAGCTAGCTAATTTTTGTACTCGGCTTTGGGAACGAAGGAAAATTCTTTTTCCAACCCCGGGGAAGGGGAATTCGCGGTTCTGTTTATTTAGTAAAGAAAATGTGGTATAAAAGTGTTTGGCTAATACTTATTATTTTTAAATCTCTGTCGTCTTCCGCCGCTGGAAAGCTTAATTACATGGTCCCCGCTTGTAATAAATTCTATTATCAGATTTTCAAGAGAACTGATGAGAGATGTGTATCGAACCCTTCGTTTAACGGTGGAATATTATAGTTAAGGAAGGTGATTTATGAAATAGGGTGCCAAAATACTTAAGGAGGGAAAAAACATTTTAGCTGATTTGTTTTTAATATATTTTCCTATTTTCAAATAAGTAAAAGGATAAGAATAAGTTTTTAATTATTATAAAATAACTTAAAGATTCGTAGTATATAAATTTTCGCAAAAATTACAAAGAATTTTTTTTTTAAATCTTGATGCTAAGATATTTAAAAAAGAGAAAATTTCTTAGCGAATTTTTTTTTTTCATATTTTGAAGAGTAATCAAAGAAAAATAATAAGTTTATATCAGTTAAAAAATTACGTAATGAATCAAGGTATAACAATTTTTGCAAGAACTACAAAGGAGTCAAGATATTACAGCTAAAAAGATTTTTTTTAAAAAAAATTATGATGCTAAAATATTTAAAAAGGAGAAAACATTTTAGAGGATTTGTTTTTAACATATTTTCAGCTTTGAAACAGCAATCAAATAAATAATTAAAAAAAAAAGAATTAGTTTCTAATGATAAAAAAATTAAGCAACAATTCATAGTATATAAAATTTTTGAAAGAACTACAAAGGCATAGTTAAGCAGGATTTTTTTTCTAAATTATGATGCTAAGTATTTAAATATAAAAACCCTTTCTGCCGAATTTTCCATTAACCTACCTCAGAATTCTTCAGTAACTTCATATTATAGGGAGTATTTTATTTTATTTATTTTTTCTCATGGTAAAAGCCATAAAGAGAAAGCTTTCTTTTTTGGCTTTTTATTAATATATTTCAATATTTTGAAATAATAATCGAATCTATTATAAAATAAATAAATTTCTAGAGATTGAACAAGGTTATATTAAGCCAAAACTTTCAATTAGATTCTTACAAATTTTCAGCATAATTAGAAAAGAGTAGAACATAATTGTGAAATAGATTTGATTCCTTTTCTATAAAATATCATGGTAAATGGATATTCCCATGATATTTTATACCAATATATTATATTAAAAGTATTGACGAAAGAAAACTATTTTTATTGAGCGTCCTGTAAACATATTTTTTTGATATTTTAAAGATAGTAATTGAATAAAAAGTAATGAAAAATATGATTCTGAATACTGGGAACAAAGTATTAGGAGTTTAAAAGTTATCTGTTACTCATATAAGAGCATAAAACAATTAGACCCCTTTTACAAAGCTATGCAACAATGGTGGCAATTTGCGTAATTTCAAAGTCAAAATATTATGAAGCAGTTACTAAATATACAAAGAACAAGAAATAAATTTCAAATAAACTGAAAAAAAAATTATTATTAATCCGAAATTCACAATGATTCTTAAATGAAATTTTAAATGGATCTTCTGCTTCAATCTTGAGTACTTCTGGAACATTAAGTACCAAGCAATAGAGTCGGTTTACTTGACGTCATAATCACATAAGAGATATTACTGGATACTTCATCTAACTACTCGTTGTCTTATGCTTTTCTGTGATGTTAAGCTCTTTTGTCCTCCTGCAAGATAAATTTAAAGTGCAACTGTGTATTTCACAAGCATCACAAAATATGATTTGAAGCTATTGAGAATACATTTTACTAATATTTGGTGAAAAATTATCATGACAAAATAATCTTAATAATTAAGTTCAATAATCAATTACCTTAAACTTATAAAAGACTTCCTGGATCTCTGAAAGCATATTGTAATTAAATACAATCTATTTTTTTAAATAATAATTGAGCCAAAGTAATAAATTTTTATATCGTACTAAAATAATTAAAATGGATGAATTATCAATGTTAAAGATTCTCTTTTAATTAAGGAATTACATAACAAGCGTTTAAATTTTGAGGAATTAAATATTTTGACAAAAAACTAATAATCCTAAACTAATGATAGAAAATTTTAAAATAAGAAACAAATCATATTATTACATACACAGAAAGGTGTAATTACTTTAATAGATTTGAATGTGATTTACTGTAATAAATTTAGTGACATTATTTATGAAAAAGCTGGATTTTGTAAGGGTTGGGCCACAAATAGTTACTTCAATTGGATTATTTAAATCAATGGAGTTTATATCTTGAGTGGCAATATCCAAGAAAGTATCATAATCAATATTCCTATTTTTTGTGTTTTGTGAATTTAAGAATTTAAAAAGAAATATTTTTTTCTCATAATTGCTTTTAAAAGAATTGATTTTTCAATTTTGGAAGCCAGTTTTTATAACAGGACTGGTTGCATATTTTATCAAGTAACTGTTTTTCTACTGAAAAATTATTTCTTAAAAGAATTAGTTGCAATTCTAATGAAAAACGAAACCAAAAACTTCAACTACTTAGGAAAAAAAATGTTTCTTCGCTAACGCTGTATATCAAAAAATTTTAAATGGTTAAAATTCATAATTTTAAATATATATAACGAAATAAAGATAAAAAGTTACTATAAACTTTATAATTTAATTTAAAAAATAAATTATACAATATAAATAACTTAAAATATAAAAACAAACAAACAGAATTTGAAAATATTTCAAATAAAACTATCTATAGCGCAATAAATTAATAAAGGAGAAATGTATCGTTCCAAGTAGCATTAATTAATTTCAAATAAATCGGAACTAACTCATTTCAGATTTGAAGCTCCCTTAATTTGACAAAAAGTATTAATTAATTTAAGATAAATTATTAATATTTTTAATTTATTCATAAACCTTTACAATTCGGTTGTGCTTTATTAATGCAATTTTATACTACCTCATATTTTTATCCGGCATAAAAGTCTAGATTAAATAGGTACTTCCTCACTTATTTAACCTGTAATTAATTTAAAATGCTGTGCAAAATTATTTAATTGATAATTTGCTGAGCTAATGGTGTGCACGAACCATCCCTTTGAAATTTCTACATGAGTATTGTAGATATTTTTAATAAGCTTCTTTTAGGAAGTTTAGGCATGGGGATTGGAGAGTACGAATAAACCGATTCCTTTTTAACTCTGATAGAAATGAAGGAATTTCAAAAGCAGTTTCAAAACAAGTAAATTTAATTTGATTAAAAGCCATTTTTTGTTTATTTGATCCTTTCATTCGTGAATGACTACACATCGTATTTCTTGGAAGTATTGGAAAAGTTCAAGAACTTTAAAAGGCGTTTCTTTAAATGAATATCTTGAATTCAAATATTCTGTGATGTTTACCAACTTGATTTAGTTGCGAACAACTCATCCAAAGGAATTTATACAGAGGGAATATTTTGTAGCGAATGTTGAGAAAAAGTGTGCCTTTAAATGAGCGTAATATTATTTTCGAAAATTCAAGTATTCTAAGAACAAAAATAGTGTATCACCTAATTTTTAATTCAGTTTAGTTATTTTTATTGAAAATAGAATCTTAAACCAATAAATCAAAAATAAATTTCTTTCAGGGAAAATGTAAATAAAAATGAATCAATATACATCATGTAATTCACTTTTCAAAAAATAAACTTTCATGTTTTTTTTTTCTTTCCTTCAAATAGTGAAGTTTCTGTAAACGTTTAATTTCTAAGCGTTTTTGTGTGCGTGAGTGAATTTAGTATTCATGCATCCGTGAAAAAAATTGTTGGCGGTATTTTAAAATTTTGATTCATAAAGAAATTTTCGTGAATATTTTTTCAAAAGCATTATTTATTCATTCTCCTTTTTATTCATTTGAAAAATAATGAATCACAAGTTATCAATGAGCCGAGAGCGTAGGCTTGACGATTTTTATTTAGTTGAAAACAACTCATTCAAAGGAAATTATTCCGAGAGAATATTTCGTAGCAGATGTAAGAAAGTGTGTCCTTTAAATGAGTATGATATTATTTTCCAAAATGCGACTATCCTAAAAATAGTGTATCACCTAATTTTCAATTCAGTTTAGTTATTTTTATGAAAAGAGAATCTGAAACCCATAAATCAAAAATAAATTTCTTTCAGAGAAAATGCAAATAAAAGTGAATCAATATATATTATGTAATTCATTTTACAGAAACAATTTCTTTATATTCTTCTTTCCTCCAAATAGTAAAATTTCTGTAAACGTTTAATTTTTGTGCGTTTTTATGAGAGCGAGGGAATTTAGTATTTATGCGTTCGTGAGAAAACTTTTTCACGTCATTTTAAAATTTTGATTCATTAGAACATTTTCAGGAATATTTTTTAAAGCCTTATTGATTCATCCTCCTTTTAATACACTTGAAAAATAATGAATCACAAGTTATCAAAGAGACGTGAACGCATTCTTAAATGCTTTATAAAGCATGCAATAATTATATAAAAATTATTTAATTTTTAAATTTTAATTTCCTTATTCAGACTTTGGAAATGAAACTTTTATTTCCTTAAATTATATAAAGGTTTGTTTAATTTTTAAATTTTAATTTTAACTTTATTATTTAATCGTAAAAAGGAATAGTATGTTCTTCATATCGAAAGACAGAAAAAAGCACTGAATAAAATGACAATTAAAAAAAAAGAAATCAGAAAATGACAATATTTGCATCTTAATTTAAATCAGACTTATTTTTTCCAGCATATTTTAATTTAGATTAAGCTATTTTATTAAAATTCTTGTAAAATATACACAGAAATCAGGAGAACTATAAAAATTTGATCACACATATTCTACTGCAATATCGATACTTCAAACATTGACTTCTCAACAAAAACAACATCTGAGTATTTCGCATTTTAAGTAAGAGTTCCAAATAATTAGAATTGACCCTACACTTTGTATAACATACGTGCACGAAAACAATTGCATGCTCTGACAGATCTTTCAAAATACTTATATGAACAGAGTTTTATTTCAGCAATTTTAATAATGGGCTCCAAAAGGAATTTTTTTTTCTCTTTTAAATTTTTTTTCTTGAATTTGAATTGTGCAAATTTGTGAAGATATAATTTTATTATCAATTTTTCTCTCATTTTCCTAGTCTGCTATTTTTTTTTCTTTTTATAATTATGGTGATAAAATCCCGTTCCGATATTTTTAGAATTTACTTAGCCTTCAGCAATCAACATAATTAAATTTCGATTTAATGACAGTGGTGCCACTTGACAGAGAGTCTAAAAGCATCAGACTCAAGAATGAAAACACGAAGTGTACAAAATAATGCTATATTATTAATAATTTAATTAAAATTGATAAGCATACTTATTATTTTTGGAATTCATTTAATTTATTATTTTCGGAATTCATAAAAACGTCCTTTGTAATAGAGGTTTTAAATAGTATGCTTAATATTGTGAATGTTATACTGTTACATTTTTCCTTAATTATTAAAATTAATTTGCCTTTAATGCTTTTAATATTTGACAAATAAAACTCTAAACTAGCAAAAAAAAGTATTTAGTTAATGGTTGGAAATATAATAAGAATCGATATTTTTCCTAACCCCCCCCCCCCCAAAAAAAAATTAAATACATTGATGATTTATTTCAAATTACATTGATACAGAAAATAGCGCTTATGATTTCTGTCTTTTTTCTATACATGAACAATTAGAGTTATCTGTCTACTACTCCCCCAATTTTTGTACATTATAAAAAATATCTTGCCTTTGAGTGTTCTGATTTCACTGATTTCCTGTACAAGTGTTTTTTAGGATTATTTGAAATCTTACATATGCACAGTTATTCGTCTGATGCATCCCTGATTTTTAGAAAATTTTTATTTTTGTGTCTTATGTTTTTTATGGAAGTATGAATTTCGCAATAAAGATCATCTGTCATTTTCATGTATTAAATGTACATGCAATACCCGCCTGCCATAATATGAGGTTCATACAAGCACCATGTTGCATTAAAAAAAAAGTACAATTCTGTTGATATCAATGCTCACGAAACGCGTGATATATTAATATGTTTGGAATTTTTTGCATCAGCTTAAAATGCCACTGACTATGAGCATTTCTTTTCCGACATATCTTTATCCTCAATTTCATTATATCTTATTCAAATTGTACATTCTTGCTGTAAAGAAGAAAAACTTAATGTTATTCCAATTATTGTTATCTAGTTTCTCAAATTTCGAATGAAATATTTTTAAAATTAAAATTATAACTACCTATAAGTTATAATTATGATATTATTTATAATAAAATTTTTTGTTTAATTTTCTCTGATATCGTTTGTTCTGTAAAATATCTAATTTTATATAATTTATTCAAAGTGTATTTTTATATACTTATAAATATATAAATGTATTTTATACATTTATATATCTATATTCGAATTTCTTTTAGCTTTTAATTACATAATTTTTGCTCTAAAACGCATTTGTTATTGTAAATTTTTTTTGGAAGATTTAATGTGGTATTTTTTGTGATTACGACTGAATATAAATATGAAAGAAATTATTTAAGTTATTATTTTCGGAATTCATAAATCAATACAAATTTATAGCACTATTTCAATAACTTTTTCATAAATTTCGTTTCAGTATAGATGTTTTTTTTTTTAAAAATTACAAAAGAGGATATCAGAGGGATAAAATTAAATAGTTACATTCAAACTTTAAAATTTTCTTCTTAAGTTTTGAAGATTTCAGTTTATATAAAAAATATGTAATGATATAGTTATTAAAAGGAGTAAAAAATATGTTAGGAATCCAAATGCAGATTTTAATAGGAAATCAAAAAATGGAGATATCTGAATCTAAGAAAAAGATACGAACTGGATTTTACAACATTGTATTCATTTAAAGAAGGTGATTGAAGTGGCAAAAGTGTAATTCCTTTATTTTGCAATAATTGTTTCCTGATGCTCAACGGTCTTTTCCGTATTATGAGTTAAATAAATAATAATAATAAAAAGAAACTTGCTTTCATTTTGCTGTTTAACGGATGTTTCTGCAAAGAAATAAATTTCGGAATTTTATCGTTCAAAAGCTGTTCATCGAGTTTGATATATCTGTCAGCAATTGTAAATAATATTTATCAGTCTTTTTTCAAGATTGAAAGAAAGGGGCTTGAACACTTAACATTTCTTTGTATTGAATATTATCAACTCTGATATGCTCAGCATGAAACAAATACATCTAAATATTATCGCATTTCTCATGTTTACACCTCTATTGCATGGGATTTTTTTGTTTTGTTTCAAAAACTATCATTTTAAAAATAAAATCTAACAAGAATATAATGTAATTACCAGCAAAGAAAGTAAAACACACACACACACACACACATTTTTTTGAAATTTAGTTAAATAAATAATATTTTTATTTAAAACGTAAAAAAATCTTTAATAAATAGTCATTTTACTTTTTTACAGCCAGTTTTACAAACTTAAATTCTTTAGTACACTTTTATGGCGAAGTAAAGAATTGGAAAATTATAGTTTTATTTTAAATACATCTATGCAGAAGAAAACTTGGTTTTTAAGGCAATGTTTGTGATTTTTACAGGTATCTTACACTGCATTCAAAGAATAATAACTGATTGAATATACAAATTCGTTTTTCGCGGTTGTATTATTACTAAGGAACGTAAAACCGTTACTTCAATCATGTCTGTACCTAAATTACCTATTTAATATTATTCAGTTCACAAACAGAATTTTATTTTAAAAAAGATAACGAAGTTTTCTATTTTTTGAACATTTCATGTTGTCTGAATCAGGCAAAGTTAATTATAAATTAAAAGTAGTATGCTTTCATAAATCATTCCATCAACTAAATAAATAATAAATAAAAAAATTATCAATTTCTATTGATTTTTTTTTAAATGAAAAAGGTTTCAAAAAAAGTTAAGCGTAAAATAATTAAATATATAATTTTATATGAATTTTGAGGTCACAATTCCACTCTGAATTACCTGTAGTGAATATTTTAGGAGTAATAAGGAGGAATATTGAATTAGATATAATTTAATTTTTAAAAAAAATTTTTAATTTTATTTTAAGAATTCATTTGAAACAATTTTTATAATGCACTAATTAATGAATAATAACAACTGCATTTTTTTAAATATTGGAAAAATATTTTTTCATCAAATAAATGTTATTTCATTTTAAAATGTTGTTTGAAAATAAGTTCAAAAAGGTTATACAGTAAGCATTTTAACACTTTTATACAACTTGACTTTTTCATGTTCGCAAAAATGGAATTCTGTAATTGATTATACACTCATGTCTTGATGTGCTATATTTGTAATTTTGTCAGCTTTTTATATCGTCGCCGATAATACGTTATTATATCTTCTAAAAAGGCTTTCTAATTAGAATTGGTTTATTTAATTAAATTTTGATTCCATATTAGTTGCGCCAACAAATAATGAATTTTTTTTAAAATATAGCATTATTTTTAATAATGGATAAATCAAGGACAGCAATTGTAAGAAAGATGACGGTAATTAAAATGGAAGAATACTGCTTCTAAGTATATTAATAAAAATGTGTTTTTTAAAAAACTGTTTTGGGGTAAATTTAACAACCGATATAATTCTTTTTTTTTATTTTTTATTTTTTTTTAAAGTTATTTCAGAGTAATGATTCTGAGAGAGTTTAGGCATCGAAATATTTGTAGAATAGACTGATATAATATGATGACAATTATTTACTTGAATTTTTCAAGAATGGGAAGTTATTAATATTAAAATGTCAACAGATGAATTTTGCAAAAAATATGAAAAATCCAAGCTTATTGTGCGATAAAGGGCTACTGATTTATTGAAAAATAACTTAGTTGTGTTCGGTTCATAAAGTTGTTAAAAAAAATTCTGAGTTTAAACATTTAATCAGCCTTAATATAATTACACAGTATTAGAACACCAGTTTCCGTAATCATTTTAAAAATAAACATTTGGCAATCTAAAACTTACATTTGTAATTCGTATATCATTAGCAATTTGAAATTTTTACACTTACACCAAGAACTTTTCAAGGTCATAATTCTTCTCTAAATTGTCTGGGATGAATATTTTTTAGAGCAATAAAGAGTAATATGAAAACAACATTTTTTAAATGGAAAAAAAATTTTTTTTTCAGTTTCCTAACTTATTTTCTTCTCATATATCATGAATGAGAGCATGCTTTTGATATACCTAAGCCTAAATTTTTATAGGAGGAAAATTTATTGTAATTTCCTGATAGGAAATAGGATTGCCTATCAACATGCAAGCAAACTCTTTCCTTTTATCACACAGCATCCACAATATCTAAATCCTTATTGAGATTCTTTGAAGTACCGCTTATTATTGCGAAATGTAAGCGCAAAACAAAAGTTAAAGCCTTGCTCTGCGTTTGTAAATGAGTATTTCACCGACGTATTTTAAATGCTTCCTTGACGAAAGATTCTTTATGCGGAATTTTTAAGACACTGAGAAGTGTCCTTGTAAGGGATTTTGAGTAAGATTAGCAAAAAGCTGCAAACCTTAAAAAATTAAAATTTCTCAAAATAATTAGCGAATAATATGTAATTCGGAATATGGATGATACAGCAATATATTAAATTATATTGCATTCAATACCCTTATATATAGCTAATAAACTGTACAATATTATAATCAACACTGTACTACGTACAATATTTCATTAATCTAATTTATTATATAATTATGTTGTCGTTCTCGTAGGTATTTAAGTTGACTTCCATTTATAGACTGGATCCAAATATTTGAAGATATTTACAGTTTGGGTGTTAATACCAAACTCGAAATTCCATTCTTGTAGTTTATTGCATATTTGAGGAATTATATTCACAGAAAAGAAAATTAATTTCAAGCTTATATTGATTAAATTACTCATATTATTCAGCTTCGTATAATATAAATTTTCATTAAAATCTCAAGGTCGAATTTTTTGGTAGTCAAAATAGTTTATTTTTCCTGTCTGAAAAAACAAAAACTATTCGAAATCGTAGCAAAAACAAAATAGTTTTCATGTTGATATTCAAGGAATCAGGGAATTATATTATTCGGGAATTATTCAGATTCATACAATATAAAAATTCTTCAAAGTCTCAAGGTCGAATTTTTAAGCAGTTAAAAATTGTTTCTCTTTCCTATCTGGAAATCTGAAAAAGCAAAAAGTATTCAAAATCGTAGTGAAAAAAAAAAAAAAAAAGAAAGAAAAAGATAACCATTCGGAAATTTCATTTGTGTTGGATCTAATGTTATTAAAAAATTGTGGAAATTGAAGAATTTTAATTTTTAATCTATATTTTATTTGCTTCAGAATTCTAAATTTATTAAAAACCCTGAAGAGATAAAAGAATTAAAAATCTAATGAGAATTTCATTTCCGTTGGAATTCATACTTACTAAAAATAGCGAGAAAAAAATTAAAGAATTTGAAATGTTTCCTCCCTTAAATAACAGAGCAACTCTCATCCTTTTTTTTGTATTTGTATTTGTCTTGAAAGAAAGTGGCAAGAATATATTAAAAATACGGGAAGTAGCTCTTCACTGAATTTCGCAAACAAGAGAAAAACAAAAGCTTTCAAAAGGGTTCGGCTGATCTGAAAGAATACTCTCTTTCCGCTTGCAAAATCGACAGCACTTTGAAGAAAACTTTTGATATAATGCATTATTTACGATTTATACATTCAAACAAACGCTTCCACTTGTTTTTACACTTCACGAGTCCAAAAATAAAACACCTTTAGCTACAGAGTTTGGCGCTCAACCCACTTGCGATTTACTTATTTGGAATTTATATATTTGACGTGCGTTTTGAGTTTCTTAGCTTTTAAAAAGAGATAAAAAATATTTTTGAATTCAAAAGTTTCAAATCTTTGCATTTTGAGAGATAAAAAGCGAGACAGATTCTTTACTAGTGCGCTGATGACTTTGAAGAAATATCGTTTATTATTTATATTTTTTTCAAATAGTAAAAAGCAAGACTTGAAAAACATCAATTCCAGGTAGAAAAAGCAAGAAAAAAAGCGACAAATTTTGTTATGCAAGATTTTTTTAAAGACAAAATTAGGAAAGCTACAGTTTCATTGACTTTAATGATTAGTCAAGATATCTGTTTTCTAACAACTTGATATAAAAAAGTTATTGTTATTTTAAAGCAATTTAATCTTTCTTCAAATTAAAAAAAGAACCACTATAAATTACAATAAATATTATCACTGAAGGTAATGTAGGGCATTTATCAGTAATAAACACATATGACTGTTGATTTTAAATGTTTAATTTGGCTTACTACACGCTTGTAAAAATTTTGAAATCAGTGTTTTGCTCCCTTTTTATCGTACTCAAATTTAAATTTTTTTTGTACTAGTGTATTGACAATGAAACTATGCAATTATATTCTTATAAGTGTTTAATTATCAGTTAATCCATTAATTTAATTTAATTTTTGATTCCACTGATGTGGCGTCACCTGATGGAGAATGTAGATTGATTCTAATTTATCTATTATTTACAATAATGAGTCATAAATTAAGGCACAAAAATATAAAAAGGAAAGAAAAAGAATAAAACCTTATAAATTCATAGTTTCTAAATTCTTTTTTTCATTTAGGTTTAGTCAATAACTTTTTAGACCATGCATGTATCTGTAATTTTGTTGAAATGTATAGTGCTATGTAGTATAATGCTTGGTTTACTTGATGTTTCACTGAGTTGTATAATTTAATTTAATATAATTAACATAATTTTATTTAAAATACACAGTGATATTAATAAAAATTGGCAAACATTTTTCCAGAACTAATGAATATTTCACTGAAAGTTATATCGGAATATCGTCGTCATACATTATTAAACATGTCTATTGAAATTATTAGTTTCCAACTAAACTGGGCATACATGTTCAACAATTAAATATTTCAATGTACATTTGAACTGGAATATTACCAGCTATTCTAACCAAATCGATTTTGTATTTGTATTGTAACGAAAAGTCATCGATACTTTTTCCAACTGAAACCAATTGGTCTATTCATTGCTTCACAACAATGAGACAGCTCTGGATACATCAATATTTATCGCCAGTGATTCCAGTTTATTCTATCGATTTATGTATTTTATTCCTTTACAGGAATCGGAGAGGTTTAGTCGGGCATAGCTTTTTACCATTTTGAAAGAGCAATGTGCAAGCAGTTTATTTCATAAAAGTCAATATTCTTTAAAAAAAATATTTGTATTACCCAAACGTCAAAATTCGGAAGGCTATAGAGTTTTAATAGCGCGATTGCTCGAACTAATATTCACTGCTGATGTTTCGCGTGATGTCATATTCAAAACTTTCGCTGACATAACCAATCGGGTTGTTTCATTTTGACTTTATTACAGAGATCGAATTATCGCGTGATGGGGCAAGAGTTTTCGAAACAGGAAAGATGAAAATAATCCAAAAAGCTTTAAATCCAGCGTTTAGATTTTCAGATGATTTAAAAGGGCTTCGATTGTATGGATTTTATTATTATGAAACCGAAATGAATATAACTAAATTCAAATTTGGGGAAAAAATGCTCAGATACGAAATTTATTATTAATTCCTACTTGTCAAACAAAATAAATTTCCCAATCATAGTAATTTATGTAATGAATTTTTTTGAAAACAACGATGTTTCCAAATAAAATAACATATTAATAATTAGTTGATTATTTATTTTAATCTGTAGATTTTTTTAAAAACTTAAAGAAATAAAATTTTTTGCTGGTATGAACCCTGTAGTTTATTTAGTTTAAATTTTATTTTACAGAAATTGACTTTCAGCATTTAATATATCATTAAGCAAAAAGAACAATTAAATTCTTCTAGAAATTTCTAATTTTTTTTAAATATGCATTTTGAAATCGATGACGTAAAATAATTCTTTATTATCTATTACATTTGATAACTCCTAATTATAAATTACATTTTCTTACATTAAAGATTCGTATTATTATACTATATTATTATAATTTTGTATTAATACATTAAGCCATTAGGATTCGTAATTATGTATTAATTTTAAACAATTTGTGATTACCCATTACTTTTACTCTTTATTTATGTATTAAAAATTCATAAAGGAATCGAAAATTTTTTAGTAAAATAAACGATTGAAACTTTTTATAAATATTTCTAAATCCTAATTTATTTTTTAGGCATTATTTTTGGAAAACAAATAATTACATTTCTAGAATTTAATAAATATTATATCTGTTTGAGAAGTTTTATGCAACATTAATTACTTTAATATGGAAACTTTATAATGAATCATTGATTCCTGAATCCCTTTCTCAGTCACTAATAAATTCAGATCTTTAATAAATATCTGATCTGAAATCATTAGGATCTGGTATTTATTCCTGTTTATTAAAGAGTTTATAATCTTGCATCATAAAACAGAAACTCTCCAATAAATAAAATAGTATTAAAATATTTAATTTATAAAAATACATAAAAATAGTTAAAAACACTATCAAAGTATTAATTTAGAAGCATGATAAATTAAAGAAACAGGAAATTTTCTCCAAATTCAGAAATTATCGATGTATTCAACAACAACAAAAAAAAAATAGTACCAACATTTTTCTGTCTTAAAAAAATGAAAAGGCTGATTATATAAAAAAGAAAAGGATGAAAAAATGAGGAGGGTATGATTGAATGCATTCGTCTCAAATAATCGTCTTACGAAAGCAAAAGAATGATAAAAGGATTTGGAATTACCGAAAGCACGAATTTTTTCTTTTAAATATTTTGGTTAAAACAGTCCTTTTATAATAAGTATAAGCTCGCAAAAAAGTGAAATAAATTGAACAGTTTGCGAATTTCAAAGTTTTTGGACAGTTAGTTAGCTACTATTTTACAATACTTAATTTATTTCATCTGTGAAAGCCTTCAAAATTTTTTGTTTCTGTTTTTAAAAATCAGTATCTCAAATATTATCTTAAATTAATATTCCGAAATTTGTATTTTTACATATTTTTTAGACAATCGAATACTATTTTTAGAACACGCTCACTTGGTCAATTCTTTTAACTATAAAGAAAATAACGGATTCAATTAAATCTTTCCGCCCAAATTATTATTTTTTAAAAAAATGTTATGTTTCAAATCATTTATTTCATTAGAGTAATGAATTAAATAACCAATTCCTCTCAGATTAATTATATGTAATATTTCCTATCATCCAGTTCATATCTAATTACAATACAATACTTAGATATATCTATTGATTATTAAAAGCAGATTGCTCAAATGATGTCATGTAGCTTGGATTGGAAAGAGTTAAATATTCAGAAAATTTTAAATTCCAAGCAACAAGAACATATTTAAAGATTTTCTCAAAATGAATAAATTCTGTAAGCTATGCACTCTTGCATGTATTTTAGACAGTTAATTCTTTTGAGCTGTTATAGACCTGAGTTTTTCATGAATGTTTTTAATTTTTATGTGTTTTTTTTTTTCGGATTTTTTTTCAAAGTTGCGGATAAAAATATAAAAGTATCGATTTTTAGAAATGATATTTTTATTTACTTGAGTTTTAAACCAGAATTTTAAGGTAAGTGCAAGCTTAGAGTTAAGGGTATTGGTTTCGGTATTTAGATAATCGCGAATATCGGATATAATTCCAGCGAAAATATTTCTCATACGTTGATCAGGTGCATAAGAAGTCGGCTATTGTAGACCAAACTTTCTCACATTGCAATAGTGAAAAAAATTCGGAAAATGGAATGTCTTCTTATGTGCATTCTCGTTATCTGACAGGGTATAAAATAATGAAATATTTCCCAGAATATCCCTCAAGTAACTTCAAATTAAGACAGTAATATTCTTATTTTAGCTAAATAATCTCAAGGTAAAAATAACTTTATTCAAAGATTTTATAGCATTGCCGACTTTCTTAGTTATGACTTGATAAATTGCTATTTATCATTGCTTAAACTGCATATTTTCTTAAAGATCCGTTAGTAGTACTCACATTTCCGAAATCTACCTCAATTCAGCAATTATGTTGCCTTAAGTAAATATCGTCGTAATAGATTAAGAGCGTGGGAAGAAAGGGTAGGATTACGTTACCGCAATTAATGACCCAAATCAAAACTGTGAAAGGAAACTCAACGCAAATGGTTTTTAATGATCACAATTTAACAATGTTTCCTTCACTCCCTTATCTTTCTGTATTTTAAATAGCAAGGAAACTTACTCTGAAGTGAGTGGCTCTGATGAAAGCCATTTTTTAAATATAAAAATAAATCAATCAATAAAGATCAACTTTTAAATAAATTATTCAACAAGGTTTCTTAAACTGTGCTAATGGAATATTACATTATTTGTAATGATAAAGTTTTTATATAAAAATTTTAAATGTTCTAGGTGAATGCGAAAATGGCTCACCAATAGACATTTTATTTTGATCTTTATTATTTGGTTGCTTATATTTACGTTTTTGGTATTCTTTTAAATTACGACTTTTTTGGATATGTGCCAGTTAATAATATTGGGTTAATACCAAAAATAGTAGATTTTTCTCAGAATATAGCTTGGTCACTCGTTGCGTGTCTCCAGCTCACCATTTACACATGGTGATGGTACATATATTTTAGATGACGGTACGTATATTCGTATTTTTGTGGTTCAAAATTTAAAAAGTTCTAGAAGTTCTGTTATAGAATGAGGCATCGTAAAAAATCATTTACGTCAATTTGAGATGATTATAAAATGAAAGCAAAAATTAGAAATATGTATTTAGGGTTTCTAACAGCACAAGAATCGGACACTTGAATAAATTTAATACATTATATACTGGATGTTTGCTTTATGTACTTCCATCTCCTTTTCTTTTAGTTTTACTCTTCTCTCTTATTTATTTACTCACGTTTTCATTACATGAATAGCCTGTATTGCATTCTTATGTGGGAAACTAGACCCTAATACTGTTTAAAAACCCTTCAAGTTGATATTGAGGGGACATTCAGTAAAATGATGAAACGCTTAATACTCATTCTTCACAATATACTGGTTTTCAAAACTATAATGTCAAAGACAAAAAAATATGCCATTAATTCTATTTATGCATTTAGTCCTTTTTGAAAGCTGTTTTTCTATAGCATCTTACAAGTATTTGTTTATAAACAAATTTCTCTGCTATCGAATTCAGAGGAATAAGAATAAATTACTTTAAAATGTCATTTCAAAAATAATAATAGCAAATTATTTTGAACATTGTTGCATTGTTTTTTTCACTGATCAACTAAAATTACCTTTATGAATGTAAAATTGTCTTGTAGCTTTGACTGAAATGGAATTTAATATCTTGCATAATGGCATATTTGATGGTAATTCCTGTTGATTATATATTAATTTTCAGCTTTTGCTTAATACAGTTTATAGTAGATATTAAATGCAGATTACCACATCATTATTCTTAAAATGTTCACTTATGTGTCTTATTGAATAAGATATTTATAAATAATACATTTCGGAAAATCGAATCTTTAAGTCATTTATTTGCATATGAAAACATTAGGAAATGCAATTAACAGAATTTGATTTAGATGATAAAAACTCTTAATCAAAATTCCTATTAATTTAATCTGCAGAACACAACAATAATCTTCAATATGTACTTAAAATAATTCAGATCATATGTTTGATTTTTTCCATTTCTCTGCATTTTAAGGATAACGTTAGGGCATAATAATGAATAAGATAGCTCTATATATACAATTGCAGAAACTTTAGTCTATAATTGCATTAATTTTTACTTCAATGTACATCACTAATATAGCTT
The DNA here is from genome assembly GCA_026543055.1 of Argiope trifasciata. Taxonomy (NCBI): domain Eukaryota; kingdom Metazoa; phylum Arthropoda; class Arachnida; order Araneae; family Araneidae; genus Argiope; species Argiope trifasciata. The sequence continues at coordinate 1,486,322 of JAPMOQ010006612.1, forward strand.
ATCTTCAAACAAACAGCTAAATAAGTACTTTAACTATTAATCTGTGGATGATTCATTTTCTTGGAAAAAAATGCTTTAAAATATTCTTCATGGATACTGAAGCACTGAATTTATAGGTTAATATCATGATTCTATGGCCATGTTCCAAAACTCCTTTTGAATTATTTTGGAATCCTTTAATAAAACAAAAATGAATCCTTAGTAAAATATCTCAACTAAGCACAAACAATTGCAAGAATGAATGCAAAATGTTTTGAAAAAAGGCACATTCTGTGATTCAAATTGATTTTTAGATAATTTTATGTACCTTGACTAGTTTCATATTTGCAAGCAGTTAATTTTGTAATTAGTTTTTCCTTTATTTACTGATGTGCTGGAATCAATACACATCTGTGAAAAATATTAAATTAGTGATTGACAACAAGAAAATAATTATTTTAATACCTTCAGAACATTATAATTTATTAATAATTGATTAAAATTTGGTTGTGTTTTAGTGAAGCCACCTGTAGTGTGCTTATGAAGTAATAGATTTAAAAATTAAAATATAGAAAATAATTGAATCAAAAGTATATATGTTAGTTTACTGTTAAGACTCTCTTTTAAAAACTTTTTTTTTAATTTTAATCCTGTCATAATGACATTTTAATTTTCAACAATATCACATAAGATGCTGAATATAAGTAGGAACAAAATTGAAAGAGATTGATAAACAAACGAAAACTTCAAGATTTTTTTTCTTCTAAATTCTTAAAATATGATTGAATGGCAGATTTTTATGTCGTGCGCTGCATTCATTTTGTATAGACGGGAGATGATAGTTCAAGTATCAACAATGGAAATTAAGCAGCATTAGTATGTAATTTCAATACTGCTTTCTATCAAAAACTATTGCAATGATTTCATATAACACAGAATTATTTTCCTTTCCACTTCAAATCTGTTATGATCATTTAGAGTTTATATTAAGAATTTACAGTACAATTCTGTCTTTCAACCATTGATAGGCGGGTTCTAGTTTATCTTGGTTTAAATTTCATACTTGATACCTATATTTTATATCTTTTATATCCTTCAGCTTAGTTTTATTTTTTCCTGGCAAAAGACTGGCAATCACGAGACTTATCCATTCCCTATGCTTTGAATTGCAAAGAAAATTGATTTCCTTAAAACTCTGAAAATAATTATCCGAAGTATAAAGCAAACCATTTAAAAAGCTGTCAACAAAACGACTAGCAAACATTTTAATCTGTTTTTTAAAAAATAAACCTGTTAATTTTTGTCGCCTATGGCCTTTTTCTAAACATTTGTTGAACTTCTATGATTCTTGGTGTGTTTTAGAGTTGTCAATGGCTTGATGATCAAAAGTCCTTGTGATTCCTTTTCATATTTAGTAATACAAAATTCAATCATATTTCTTGTGGTCATCAAAGCAATCGTCTTCTTAAAATCAGAATAAGGCAAGTCATTCGTTTTTTTTTATTCATTGGTAAAGCTCGAAAATTTCGCCCTCGGTATCGACTTTTGGTAAGTCATTATTGTATCGGTTATTTGCATTAGTCCTGGTTTTATTTTAAATGGAGCAAAGGGCTGCTAATCAAAAGGTCTTGTCATTACCTTTTGCATTTAGAAATACAAAAACGAATAAACTTTTTTTCATTATCAAAGCAAATTAGAATAAGGTAATTCGTTAGCAAAAGTTGTTAGAGAAAAGTTTAGGAAAAGTTTTTTTTTTCTAATAAAGCTCCTTTTGGAATTCTTTTCCTAAGCCATGGTTGAGTTGAGCACCTTTATAAGTCTGTATTTTATTTTAAATTTGACAATGCCTAGTAATGAAAAGATTTCATCATTTCCTGTTTTAATGAAATTGATCGCAAGTCTATCAGTTCATGGTGTAAATATAGTTATTAAAGATATCGTTGAAAATAATGTATAATGATTACTTAGAATTATGACTGAATAAAAAGCATTTCAGTTTTTATTAAATGTACTCAAATTTTGTACATTATGAAATCAATGAAGCCAAATACAGTTTTATTACATGATAAAACATTTCGGAAAATTTATAAGCACGCACTTTATTGAAAATTTCCTTTAAGTATTCCTAAGAAAAATTTCAACTAAAATATAAGATGAAAAAATTTATTTGAAAGAAACCAAATGAATACATTATAAATAGTAATGCTAATGGTAAACGTCCATTGAAATGTACGATAATGCTCTCAAGCATATAATATAAATTCAGTCAACTGGAAGTTGAAGAATGTCCCTATACACGTAGAGTTTGTATTATGTCTAGACATGTTTATTTAATTAATAATCCCAACGAAATTGAGTAACAGCTTAGGCTTGCACTTTCTCAAAACCTCACCTTTTCCCTACATTGTTTGTACATAAATTGCAGAAATTCCATCGAATTTTCATAAAGCCGTTGTAAGGAAAAGAAACTTTATTAATGTACCTATGCAAATTATAAAGCTTGAAAGCATATAATGTGAGTAGCCATGTCATTGACGTACTAAAGAGTTGTTTGATGTTACTTTCCTAAGATACACAATAACATACACGTGTGAAGTAATTTTGAAGTCTTGTTTAGATAAGTCAGTTTGAACAATTTTAAAATTTCTTTTCTATTAAGGTCTAGAAGGGATTTTGATTTGAAAATTTTAAGTTTATTTATTTTAAAAAAATCTTGTGGGTTTTCGGACCCACAAATAAGGTGAATAATTTTTTTTTATGTCTGCCCAAGCTTAATCGTTTCCTCAATAATTTATTTGATGATTTGTAGGTTTCAGATCTCAAAACGAAACAGTCGCTCTGCCCTAAAGGTCTATAAATTTTAATATAACTCTGATGTATTGGGTTGTTCGGAAAGTCATTTCGTATTTTTTTGTCAAAATGAAAAGAAATTTTCGTTTAATGAATAAATTATTTATTAAATTATAAAATTGCCATTCTGGTCTAATACCTTTTGCCATATTTTTGGTAGTAACATGATTACACGCTCATAAAAGTTTTGGTCTTTGCTGTAAAAAAAAACTGATCGAGGTGGTTTTTGGGCTCCTCATTTGAAGGAAAAATTTTGCAAATCAGTTCTGGTACTGATGTACTGTTAACACATCTTCTCCACACATATTGGCTAATTTATTTCTGGCTTGAACAGCATTTTTACCTTTTATAGCAAAAAAGAAAAAAATGACGAAAATGCTGTTTATTGCTCTCCATATTTAAAAGGGCACCATCCAAAAACTACTGCGAAGAATCAGCTGCACTTTTTCACACTCAAGCCTTGCTATATCAGCTCTTAAAACATAAAATGATTTTGCGGTTTAAGTATGAAATTGGGTGCGAAAAATGCAATTAAATCCTTTGTCAGGAAAAAACGAAATTACTTTCCGAACAACCTAATAAGATTCATAAGATTCACTGTCAATAAATGAAACTGAAAATCACTATAATTGATTAATTTGATTATTGATTGATTAATTGCAACATTATAATTCTAATGTGATATCTATAACAGAATTTTGTTTTCGAAAATATTGAAAAGATACAAACTGCAGTAAATGGCGATGGGAGAAAAATTTCACAATTCAAAAGATTTAAAGTTTTGTTTGGAAACACAATAATTAATCCATGTTACATCCATATGTCAGTTCTTTTCAGGCTAGAAACAGCGAAGCATGTTAGCAATCACTAATGCGTATTTGATAGTTCGTAATGTTCGGCATTTGGTTATATAAACCTTCATAAATTGGTGTTTGAGTCTTCATTTCATTTTCGTGGGCCATAGATCATCTTTTAAAACAACTTATCATGCGGTAGGGAATTAACTTAAAAGACGCGAAGAGAATATTTCACATGATAGTACAATGAGCTACTGCAAGGAAGTTGTACGTAAACCATATTTAAATTGAACACAGGAAGATCACACAGGGCAATTAGCACGGTGAAATTATCAAATTATTAGACAATAATTTATCATTATTATAATAAATTACTTTCTTCCTAAAGAGAAAAGGAAGGTGTTTTCAAGGAGGTTGTAACATTTGAAATTGGCGCAATTTTTTTGAAAAAAAACCTAAATATTTCCTTCGTCTTTCCGTTTCCCAAAATAAAATCAATTAATTTTATATTGCAAATCATTCCTATATTTTGTATTTATTTTATGGAGAACGTTGTAACCTTTTGTATTACACAAACATATTTACTCACTGTTCAAAAAGTTTATTTATAAGATGTATTCCTCCATTCTAAAAACGAGTAGTTTAAAAAACTATAGTGTCTGATCATATTTCTCTAACGTTTATCTGATGATATATCCTTAATGATACAAAAACATCCGGCTTTAGAGGGGAAGAATTCATCTTGCATATGTTTTTTAAAAATCCTCTAACCATGAATTTTTTAAAACTATTTACAAGAATATTTATTATTTATCTAACTCTGGCAGGGTCTATTCTCCCAAAAGGGGATAAAATTCATGTAAACTGGGTGGGGGGTGATTCACAAAAACTATGCATCAGCAAAGAGACGGAACGGAATTAAGTACAGGGTATAGAATAATACATAGTAATTTCGTATATTCACATAATTTCATACTCATACTATTCATATTAAAAGCAAATATATACTCATATTTATTACAGAATTTAAAAAAATGCATACGTTTTTCAAAATTGTTCTTAGGGCAAAAGTATTGAGTATAAAAATGCTCAAAATAACAACAGGATTTAAAATAGTATTACCACTAAAGGAAACAGAATACTGACTACAATATATTAATAATTTTGAGTTCAATAACAATAATAAGATATAACAGAATTTTTTTAATGTTATTTGTTTAATATTATTATTAGTAAAACACACAGTACAAAATTTTTGTGTTGGATGCATTTTAACATGGTCACTAACCACGACTTACTCCTATATTTTAGATAATCTATTCAATTAGATAAGCCTTTTGCTATCTCTTAACTATATTAGAGATGAAATTATCTAATTTAAAAGTATTTGTTGATCTTATACGATTCACGTAGAAACCAACAAGCTATTATTAATGAATTTATAATTTTTTATTACACTTAATATTTTGTTTCATTTAGCACTTGTATAATTTTAAATTCTTTATATATTCATATCCATTCTCAAAAGATTTTTTTAACTAATTTCTATTATGAATCAACTAAACAATAATAAATAATTTATACTTGATTTGCAATTGCCTCATTTCAAAAAGTAATACAGAATACACGCCCTTCTGACCTTCAGGTGAACAGAAGTGACAGCCGGGGATGTCAGACGGACGGAAGAGTACGACAGCCAACATCGACCACAAAGACTCCTCATCCTCGTCTTCTCTTTCACGTGCAAACAAAACATTAGACACCTTCAACTCCCCCGTGCTCCGTGTCTCGAACTCTTCGGCTCTTGGGAACGCTCAAAGCCAGAAGGTAACTATGTCAACCTGTTTCTGCAAGACCTCTTCTTTGGACACTTTGCTTTTGTGCCATACTTCCCAAGTGCTGCTTCAAGGTAGGTTCATCTTTCCTGAAACTACCTTGTCCTTTCAAATACTGAGACTCTGGACTTAAAGCAAGGGAAAACGGACTTACTATTCCGTCTGCCTGACAACCTGCTGTTCAAACAATAAAGACTTTTTTGAATATTATGTGCATAAGAGAATTATTGTGCATAAAAGATCTAAACTCAATTCAGTCAAATCATCTTTTTCTGTTGTTATTTTATATATACTATTATAGAGATGAACTCTTTCAAATGCTGCACATACATTTTTATAGGCTGCTAGGTACGAAATAAACCTATTTCAGCCAAAAAAATTGTGTCCCTTTCTAGTGTAACATTCAAATATGTAAGTATTTGAAGTATTTTTCTTTCCTTTGTGTGTGTTATTAAACAGATTGGACAGAATCTATCGAGTCTTTAATCTGGTCAAATAAAATTTATTCTTTGATTAGGTGAGTAACTATGATCTCTTTGTTTTTTATTTGATCTTCGTGTAACAGACAGAAATTAATCTTCAAGTGTAAGGTAAAGGTAAGCTATCCAACTTTTAAAAACTATTGACACCAACAATTCGTCCATTACTTAGCTTCTACCGTTATTATGAGTTTATGACGCCTTTTTGGGCTATCAAATAAGTTTTGAATGAAAACGTAGAACTGAATTTACTACCAGAAGCCTCATCAGGTAAAATATTTTCAGGCAAAAATAATGGCGTATATAATAATTTCATAATAAATACTTCATAAAATATCTTTTTGTATTAAATGCTCCTATGCAAGCCCGTTCGATAACTTTACTTATCTTAAAATATTTAAATAAATGGCTTCTTTATTCTGAATGAAGCATGAATTATAAAAGTCTTTAATTTCCATTTTATTTCATGACATGAATGTTGTTAAAATCATCTTTTTAATAACATTTGATCCCCGGAAATAATTCTTGTCGTCTAAACAATATACTGTTGGAGGGTCATTTTCTATTGAAACTCAGTTATTATTCAATTACGTTATTTCAGAGTACTTTAACGAATTATATTATCTTAAAATACAAAGAAAAATCACCAACAAAAGATTATTTTTTCCAATAAATATATATAAAAGATAACTTACAGCTTATATTTCATGTACATGATGTTTTTTTATGTTTTGAATGAAGAAATATTGATTATATAATCCTTGATCAGAAACATAGTATCCTGAATCGAGTGTAAACTAGCATTTTATACACGTTCAAAATGCCAAAATCCAAAATAAATACAGCTTTCATGTTTGATGAATCTGTCAATTTTATTGCAATATTGATTACACCAATGCTTGATTAAAAACATGGCTTTCTGAATTGTAATAATTATTTAATTATTGATTTTTTAAATGGTTTTCGAACTAGATTTATAATAGGAAAACTATTTAATTATTAGTTGATTAAGCGTCTTATAAATTTTAAACAAACAAAGCTGCATTAATGGATATAAACAATATATTTTCACAAAATGAATTATGAATGAATGCTAATTATGAGAATATTCAGTTAATTCAATTCAATGGTTTATTATATCCACGACATCATAAGAATCAGGTTAAAAAAGATTAAAAGAGGTAAATGGAGAGTCTGCCATCAATTTATTATTAGGGGATTAAGTTTTTTTATGAGTTTGCAGTAAGCTCAATAACATTTATGGGTCACTGATAGATTTTTGATCATCAAATATTAAGTATTTCTCTTAATCTTAAGCCACGTAAATCGATGGAACACGCCTGTTGCAACAAAAATATTGATAACAAATATCGATCTATTTCTTCAATTAGAAGAAAGATACTAAACATTTTCAAAAACTTAAAAACTTACCAGAAAAAGAAATGGTTGTTATTTATTAGTTTTAATTTAATTCTTCAAAAGACAAATTTGAAGACTAATTAAATATTTATCAAGTTACCTTGCTCGATATACTTCATTTACAAAACCGGCAACTGTTTAATTATTGCTGCATATAAGCAAAAAAAAAGTACAAAAAATCAAAATAACATCTTAATCCTTTTGTCAATCGCTAAAAATATTTTCCAGTTTTATTCAAAAAATTTAAAATTATCAAATGATGAAAAATACTTATAAAACTGAAAAAATTAATTTTTATTGTACTTGATACCGGTTTAGACGTTTGTTTCGAAAATTTACTGTTTATTCAAAGGTGTTATCCGTCAAACTTAGATTTATATCCGTTTTTCTTATCTGATAACATATTTCATTGTAAATATTTATTTTCTCTTATTTATCGGACTTGTTCCCAAATATAGCATAAAACTTGCATGTTATAAATATTTGAAGAAGCAGCAAGACTTAACAAATATAGAGCGAATTTCAAGGAGAAGGAATTTTAAGTGTTTTGTTGTAAGATAGCGCCTTATATAACTCATTTGAAGTAATTACAACTTTCATGTTTGTTGGATAAAATAATACATAATTCAGTTTTCAGTTTTGATTAAATAATACTTTGATCAAAAGCACGGTATTTTGAACAGAGGGTAAGCTAGCATTTTTTAACCTTCAAATTTTTATGTTTGATTAATAGATCAATTTTTATTGTGATATTGATTACACTAACGCTTGATTAAAAACATAGCTTTCCGAATTTATATAATATTGAATAATTGGTGTTTTTAAAGGGTTTCCGAACTATATTTGTACTACAGAGACGATTTATCAGATACAATAAAAAAAATAGTGAATATTCACCGAATAAATATTGAAACGATAGCTAAATAAGTGTTATAGTGCAAACTGAAAGCAAAAACACAGCCAATGATAATTTAAATTGAGGCTACCTATGAGCAGCTATATTTCTGGTGAATATTTTAATTTTTGTATTTACAAGTATTAACACTGTACAAAAAGCTTCCCTAATTTAACTAACTGTGTCTTAAATGCAGAAATTTTTTATTAATATCAAATCGATATTTTATTTTAGTATCGATTATTTGGATCTGAATATAAAATCTGCGTAAAATAGATATCATCTTAATATTTGTATATCGATAACAACTTAATAATTCACTGAAAATCTATTCTAGCATTGTAAATTTGAATTGTCAAGGATTTGACTGATTTGAACATATTCAAAATGAGTCTTCTTTTATTGTAAAAACCTGCTGACTTTCAGTTTTTGTCAAAAAATAAGATTGTTAGATGCTGTATTTTAAAACACATTAAGAGCCTGGATTTAATTAGAAATTTCGATTATCTAATTGAAATATTTTATTTGACTAAACTACGATGAGATATTCTTTGGGTAACACGTCTAATAAGACCTGCAATCTTTACACAAAACACATATTTTGCATATAATCAAATCATAAAAATTGAAGATCTGTTTAAATTTTTAAAGAAATCCTTCAAAATTTTTATTTTCTGTCGAGCTATCTATTCATATATATGTAAACGAGATAACACAAAAACACAACGAGCTTGATAAATCAAATTTAATACATCGAGAGTCTGCTAAAATAGTAGATCTATATCAAATACTGAATTCTGCTGGAAAATCTTAGGTGGTCTAAAGCTTGTCCTCCATTATCTTTGTCATATATGAAACAACACACAGCGGTAAAAATTGTGAAGAGAGTGAAAATTGAAAGAAACAACACAACTGATGATTCCTTTCATGAAGAGATGAGCATTTATAAACACCTACAGAACGATGAAGATAGTAAAATTTTCATAAAAAAACAATTTAAATTGGCAGTGCAGGATAGGTAAAGTTAAGTGATAGTATTCAGCTACATAGTTTTGAATACAATTTTAATATGCCCAGAAATATTCGATATATGTAAATAGATTTCAATTTTAAACGCCATTAAGCGATTATTATGTGTAATAAAATTAAATATCATAAAATTAATTCGTTATCTGAATTAATTTGCGAATCTGACTGATTTTTATGATTGGAATAGTCTCAGAAATTTAGTAAAAAAGATATCATGTGTAGAGGACGTAGAAAGAGAATGCCCTTTAATTCATAAAATTAAGCTTACAGGACATAAACCGCAAAAAACTATCAGCACTGTAAGAATTGCATTACACTAAAACTCGCAAATTAAATTACGTTCGAAGGCTTAGTACATATTAATGCATGTGAAAAAAACCCCAATAAATTTGTATTTTAGTTGCTAATAACAACCTCTTTCAGTTGGAAAAGGGCTAGTCAAAGTCACAAATCATGTTACCTTTATTATTTCTCCAATTTTAACATTTTAAAAATTCTTCCGTTTGAAAATTCTGATTTATACAACTGGACTTCTGTTAACCTTAATTCATCTGTATTTTAAATGGAAGTAATATTATTTCATGAATTTAATTCTTTGATAATAAGAAATGGGACACTAAATGTTTATCATGCTACTCTGTAGTGAGTCACCGCTCATAGCATTTTACAGATTATTAACTTGTGTTATCATTTTCGAAAGCAATTTTGATTATAATACACCTTGCCCCATAAGTCAAAGTTTATAACTTTCTTAGAAATGATAAGAAAAGATGAATAAGCTGCACCTATTACTGTTTTTCCAAAACTGTCATTTATCATTTCTTTTTTTTTTTTTTCTATTTCAAAATTGGTGAGAATAATCAGATTCGTAAAATTAGGCTGCAAATGAAAAGATTTGCGCTGAGTTCAAAACGAAAGTAGCATCATCATTCGTGGTGATCTTAATAAGATACTAACCTTACATGTATTATGCCACTCACCATTGACGTCATCGCAGGTAGAATTATACTGAGTACCTACGCGTTTTATCTTTCGCGAAAGAAATTGAGATACTTCTTCTGAGTCCTGCAATCAGAAGTCAAATTGCGTAACTTTCTAGGAAATGATAAGCAAAGATGAATAAACTCGTTTTTATTTTTAAAACTTTCAAATGAATTAGGTTTATAAAAGAAGAAGAAGAAGAAAAAAGAAAGAACGAATATTTGTGTTCGTACTTATATCATAAGTATAAACACAAATATCAGAAATACACTTTATTTAACAGAGCAAATATATACATAGCAGATTTGTTTTGAGGCACGCAAAATAAATAAAATAATTGTTACGTAATATTGTGTTTAGTTTGGATTGAGCAATTATTATGCTCAACAATGCAGTGAAAATAATATGTAACTTGTCGTCGTGAATAAATAGATAAGTGGCATTACTGTCCAATTATTTAAATGGAATCTAAGTCAATGTTACTAGATAACTGTTAGGAATATACTACAATATTTTCAACTACAGTCCGTTGATTCGGATAACATATTTTGTATGCATAGTCCAAAAAAATATTTTAGTCCACTAACTTAAATTGATTATTTATAGAAAATCATTGAGAGTAATTATATTTCATATTATTATAAAAACTGTTATCCATTTATTTGATTGCAACCTATTAAACAAAACTATTGTATAATTAAGAAAAAGAGCTTGCAATTTACAACTTATTGATAAATTATAACACTAAGCGAATGAAGTATCGTATAAATATTGAAAAATATAAGCAAAATTACGTTTATTAAAATTAATTCATTTAAAAAAAAATCAGAGCCGTAAATAATTTTATACATTTAATATTTGGAATTCCCCCTTAAAAAGCATGTTAGTATATTGCAAGGTGAAAATTAAGCATACAATCCCATTCACAAATAATGATTTTTTTTAAAATTCTGAAACAAATAAAAATAACTTTAAAAACAAAATGTGCGAATGAAAATTAAATTCTTATAGCTTTAAGGTTATTTTACGGCAATCGAAACAAAATAACTACACACATTTGCATATCAAACGTAGTATTGATATAGGAGTAATTAATTTTTAGAAGCACACACACACACATTTGAGGATTATTACAGCAATCTATAGGCATATAGTTTACGGTTGAAGGAAAAAAGAAATAGTGGGTTTATTTTTTAGTAATAAATTCACCCTGACTAATCTTTTGCACTTTTTCACTCTTTTACTTATTTTTACTTACTTCTCCCATACTGCTTCTTTGTTAGAAGTTGTAGAGATAACAGGTTTTCCCTCTCTTGGTTAGGGTTGTATGACTTTTACGTACACCCATATGCGTACGAGTCATAAAAGTGTCAATCATTGGTCTCATTTACAATGCGGTTGTGTTACTGCAAAGGATCAGTTTTAGAAGAGGCTGCAATATTTTAAACATTATCTAAAAGTGTCAGATTTTGGCTGGAGTTAACATGATGTTTAATATAATTTCGAACACTTAATGGCTTGTAGTTTAATACAATTTCATGCTTCTGAATACTTTCCACTTTGTTTTTTGGGAAGCATGAGTTTCTTTTCAACGAGTTTATTCAAAAATTTATGATAAAAATAAATGACGAATAATATTTCTTTTTATATAAATACTATATCCACTTTGAAACAATTATCTAGATAATAGTAAATGCATTACTTTACATAAATACAGTGATTTGAATTAAGTAGAAGAGTTTGGTTTCATTAGTTTTTGTTATATTTCTTCTTGATTCGCTTGTTTAATTCAGTAGGTTCGAACGCTGAAATGTATGTTTTTAAGGTGAGAATAGTTGTAAAAACAATTCTTTAAATTACTTAAGTAGTAAGAAAAGCTTCCAACTATGGATGTTCATTTTCTATGCTATATCGGTTTTTAAAAAAATTCCAGAGTAGAACGTCTTTACAAATTTTTACTTTTCTGTTTATCATCGTTGATTTAATTTCAATGTTGTTACATTTTTTAAAAATCTGTCTCAAATTTATGGAATCAATCTCATATTTATGGAATAAAACATATTTGAAGAAAAGAATAGAAGAGCTTGATTAATTCTGATTTTACAATATTTCACAGAAACTTCAGCTCTTTTGAATAACCTTTCATTGATTTTATAAGCTTTCTACAACGCAGAAATTTTTTAAATTAAAGATTAAATTAAAAGAGTGCAGAATGATTAAAGGAAATTTTCCTTTTCAGTTTTCATATAATTATCATATAATATTCGTTTATCAACTTTATAAATAAATATAATTAAAAATACAAACGACTAATGATACTGAACACAGAAAATATGCTATCTTTAACGTAAATTATCTTTAAAATGTTTTGAAAAATTCATTAATTTTACTGGTTTATCAGTCTTTAAGTTGAGTATTTTTATTCTGTAAAAAAGAATAGAGATCTTAGATAGCATGTATCTTTTATAGTCAAAATCTTCCGTTTATGTTTTCGTATGTAAAGATAAAGTTTTCATATAAACGAGAATATTAGATTTTTAAATATAAGATATATATTTCTATAATTATATCACGCTTATTCAGTTAGTTATTTCATCTGTATATGAATTATTTATTTTATTTCCAGAAATTCAAAAGCTTTGAACAGATTCAATTTCAAATAGTAGGAAATTTATCAGCAGTTAAATTCTCTTATTGGCTTATGTGCTATTAGCTGAAATATATATTTAAATGATCCACTTATCTTAAAACAAATAGAATCGTTTATCATGGTATTAACTAAGTTAAGGTGGATTCTTTTAGAATGGAATCTCTATTTCTGATTTTCTTTTAATTGATTTTCATTTGAGAATTATATTTAGTATGACTGAATGAATTATTGAGAGAATTCAAGCGTAACAATGCAAGAGCTTTTGATGTATTTAGTCGTATATTTTAAATTTGCGACCAGTTAATAAGATATGATTAAAGATTGGTGAAAATTCCGATTGCTTCCACAACAAATCGTTCTTAAACTTTAAATTTTGCTATATATACATATAACGTTATTTCAAAACCCTTATGCTGTTTTTTACCTTCATTGTGCTCTGCACTTGCCCCATTTTCTATTTATATTTTATGCAAAAAAGATTTTTTTTTCAATTACACCACAGGTAAAGGCAGCAATATTTTAAAATGGAGGCATTAAAAAAATTTCAACAGTGTATCATTCTGAAGTTAAATTGTATTCGCCAAACAAAAATATAAAAAAAATTATTACAGGCGTATCTAATGTTGAAACCTTCTCATCATGGGAAAATAAATCTAATCTTCATATTCTGGTTGGTCACAACCATAGGGAAAAAAAAGAAATAAATATTCTTAATAAGACAAAAGACAAGATGAAAAATTCCTACGTTCGTTTTTTTATATGTATTTTTTTGAATTTTAAGATGCTGTAAAAACTTATTTTTTACTTTAAATTTTTAGGAAGTTATCACGAAAAATAAGTCAATATTTCTTTCATTTTTTGGCTCATTAAAATTCCAATTTAAAATTTTAAAAAATCACTTTTCTACCCTCCAAATTATATATTTGTCAAATTTGATTGGCTGACGGCCTAGTGTGTACAGAGCCAGCATATACACATAGAGACAAAACTTTTTTTCCTTATGTTTACGCATCAAAACTTTGTTAAAATACCAATACATTTTCCTACTAAATACTCTTGCCAACATATAACATGTTTTTAGCAAACCTAGACAAATCATTACCTACCCCCTTTTTTTCAAAGAGCTAAGCATGATTTATTGACCTTTTATGACCCGTTCGCAAATGATAGATTGCATTTGTCCTACTGCCCTTGGTTAGTATAGTAATTCGTGGTATAGGACTCAATTGCTTCTACTCTTACGGAAGGGATACAGGGTTGGGTCATGGTATACTTGACTGTTATGTCTCCGACCGCTAGTTTCGTTCACACTGGCTATCGCGATGATACTCATTCAGATTTCCCTCAGTTCTTTTGGTTAATTTTTGCACCTTTATTTGGGTTATTTGAAATATTTTTGGTTAATTTATGCACCTTTTATTTTACAAAAAATAACTTGATAAAAGATTAAATTGAGGTATTAAAGGTGGAAGTATTGAAAAATGAACAATTTAAACGTTGCATTTGTTTATTTTAGTTTCTCACTTCCATGTAAAATGGATACTCCTTTTTCATACTACTAGTGTTCTACAGGATGCGCCAGAAAAACGTACTTCTTTGAAAGGTCAATAAAATCAAAAGTACTTCAGTTATTGTTTTAATTCATTTTTTTATTTGAGAATACAATATCCCATCTTTTTCATACAGTATTAAAAATGACATCGGTTAAATGGCAACCCCCATCGCGCAAACACTGATTAAGTCCATTTTTGAAGTTCGTGTCCACTCTTTGCAACATATCAATCGGTATTGGCAATAGCATCTTGAATGTTGTTCTTGAGGTGAGCTATTGTCCGTGGTCGATCGACATAAAAAAAGGATTTCAAACAACCCCATAAAAAGAAATTGCATCGACCGCGTCTTCAGGCAGGTTGTCAAGCAGCATTTCACATGCATTTTGACGGGCAACAAAATCGCGTTCAGTTAATTCTTGCACAACAGCCAATTTATAGGGATGAAATTGAAAGTCTTGATGGAGAATTCGTCGAACAGTGGTGTCAGAAACTCCCAGAGCAGCCGCGTGTTTGCGAGCCGAACGCCAGGGACAAAGCAGAACTGACTGACTCACTCTTTCGACATTTTCTGGAGTTCTGGTGGTCCGTTGATGTCCATTTCTGAGTTCAGCGACACTCCCGAAATGAGTTAACCCACGACAGAATCGAACTACGGCTAGGAAGGGGTATCTGAGGAGGAATTTCAAAGAGAGTGCGGAAGGCATGTTGCTTAGTAACAAGTGAGCGACCGTTAGAAAAGAAGTTCTAGACGGCGAAGGTCCGCTATTCTCTAGACAAGAGCATGGTGGCAACAGGCTAGAAAAAGAAACAAACTTGGGGAATTTCTCCTCCAGTAACGCTTCCTATCACCCTTCTACCAACCCAATTCACCTCTTGGGAGTTTTTTCAAATAAGTTTGTCTGGCGCACCCTGTATTAGAAACTAATGATTTTTCTACACAACTAATAATTATAATAAACGTATTTATCAGGATAAAGAAGTAATATGAAATTGAAATCTGGATATAATTCATTTAAAAACGCTTATCATATATTTAAGGAATTTTTAAAACGCGTCATGATGGGGATAGCTGAGAAGAAAGCCCAATATACTAAGGTTAGATATTTTCATGGTATATGGAATCTTTAAAAAAAAATGGAATATTTATTGTATTTCAATAAATTTTGAGTTAATCTAAGTAGAAATGAAAATAATAAATAAAGAATCTGGAGAGTCAAAGTTAAAAATATTATATAATAGGCTTTAAATCTTGATAGAAACTCATAAGTTTAAATATAAACTGTAATTAAAGATATATCCATGCTTTAAAAAGTGTCAATTGAAGTAATGTATGACCTGAAATGTCTATTTTTTCCTTATATATTAAATTATCCTTATTTAGATATTATTCTTGATATTAATAATAATTATTACTAACAAGATATTATGTTTCCGATTATCGAGCTTTGAAGCTACTAAATCTCTTATTAAAAATAGAATCTCCCTTTTAAATATATTTTTTAGAATTTTTTTTTCCTCCAATATCAGAAGTATTGTTATTAGAAATTATCCCTTACAATGAACTGTGCAAATATTCTCTTTCATTAAGAAAGTTGGGAAGACACTGTTTAAGAAAATTCAGAAAACCCAAATGATTCTTCCGTGCTTTACCATACATTCAAATTATTTTATACGAAATTAATTACTTTACTGCTAAACCATCAAAAATTTCTTAATCCAAATAGTATACAAGTAAAAAAGTAGCATCAAGAAAAAGAATAACTGCATTCATTCGGCATTCTTAAAATAATCAATTAATGTTCAGATTGAGAGATTTCATTAATCCTTTTAAACTAAAAACTTTAGAAACAATGGAATTCGAATAATTGAGCTTGTCTTTCTATTGTTTAAATCAGACGGATTCATATGAATGGAAAAGTAGCAATTAATTTGTAACTTCTTGCATGAAAACATGTTATAAAACAATTTACTCACTTTTTTCATAACTGCATCACATAATAAAACGGGTTTATTTCAATATGAAACACATTTTATAAACTATATTGTTTTAAATGTTCTTCCAAGATGATTTCGATGGAGAACAATGCTTCTTTAACATGATTTCGAAATGGAATATTCCCGATTTTTATTTCTCCTAGATTTTATTTTGCACGGTTTTAATATGTTACAGGTCGTGGCGAAACGATGAATAAAAGAATTAAATGCCAAGAATTGTTCAAAATTAAAAGCAAATTCCTACAACCCAGTGTTTCGTTGAAAAGAAGTTAGTATTTTGCAATCATTCTGATATCTTTCAAGCTCTTGATTATGGAAATTTAAAACAAATATTCCTTAAAAATGAATTTTTTTTTAAATTTTTTGATGACGAATAGACGACTTATTTCTGATGACAATATTTTCTGAAAATAGAAGTTTGGAGAAGAAAAAAAAAAAAAAAAAAAAAAAAAAAGAGAGAGAGAGAGAAGCCACAGAGAGCTTTTCCTGTATGCTAAGTCATTTGACAAGAGGAGCGTATCTGTGTACTTCTCATGGGATACTTACTGAAATTCTTGTATCACCAGTGAAAGGCTTAATTAAGCCTTTTAGGAGGACATATACAAAATTAATCTTGGGACCCCCTTTCTCCTTTCAAAAATTCAATACTAAATATTTTTATCGGTTGTAATCATTCTGATATCTTTTAAACTTTTGTGAACGAAACGATGAAATTTCGAATAGCCGCTTAAAAGGCTGTTTTTGGATATAATTAATATGATTTCAGATTGACCTCTTTATAACTTTTTGATTATGAATAGACAATTTCAAATACTTTTTGATTTTTTTTACAGCCAGAAACAGGGAAACGTTTCCCCCTAATCCCAAGGCATTTGACAAGATGTACATTTCTTTGCATTTCCCTTGGGATATCTGCCGAGTTTCTTGTATCACCTATACAGGACTGAATTTTTAGGGAGGCCTTAGGCAACGATAACCTTGGGTCCCTTTTCATATTTTCAAAGCTAAATATTTTTTATCGACTTTAATTTAAATATTATTTAAGTTGTTTTAAGCAGAGAATTGTAACAAACAAAATTTAAAAAACGCTTTATTGCAAACCACTTACCAAAAAATAATATAAATTCATAGTACATCGCATTAAAAAAATACACAGATGAAATTTACACAAAGCATTTAAAAACACATTACGTAACTTTTCTTAAAACTGTCTAAATAATATTTAATAATAAGATCTGGCATTTTTTTAAATTATAAAACAAGACTTATTTTTTTAGAATTATAAAATGAAATAGAAATTAATTAATTAGAAATATTCGGAAATTGATTTAGATGTCGCTTGATTTCACTTCGAATGAGTCTGATTAATGGCATTCATAATTAAATGAATAATTTCTAAAATACCTCAAAAAATTCTTAAAGAAATGGGACCCTCTATAGAGTTGTGAGAACTACAATAATGGATGGAACCCATATGATAAAGAATATAAAATAATAACTATACCAGCCTGTAAACAGAGTGATAAAGTGAAATAATAACTATATCAACCTGTAAACAGAGAAAAGAAAATTGTTGATACAGCATCTGTAAGGAAAATATCAATTTTCTTAAAATGTGTAATGATTTGAACAAATGAAGAAAGTTTTCACAACATTAACTTTAAAATTGTCCTCTGTTTGTCGGTAAAAACTTACTGTCTTAGTTATGAAAAAATGCGCTTTATGATTAATTCAAGTTCGGCTTTCTTTTTAATGATTAATTAAAATACTTTGTTTCATTATGTTTTTCAAATGTCTCTATTTAGGGGTTCCATATTATTTTTCCGGGGGGGGGGTGAAAATAATTTAATAATCCATGGAATTTTCAAAGTTCTTTTTTTATACGCCTCCTTATCCTACCTATACTCCCTCCCTACCCATTCCACTTTTCATTCACAGGAGCACCGCATGATAACTGGTAGTCACAGATCATTTACACGGTATAGGGTTGTGCAACAGCGGACCTTTCGTCAGTCAAAATGGAGAGGGGGTGAATGAAAATTGGAAAACGTGCCTCAAAAGTTACAAGGGGCTTTAAATGTGGCAACCCGCTGTGACTGAAAAGTAAATCACAATGACTCTAACCTCCCCTCTATTACCGACAAATTGCCACCCGACCACCCGGGACCTTTTCACTATAATGATGCACAAGGTTGAAATCCCTTCTCCCCTACAAAATATTCGACGTTGCGGTTTAAGGGGCCCAAGTACGGAAGCGGTATTCAATTATAAAAGCCTAGATTTCCCTCCCTCCCTCCCAGCAGTCGCTTTTTCTGATATCACCCACTTAAAAGAAAGAAAGGGAGAAAAAAACACCGGTTCGTTACGGGTTTTTTTTTTAACCTCTACAAAACGCAGAGAAAATGTTTATGGTTATTAGAATATCTGCTCTAAAGTTTTCACAGTTATATTACCGAGAAAATTCAATTATTTTAACTTCAATTATCCAGATCATAATTTTATTGGATAGTTTTGAGAAGAAAAACAAAAGGAAAAAAAGATCTATAAACTTCTAATCTATAAAGATATAATCTGAAAACAAATCTACAAAATTCGTAAACGTTATCCAACAGTAAAGACAGGAGAAAAGCGGCAATTCACTGTTAAATTTAAGCAACGATATTTTAATTACGTTTCATACTATCTTATCTAAAATAGACAACACTTCTAAAATCAAAATAGACAACTTATCTCAAAATATACAATATATTAATTTGTTAATCAGGGGCAACAACAAATAAACAATAAGTAAGCAAACTACAGGACAGAAACTATAATTAAATTTCACAATAGGATGCAGCTCTTAAGATAATATTTACACCGGCTCGCTCTCAAAGTGGGTTTATTTTCAAAGATCTCATTAAAAACGATACTCAATTAATGGACATGCTTGAAAATTGTTAGAATAAACAATACAAATAATTAATCTCTTTTATAAAAGAAATGCGGCGATTAATTTTAATTTTAGTTTCTATGTTGAAGAATTTTGAATTTCTCTTGGACATCTAGGCGTTATCGGTTCAATTTTAAAGTGTTTATTTATAGCAGGTAAAATCCTGGACTTTGGAAATTTATCTTTGCTAATGAATTGGATCAGAAAACCCATTGACATTACTGAATTTTGTGAACAATGAATACATGCATACTTTACCACTAACGCAACAAAGGAAGTTGCTATAAGGCCGGCCGCCTTTTGGCGGCTTCGGACTAACAATGGTTAGAAAAAGAAATAGAAAAATTTATAGAATAATTCCTTAGGGAGGTATTTTAAGAAATCAACAAGGTCGCTTATAAGATTGATGACTATAAAACTTGCATGTGCTCTGATACAAGCATTTAACCGACACAGAATTTTGGCAGAAACACGCTATATATATATATATATATATATATATATATATATATATATATATATATATATATATATATATATATCGACGCTTTTAAGCAAAATTATAATTTTAATTGGCGGCAATTTTATGGGTAAATCCGCAGTAAGTCAGAAAAGTGCCGAAAATTACTTTTGAGAAGGATGTAAATACTTTATTTGAAATGGAAAAACCACTTCAGCTTAAATGATTTTGGAAGGAAAACATGTAAATATTTCATTTCAACGTGGGGGAAAACCACATTATCCTGGTTTATGTAAAGAAGCGCAAAATCGAAGCCGACAGCATGTGTCTAAATCCGTGGTAATTCAGAAAAGGGCAGAAAATTAATTTTGGAAAGTACAACATGTAAACACTTTATTCTAACGTGGATAAATCACTTCAGCTTAAATAGTTTTAGAAAGAAAACATGTATATATTTCATTTCGATTTGTGGAAAAACAAAAATATCCTGGTTTATATAAAGAAGTCAAAATCTCAGCCCTAGAATGTGTCAACAGAATCCAATGTTTCTGAAAATCCAT